>NFZR01000036.1:0-347310 GCA_002165215.1 Fusarium pininemorale | reverse complement strand
AAATAAATAATAAATAAATAAGGATTTACTTACTTTTTTTTTAAATAGGTTTTTATAAAATATCTTTAAGTTAAAAAAGGATAAAAAAAGTAGTTATTAGTTAGTTAGTTAGTTAGTTAGTTAGTTAGTTAGTTAATTAAAGGTAAGGAAAAGGAAAAAAAATTAAGAAAAAACCTTTTTATATATAAAAATAAAATCTATATTATTAATCTAAGTACTAAGTATCTTTTTATTAGTAATAAGCTTATAAATCCTTAGTAAAGCTTAATAATTATTAATTTTTAAGCTAGATTATAAATCTTTAAGATTATTAATNAATCTATAATTTCTAAGCTTATAAATTATTAATAATATAATTACTAATGATTTATAAGCTTAAAAACTTAAAATATAGCTTATTAATTTATATTTCTAAGTATTACTAAGGATTTCTAAGAGTTTTATTAATAATATAGCTTATAAATTAGGTATTATTAAGCTAATTACTAATAAAAAAATACTTAATATATAGATTAATAATATAGATTTTATTTTTATATATAGAAGTAGTTTTTTCTTATTTTCTTTTTCTTTTCCTTACCTTTAGTTAACTAACTAACTAACTAACTAACTAACTAACTAACTAACTAACTAACTAACTAACTAACTAACTAACTAACTAATAACTGCTTTTTTATTATAAATATATTATATATATTATTTATATTATTTATTATTTAAAATAATAAATAACTTAAATTTTATTATTTTTTTTATTAATCTTAATACCTTTATTCCTTATATAAAGCTTAATAATATTTTAAAAGCTATTATTAATAACTATAAAAAAAACATTAATATTTTATTAATTAATATAATTACCTATCTTAACTAACTTTAAATTATTTATTATTTAAGCTATTTAAAGTATTATAATATATAGTAATTTAACTTTTAAAAAAGTAAGTTTTTATATTTATATTTATATATTATTCTTTTACTAATTATTACTAGAAATTATATTTAAAAATAAAATTAATTTAAATTATAAAGATATAGCTATAAATTTAAACCCTTTTATTTATTAAAAAATCTAATAATTAAACTTTTTTTTTTTTTTTTTTTTTTAAGTTTATAAGTTAGCCTTAAAAGGTATATCTAAGTATCTTTAAAGTCTAGTATAATTTAAATATTAATTATCCCTTAGAAAGTAAAGCTTTATTAAGTTAATATTATTAAGTTAGTAGCCTTATTTATAGCCTAAACCTTACTATAAATAGGCTAGCTTAGAAGCCTTACTTGCTTTTTAGCTAGCCTAAATCTTCCTTTTATAACTTACTTTAAAAGATATACTTTAATTATTTAATATATAGTAAGTTATCTAACCTAACTTCCCTTTTAATTATAACTACTAATAATATTATAGCTATATTATTATAATACTTAAAAAAAGCTTATAAAGACCTTGCCTTAGTAAGCCCTATTTAATAAAAGACCTTAATATAATCTTTATAATTAAGTAAGGTCTTTAAAGGGCTAGCTAGGGTAATTATAATAGGCTTTATAATTTAGCTAATAAGATTAGGCTAACCTAGTAAAAAGAAGATAATAATAGCTATATTAGGCTTACTTTCTTTAGCTATAAGGTTCTCTAGCTTATATAGTAATATCTTAATAACCCTTAGATTAATAAAGACTTTCTTAATTAAGAGATATAAAGCCTTTAGACTTTTAAATAGGCTTTTAAAAAAAGGTAACTATAATAAAGGTAAAAGGTATTCCTTAAGGCCCTTTATAAGACTATATATAATAATTAGCTCTATAAGATTAAAGTATAGTTAATAGTAGTATAATTTATATTAAAGAAGATTAGTAATATATAAAGATAAGGGGGATAGTATACTGTAAAATTTATAATAAAAGAGGGATAATTACAGGGTTTAAAGGGAAAATATATTAAGTTTTATATAAGTTTAGGAGCCTAAAGTTAAAGACCTGAAGTTATAGCGTTAGCGTAATTAGTAAAAAAGGCTAATTAACTATATAATAAGGCATATAATTATTATATCTAGAATATTAGTATACTATTAGTATAAATAAGGGAATTAAACTTTTATATCTTAACTTTATCTATTTCTTTTAAAGATTTTAGTAAGTATATATATATATATATTTCTTTTAATTTTCTTACTAATTAATATTATTATAAATCTTATTAATAGCTTTCTTTATAAGGGGGTTATATATAAAGATCTTATTAATAAAACTAAGGATAATTTTACTTATAATAATAGGGCTTAGATTACTAGGTCTATTTTAAATAATTTAAAATTTATAGGGAAAATTAATAAGTATAATTTAAGTTATACTACTAAGAAAAAGGAAATTACTTAAAAAAATATAAAGTTTTATTAAACTTTTTTTACTTTTATATAGTATTATTTTTTTTTTTATTTTTTTTCTATTTTTTTCTTATTTTTTTTCTATTTTTTTTCCTATTTTTTTTTTTATATTTTTTTATTTTTTTTTAAATATTTCTTTTTTATTAATTAGTAAGTTAGTTAGTAAGTTAGCTATATAAAAGTAGGTTTATTAAAATTATTTAATTTTTTATACTTAAAAACTATATTATATATTTATTAACCTTTTTATTAATAAAAAAGAAAACCTTTTTAAATAAATTTAATAATTTCTTATATTTTTATAAAAGTAAGTATTTTAATTTTAAAAGTAACTAGGCTATAATAATACTATTAAATATATTATTAAATTTATAAAAAATAAAAAAAATATTATATTAATTTTTTAAGTTTTTATATACTTACTTTAATATATATTTTTATATTTTTATTTTTATTTAATTTAATTTTTTAATTATTTATATAAAAATAAGCTTATTAAATTTATAAGATTTCTTTAATTTAATAATTATATTATATAACTTTTAATTAATTTTTTTTATAATTTATTTATTTAATTTAAATTAAATTAAAAAATTTTTTTAAAATTTTACTAAAAATTAGTAAATAGTAATTACTATTTACTATTTACTATTACTACTAGTAATTACTATTAGTAAAATTTTATTTAGTAAATAGTAATTAGTAATTACTATTTTTTAATTACTATTACTATTACTATTAGTAATAAAAATAGTAATTAGTAATTACTATTTACTAAGTAATTGCCAACCCTGCCAAGAAGACACTATACTCAGTTCATGCTAATAGAGGCCGGCAGCTAGGATAGCGCAGCCTGTCAAAGGGATGACTCCTCTGCATTCCAGTTGTTCAGTTGGCGTCAACCAGCGACATTCGGCTGTCTCACCATGAATTACCTATACAGAATGCGGCATCGTGATCATTCGGGAGATCCGAAAAGCACAAAAGTTGAACGACTCAATTGTCAAACTATTGTTACAGAAAATGCTTCACGGTTACACTTGGTTTTGAAGTGTCGTGCCACTCGACTGATAATCGGCTCACGATAAGCGCTGTGGGGATGCAGTTCGTGGTTAGGTGCCGGTCGGCTGGCTGTATTTGTCATAGAATTTGGACGTATCAGAGACTTGAGGACTCGGATGCAACGGGTATAGCAATTGCAATTGCATGATCCCGATATGTCACTTGAGCTCGGGTATGGGGAAAGTCACACCACTGCGTGTCAACCATGATGATACCTCTGAACTTTGGCTCAAAGCATGGGCCCACGATTAACTGACCCGCTGAACCTCTTTAACAGACTTCTGTTTGTCTTCAAGAAATGGTCAATTGCACAGATTGAAGACATGGCAAACTCCCCAATAACTTTGTTGCCTCCCAGGTACAGACCTGCACTACAGGTTGGCCCAGGCTTTCGAGGCCATTGGACGCTCAATTATCCGTAGAACGGCAGAATCAGCCTCCGAGACCCCTGAAGGCAATTGGGTTTGAGTTGCGGGGAAAGGCGAAAAGGGTTGGCTCCAGAGGGCACAATCTAGAAGTGACAAGCCGGCAATCTTGGCTGATGATTGGCTTTGCCCCGCGCTCGATGGCGACAGGTGCTTATTATCCTGTTGGTAGTTGGAATCCCGTCAGGTTGGTCAGATGCCCTAGGGTGTAGCTCTCTTGCCCAGCCAAGAACGTGGCACCCTTGGGGATGGACGGACAAAGAGCTACGGGATCAGTGGCCTCAACTTGAAGATGATCTGGGTGTATTCCGTACGAGGTTCGGGAGAGTGACGGTGGAGGCTGCGGACTGGAATGTACGCTCAGGCACGACACTATTATCCAGACTGTCGATGGTCCGTCATTGCACTCGCCTTCTTAGCGGGGAGTAGTGCTGAGAAGACCGTGTGAATGTTGATAATGTCTTCAAATGGATGGTAGCTTGAGTTGGTACAAACTTTGCACTGTGCTCTATCAATTAGTGATCAACCTTTTGAAGCTGCCTGTGGAAGAGGTGTTGAAGATGACGACGGAGGAGATGAGTTGTCTCGAAAAGCAGGCTGACACACAACCTCAATTCCCTGATACTACGTCGATGTACGTCGTAGGCGTACAGAGTGTAGCACGATCCAAACAGAAGCTTTTGCTCATCGTCACTTGATGCTAAGGACTTTATACCACTTGCGTAATGGGCATATCAAAAGAGACTTTCCTGGTCCTCAATGACACACACTGACGATTACCCTAGACAGAAAAGTGTAGTTTGCGGAGAAACACTTGCATCATGGAACGAATCAAACGCAAGGAAATGGCTGTCAACGTTTGTGCTATGTATGCAGAGCCGATCCGATCAGACATATGTAGCTACGTGAGAAAGCTTCTTATCGGAAGTTTTGTAGCCTTTGTTCCGGTGATCGATTGACATGAACTAGCAGATCAGGTGAAAGCTTGTTGAAGCTCGAGTGAGCTCTGAGCCACGAATGTGATGACGGAAAGTTATCGGCATGCTTCGTGTTGATTACGATTGATTCCCCAGAAAAAACCATCCTTTTTGCGGACTTTATGAGGTGATGTTGGTGATTGAAACGTCATGTGTCTTTTCCCACCAATCCGTCGGTAATCGGCTATGCAAGCAAGACGATCACGACGAGAAGAGAGCAACGCCCCTGAAAATCAACTGATGATCCATCCATTGTTGCATCAATTGAATTAAGTTGAGTTGTGAATTAAGGAAAAGAACGAAAATATGTATATTTTTCGTCTCATCTTAAAAGCTGGGATAAGCTCCCTTGTTTATTTCGGGAAGAGCTCTAATCTTGCAGGGGCTCATCCTGGACTTCAATCTACTCTGCAGCCGGGGACAGCACCAGCACCTCAATCGTTATCGTGAGGGTTACAAGGGTTCAAGGAAGAGTCCACAACTTTTTTCAAGGACGGGGAATTGGGGATTACGCGTTGTACTTGTTCCGTGACAGTCTCTTTCTCCATAGCTCCAATGTATCAAGTCCGCAAGCAGCCGGCGATGGAACCTGTTCGCAACACCAAATCACCCCACGATACCTCGCTATCAACCCACGAAAAACTCCCGCCTGTAGCCGTTTTTAACTGCCTTGCAGTTTTGATTGAGGGGGAGAGAGCATGGAGGGTTGCAGCCCGGGAAACAGGGCATCCATCCACCAACTGAATTGGAATTGGAGTGCCTTATCGCCCCAGCTCAGCGGCACAGTGCAGCACCCAAGCCCTCCCTGTGTAAATCCTCTATCTAGAGTACGTGCGGATATTCATTCTCCCATCGTGACCTATTCCTGCATTGACGGTTTTTGGAACTACTGCAACGTTCTTTTCATCAGGCAATTACTTGTTTTCACCGGCTGCAGATTATTCTGCACGTGGGGTCAGGCGGTGACCCCAGGGAAAGGATCTCTAGGCAGTAAGCTGCAGAGATTGTAAAAAAAGACCTGGAGAAGTCGAATCCACTGTTTTTTTGCGTGAGAATGCCGGTCAGGAATTAAAGGGCTCAACACCAATCGTCTATAGCACGGGCACATTTACTATCCCCGGAGCAACAAAATCCTCGGCACGAGAATTGGACGAGTTATTTTACATAAGATTTGCTGCTTGTAGAACATTATCAATCGCATGAGGATGCGTGAGGGGGAATTGACAGCCTCGGTGTTGTACTTTATTGGACGAGATATCACAGCCAAGCAATCAATATTCGTATAGTGTGCAGTAAGCAGGCAAGCACTGCATCGTGCTTCAATATCAGCCGTATCTTGCTCAAACTCCGGACCGGGTCTGACATGGAGAGCTTTAGGTTGCAGTTAGAGTGCTAAAATGAATTTAGCAAAGAGCCTCCTGAATTTAAGCTAATATACCTAAATATTTTTATCCCTCAAGATCCGGGTCCTAAGTTTCCTTGCCTTCTGTAGCGGGCTCAACCGGGGAAGCATAGTATCGTGAAATGCATGCCCGGCACAGACGAACGAGTTTGCGTCTCCATATCAAAGGGGAATTAATCCACTTTCCACGTACGCTATGATATATCTACAGTAACATCAAGCAAGGAAAAGAGCTCTAGATCGAGTCTGAATCGGAAACTCATGAATAAGAAAAACCTCGCTGTCTCATGTCCTGGAACATCGGTTAGCTGCTAGTTGGGTGAGGTTATAAGCAACCAACCGTATTTGGGAGTAGCAAGACATGGAATGTCTCGATATCAACATCTGAAATCATGCTCATTGAGGTGGATGATGGCGCGAGAGAGAGCCACACGGCGATGAACGCTGTCAACGACAACTCACCAAAGTAACCCAACCCAAAGAACCCGGTGAGAACTTATCAGACCCTTCCATTCTGTCCAAGACGGGAGCTTCAGAAACTGGGAATAGCACTGTGCCAACCTGAATACAGTGCAGTGCAGGCCAGTCTAAAAAAAAGGGCTTCACACCACCCATCGCGCACACATCATAATCGCAGCGCATCCCGTCACATCGCCAGCGGATCCACAACTAAAAGCTTGATGCCCAGGATCTTCTGTTAATCCCTGTTCTGCTTCTCGTCTTGATTTCCCAGGTGTCCCAATAGGAGGAGGCCGGCGCCCCTCCCCGTGGCTTCGGGCTAGCTTCAGTGAGCGCAAGTTTGCCGTTCAGCGGCTAGAACCACACGGTCTTAACTCATAATGAACGAGCAAAGACGAGAGAGAGAAGAAAAAACAGAGTGAGAGCTAAACTTACAGTGGACAAGGGCTCTAAATGGTGGACAGGGGGCATGATGGTTGTATTTTCTACTTTCAGACATGGCGGTTCCTGGTGCTGACTCGTTGTTTGAGACCTGACGATTCCCCTTCATTTCCCATTCCAAGGCTTGGAGACTGGCGTACCTGGATCTCGTACTTGGTACATTTGATACTCACCCCTACTCTAACTTACCCCTACAAGCTTCAGTCAAATTCAATCAGTTCAGTCCAGTTCCAATCTATTTGCTGACCCCTCCCGTAAGTTACATACCGCATCGACCGTAGCGTAGCTTGTATTCTAGCGGGAGTGCCAATCCATACTCATCTTTATTAATGAACCACCCTGCTCCCCCATAACATGAGCATCATACTACTTCTTATCATCCATCGACAAGCTTCAGTATAACTATACCAAGCACCCCCATCACTTCAATACTTGATTTCCTCATACTCACTCATCTTACTCTCACATATACCTAGTCAGTTGACTGCTTGTGTATCGTGGACGTTCCAAGCTCCTATCATATCACCACCCACACGCTTTCTATACAAGCTTGAGATTGGCCCCCTTCAGCCTTGAGCAACCACGGCGTATTATCCGACGATCGACACCTAGTACCTACATCTTACATTGCAGCTTGCATTTACGATACACTGCACCGGCAAAAGGTCACAAGAATATTTATACACTGGACGACTCGATTCAAAGTGTTCGCGACGACACTATAACCGCGACCCAATCTTATACATCCTCCTCCCAATTACTACATAATCGCTTCGATGGTCTCGTCAATAGACGTGAGAACCCATTTCTTCTCCGGGCACAACCGATCAACATCAGTATCGAGTATCAGTAGCACAACAGCTTCATATTCAACAAGTCCAGCATCAAAAATGGCATCCGCCGGCGCGCAATCATATACCCTTGCTCTTCAGAAGTACATGCTTCTGACAGAGCAACACCAAGAACTATGCGATCGCCTCGACCAGATCCGACCCGAGTTCAACATGTCAAGCTGTTCCCACAATTCCTCACCATCCACATCGCCAACCCGATCATCCTCCTCATCCCTCTCGCTCCCGCCCTCACCGAAGCGCCACTCCCGGAGCGGACGACACCACTCGCGCTCCCACGCCCGCTGCAGCGGCTGGGAGGACCGCAATGAACTCACTACAATTCCCGACGAGGAGACCATCTACGAGATCTCAGCAGAAGAGCAGCGCCTCTCGGAGGTCAACGAGAGCATCAAGCGCACTTTGACAGAGCTTCTCAACTGCAGTAGTGTCCGCGCCGATCGGGCGTTTAGGACATGGGTGCAGACGAGACTCATGGAGACTGAGAAGGAGCTTCGCAGCGGTCGAAGGCGACGAAGCTCTGGAAACGAGTAAAACTGGAAATGTTTACTCGTGTACTTTTCGCCATCACATCATGTCGACATATGCTCACGCAATGTTAATGGTTGACTTACGCGGTGGCAAACATACGCCCCCCCAACACCACAAAACTTGGCAATAATTCTAATACTCTCTCCTTTGTCTTTTTATCTGCATTGGCGAAGGCGTTTACGGTCTCAACTCGAGCTGGGAAGAGAAGGAAAAGGCTCACATTCTTACATTCTGGGCAATATCGGATTAGGGAAATACTACAGCATGCTTTGCGAAAAAGCGATTCTTGGGGGGTTTATTCGTCTTTATTTCTTCCCCATACCCACTTCACTTACACACACAATCTTCACTTCTTGTCTATTACTTCATTTTTAGGTTCTACAGAACCAACTGCATATCGCGAGATCGCTCATCGTGGCTTTTATTTTTAAACTTTCATTTACATTCTTGCGAAAGCCACGCTGGATCTCGGAGGCATGAAAAAACGCCACAAGTTCATTACCATCATGAAGATCTCCCGAGGAGGAGTTAGTCTTTGCTAGCGATAGCATCAAACAGTGCAAATGAATGCAATCTCGCAAAACAGCCTTATCAACTCAAGCTTCCATCTCTGTAGAGTGAATGCATTCCCGGTTATCATCACTCGGTCGACCACGTAAACTCCAAGAATGCTATGACCCCAATACGCAAAACATCTAATTACACTTGTCTACCCCGAACTTCCCTCCTCCCCCAAATGCACGTCCGGCCGGCCCCGCTCGCTGTGATTGGAATTGCAAAAAATAGATAGCGAAGAAAAACACGCGTCTTACCCACAAAGATCGTCCTTTGAGACCTCCCCCCTGCTGCATCAAAAACCCGTTGGGGGAAATGAAGATCATCTCTTGCACACTCGCTAACCCAAGACTTGTTTAACTAATTAAGCGCCCAGGCGCTTCTTTTGCGATAACGGTTCTGCGCTAAGAATGTCTCTGATATGAGCTACCAGTGCGCTTGGGCTTAATCGATCACGATCGGGGAGTTCAGTTTTTGCCACTGAGTACACCGCTGATGTGGTCTGGGCCTGAGGATCGACCGAGGTTGTGCACACCGAGAGGTGGAAGATGTGAGTGTATGTGAGTGTGTGGTACCGTAGCATGACCGTCAGGGACTGTCATGTTAATGGACAAGCAGGTTTTTCGATATATTACAGCACGGCGCAAGCTGGAGGCGAAGCGGATGCTATGATGCTGTAGGGTGGCTTGGGTGGTTTGGTTCTAGTGATTGTTACATCACTGTATAAAGAACAGCCTTTGAGCTTTGACTGAGATGAGGATCGTTGAGCAGTTGCTCCGGGTGAACAGTCATTACAGAAGGCGAAGCAGGGTTGTCGTTATGGGGAAACCATGCCATTCCTGTCTTACATGAAGCAGGATAATAAGCATGATCCTCACATCCACTTTGAGCCTCGAAGACGTACCGGGAAGTCTACCCTAGCGCTCCCGTGGATGACTCTCTACGCGGTTCACCGAGACGTCACCTCAGATCACACCGATGGGAATGACTTCAAACCGTTGTCGATCATCACGACGACGCTCTTCCAACGGTGTTTCTTCAAGCAGCCAAGACATTTCTGATAGGGTATAGATGCTTCATCCCGGACTGTCAAACCCAGAGCCTTGACATGATATGACGTAAACAGGTCAACTGCGCGGGAACATCGAGATCGGGATAACTTCACCTTCCAGAAACAAAGAGTCTCACCTAGAAAACAAGAATCCTTGCCGGTCATGGGGTTTGACAGTCGGCGATCCGGACATTTTGCTCCATGTATACGCCCCCTTGGCACTCTGTTCAACATATCGTCAGAATAAGAGGAAAACTTTTTTGTTTCAAGGTGAAGGGTTCTTGCTAAAACGTCATTTTTAGCGGTTCTTGTGGGTTGGATAAAACAAGGATGGGGATTGAAGCTGAGGGTCGTTTTGTCGGATTTTGATCCACATGATAGAGTATCGATAGTTGAGGCTGCTAGACCTGTTGTAGATTCTTGTCTTGTAGCGACTTCTTTGACCCTGTGAAAGGCGCACGGTATAGAATACTGGTCGAGGGGACTATGTGAGAATATCACGAAAGAAATGCTCAGTTATAGAGAGCCCGTCAAGATGCAAATTGCTTAATGAATTAGGAACGTCCTGATGTAAGACTGAGCATCGCTGAAACGAGAAGGGAGACGTTGGAGGCCGGTGCGTGAGTGGAATCGGGACAAGAGAAGTGATGCAAATTTTTGAGAAAACTAGTCTCGTATAGTCGTCACGAATGGATATGGTGCCGACAATGAGATGCTGTTCTGGTGAACTTGAAGTCATCGTGTGATTATGTAATCTTATCACCGCCACCTGTGGCGCCATCCAGAAGGCTCCTTCTCGAAAGCTTCGCGACAGTGAGTGGCTGGAGCAGCTACCTCATACAACCTTCCATCCATTCTTGGGAGAACAGAACGCGTCCTTCTCTTCACAACCTCTTTTCGCATTCAATCAATTCTTTCGGCATCGCGTAACAGAGGAGATAGCATCGGTTGTCATGTCAGTTCTCTTGGAGACCAGTGAAGGCGACATTGTCATCGATCTTCTGGTCGACCATGCACCCAAACTTTGCGAAAAGTAAGTCATTCCAATGCCACCCTTATTACTATCACCAAGTCGCTGAACTAACAGATGATATAGTTTTCTGAAGCTTTGCAAGGCCAAATACTACAACTTCTCGCCTGTTCATTCTGTTCAGAAGAACTTCTCTTTCCAAACCGGCGATCCTCTCGGCCCTCTTTCCAAAGAATCCGATGGCGGCTCTTCAATATGGGGTCACATATCCGGCGACCCCGCGAAACGAACATTTCCGGCCTTCTTCCACCCCAAGTTGAAACACTTGGAGCGAGGAACAGTTAGCATGGCTACAGCGCCCCTCCAGTCCGATCCTGATACACGTGTGGCTGGATCTCAGTTCATTGTCACATTAGGCGAAGACACAGACTATTTGGATGGCAGGGCAGCGGTCTTTGGAAAGGTAGTCGAAGGCTTTGAAGTGCTGGACAAGATCAACGATGCGATCGTGGACGAGAAGGGCTATCCGCTTATCGACATTCGAATCAAGCACACGGTTATTCTGGACGATCCCTACCCTGACCCGCCTGGCTTGAGGGAGCCGAGCTCGAGTCCCCCTCCGACCGCCCAGCAGTTGAAAACTGTTCGAATCGAAGATGAGGCAGCATTACACGCAGATGACGGTGTCGACGAGGAAGAGTTGGAAAGGAGGCGTCGCAATCGCGAGGCACAGGCGCAAGCCCTCACTCTGGAAATGATGGGAGATTTGCCATTTGCAGAGGTCAAACCTCCGGAGAACGTTTTATTCGTCTGCAAATTGAACCCCGTGACTGGCGACGAAGATTTGGAGCTCATCTTTGGCCGTTTCGGCAAGATTTTGAGTTGCGAAGTTATCAGAGACCAAAAGACTGGCGACAGTTTACAATATGCATTCATCGAATTTGAAGACAAGGCATCATGCGAGACAGCCTACTTCAAGATGCAGGACGTTCTCATCGACGATCGCCGCATTCATGTGGACTTCTCTCAGAGTGTCAGCAAACTGAGCGATGTGTGGCGAAAGGACACGAACAGCAAGCGAAGGGCGACTGCTCATCGAGGCGGATGGGGCGGTGTCGACGAGCTCGAGAAGCGCCGACAATACCGAGATGAGGGAGAAAGGATTACAGGTGGTAATTACAGAATGGTTCACGGCGAAGACGATATGAAAGGCAGATTGGGGCGCAGTGGACAGAACCAGGAGAAGGATGATGTACCTCCTCCAAGACCCCATGATGATGAAGGGCCATCACGTCGACGAAGCCGCAGTCGGAGTCCGCGGCCAAGAGATCGAAGTCGGGATCGATATCGCAAACCACGAGATGACCGTCAAGGCGACCGGCGCGATAGAGATCAAGATAGAAACCGATATCGGGATCGTGGCCATGACCGTCGAGACCGAGGTAGAGAAAGGGATCGATATGGACGGGACGATTATGATCGCAGGTCAAGGAGATAAGGAAGGACTGGTGGATTGCGAAACGCATCACAGCAGTGCAACGCTCACAAGCACTGGCGCACTGAGGCGCAATACCATTGACGGCAAGCGTTCAGCGTTACTCTGCGATGCAACAGCTTCAGCTAATTTTAATACGGAATGCATCGCACGGCATTACACGAAAATGGAATATCCCCACAACACGAGTTTGACAGCTACCTTGACAGAGAACCTCGTTGAATTCAATGCTTTACTTCGTGATATGCAAACACCAACTTCCTCTCATCTCACATACGGTCCTTCACCGGAGCATCTGCCCCAAGCAACGGAAGACAATGTGGGCTGCTCAGTTGAGCACGTACTAAACACCGTCTACGCATGAGCGACGTTATTCTGACCGAAATGTACCGATGACCGTGGGTCGGCGGGGAGGATCTGTCTCCCGCTGTTGAGCTACCACGGCGTCTCTCTGGATGAGATCTCCGGGCCTACCCCATCTCTTTTTGCCATGGCATCGCTTGCCGGCGATATCCCTAAGCTTCTACCAACACTTTTGACGTTGTCATACCCGACAGGTCTTTTTGGATGTCCAGCAGATCACAACGCCCAGCAAGGGGAATCCACTCTCGTCAAAGCATCCAGACATTATAGACCACCTAGACCAACACCCCACAACATGTTTGGCTTTACCTCCAAATACTGTTTTTTGTGCGAGCTTGCTGGCTGTCCGTCACTCAGTCGAACACTCCATAATCTGTCTCTGCTTCTCTACCTATCGATCAAAAACGCGTCATTCTCGGCTATGCTTGCTTCTCCTGTGTCTTCTAGAGACACGGGCGGGCACAAACTCCAGCTCATCAATGCAAGGCACGGGCGTGAGACGCCATACTCTCACCACATCGAAGACTATGTTACACCCCAAGTAAGGCTTGTTACGGTCGAGCTTGGCTTATTCGACAAGCATTGAGCCCTGAGCCCTGTCACCTGAGCTGTCTTAGTCAACGAAGATTCCTTGAACAGGCTCTGGGCTGAGAGATGCGGCTGCTGCCCAGGGTACGTAGATGGATCAATACGGTTGTCTCAGATCGCCAATGAGCTCGGTACTGGTAACAATGACTGGGGACGATTGCCTGTACTACGCTGAGGTACTCCGATATCTTTCAACAACACGAGCTACGGGTTTCGAGGACCGATGACCGAAGCAGAAGCAATGTTGCCTGGTAATTGCATCATTGCAGCGTTGGTCATACATAGCTCGGGGACTCATCCGTCGACAAGACGGCAAAATTGTAAGTTCTGATCGGCCAGTGTTGTGGATTTTGGTCCATGTAGTGACGCCGACACGCCATGTCCAAGCATGGAATTATTCAGGCAAAACTTGTCGAGATGTGCAACTGCGAGACGCCAAAGCCCCGTCCGCCGGGTTTAGCGGCCCATGGGGCGGGCTTGACTGCGATTTCAGTCTCCAACGGGAGCCGACATAGAATCAATATAGGCTCAGTGGCCTTGTGATGTTTCTGCTAAGGAAGCAGTTTCAGATTGTTCTCTGCATGTGATCCAACCTCCGGATCTTCATATCGAGCTTCCCCGCGAGTGTTTTGCGGATCGCTACAGATCATTGCTACAATCAAGGGTATAAAATCCCAGTTGGACGGAGTTTTGGTCAGCCATCAAGCAGTCTATCCTCGTCCTTTAGTGGGCCACGAGAGGTTTCTAGGTGAACCCCTTGGTTGAGTGACCAATAGTATGTATTGGTGGAAGCACAGCGCGGGTAGACGCAGCTTCATGCGTCACACCCTTAAATGACAGTTGGGCGAACAGTATCTCGTCGGGTTATTGCTGAAAGAAATTTCCGCCCTGGATGCTGCGCTTGCTGTATTATCACGGACCGTCTTCTCTTTTGAGAATTGGTGTTGTCTTCTCACATATTGTGGGGCAGCCGTAGAGGAGAGAGAAAAGAAGCGAGCCTGCTTTCTCAAGCTGGTTATCTCACCGTACTGTGTATGCAGTCTGGGCATGACTGATGAGATGAGTCGCGATACGAGACGATCGTTTCTTGACTTGAGAAGGCTTGCCCCAGAACCAATTGAAACCGCCTTGACTCAAGAACGGCTGTTTGATCCAGCTGTGAAATAAAGTGAAGACATCGAACGATGTCTATGTTACTGTGTCAAGTTTGAACTTCGTACAAACCTCGTTCGGTCAATGGACTTGGAGACGAGATATTTCACAAACGACCTTGTCTTGCCTCTACTTCTTGAGACAGTTCTATTGTTTGGGGATATTCGCTCGAACAGCGCCACCGATGTGGAATCGTGCCTCAGCCTTGGAAGACCCCCGAAGGGTGTCAGCCCAAAGCCCTATGCGTTTGATGCAAGCAAGCCATCGCGCCACACGAACGACAGGGCAAGACCTCCGCCACTGGTAGAAAATCCCTGTAGAAGAGCATCTATGTGTCTCGCGTGGCGCCTTTACCGAAATCTGTTCTCGATACGCAGGCGCAAACTCAAGCTTGTTCCAACTGCAAGTCATCGGACCTAGAGGACCTATCAACTCCCATGGTTTCTGGACGTGGTTAGTGTTTGGCTTTATTTCTGCAATGCATGCCCCCTCTTGGCCGGGCTCTGGCTTCCATACTATATTTACACACGCACCAACACGCACCGTTTGGCGGCCTGTCCCCAATGAGGATAAGAGTCCTGACTGCTACTCCTTGCTTTTGCATGTTGCTAGCTCTCCAACATCTTGGAAGTTATCCCTTTGTATCCTGGTTCTGTAGATCTAATACCGGACAACTCAGCTCATTTGTGGAGACGTATTCTTGTGTAACCATCGCCACGGTGGCATGTCCTTTTTCGTCAAGCTGTGATCATTTTCTATGCCGTTTGTGTGCTGCCTCTCACTTTATGTTGGGACCAATCTTGAGCATCAGACTATCCAATACAAGCGAACGAAAGCCACAGGCAGGATACTGCATCTTGAGTGGGGCTTAGAGCAGAATTATGCATCTCACACATGCAAAGCCTCGCCGTGAGAAAAGAAAATTCACGGAGCAACGTCAAAAGCAACCAAACAGCGTTTCAATGGCCTAGGATGGCTGTTGTGGTGTGTGAGGTGACTTTGTGCCTCAGTCTCGCCCCTGGACTAACGGGAAGAGTTTCTTTCCATGGGCACCAGCATCAGATGCCTTGTCGACCACGTTTTCAGGTGTTTGTTGTCGAAACATTAGTATCTGCAACAGTATCTCGGCTTCGATATTACCGCACACACCAGCAAGGGTTATAGACCCACCACCACCCAGCTACCGGGTTAAGAGGCTGCGATTCTATCGAGATGTGTTGATCGATGGCATGGATTGTAGATGACCCGTGTATAAGACAAGATCAGACAAGACAATTACAAGGGACAAGGTTCAGAGCTTCATGGTTGAAAGCCTACTGTGCGTGCTTCATATACCGAAGTACCTGTCGATTACTGTAGTGCACGCCTGTTACACAACTGGATCACAAGCAGCAGCAGGTAACAGCATTTCTTGACGACTAGCGTACGTTGCGCGACAAGCGAAGGATATCTCTGCACTCCAAGTTCTGACGGAGGCTAGATCAGTCAATCGTTTAGATTCACAACTGGGTTTTGTGTTTCCATTGCAGGCCTGACCTTGTCTGTCAAGGTTTCGTGTCTCGGTGGGGTTTGCTGCCCCAGACATAATATCCGTTTGGATATGAGCCAAGACGGTCTCGTCTTGTCTACGGCTTGAGTGCTTCCATTGTTCCAAGACAGGAACAGGAGCTGTTTGACAAACAAAACGGATTAGGATCTTCGACTAGCTCGGTTGTTGCAGTGTCAGATCTGCACGGGCTTGCTTATCGGCCGACGTCTCGCTTCAAGTGTCGTATGGCATGGCAGCACAGTCGCACCCTCAACTGTATACTTGTAGAGCAATTTCTATGACTTCAACACGACTCAGTCCACTCCAGATAGAGACAGTCCGTGTGGGGATGCTCGTTTCAGGTTCTGAACAGTCCAGCCCAGCTCAGGCTATCTGCATCCCATACGATCTGGGGAAGCCCAAGACCGATCAACTAGATCTGGCTGCCTGCCATTTTAGGTTGGAAGCCCGTTTGGATTCGCTGTTTGGATTCGCTCCATCAATGCCATGATAGTGAGGGAATCGCTGCCTCATGGTAATCCTGCCATCATGCAAGCCACCTGTGATTACCCGTGGCATTCTCGCAAAGCTAGGAGCCTCCAGCCAGACAATTTTTGCGTAGCGCTGATAGGTGAGGAGGACGTTGAGTGAGGGCTCTGGGCAAATGTCATCTGTTGTACGAGGTGTCCCTACATTGCACAGAGCACCGGAGGAGGTGCCTCGATGATTCTATACTCCCTGATTGAAGTGGATCTACTCGGTGCTGCCAAAGATTAGGGCCGTTTATTGGCAGGAAGGGGAAGTCGTCGTTGAGCTTGGGCGAACCAAACAGTATCCAAACGGCCATACCCAGGAGCGGTCTAAGTCAGTGAGTGGTACGGAGTATATCAGGATGCCATCGGCCGCAGATCTTCTGGTCTTTGGATCTCTTGTTTCTTTCGGTCTTGTTGATTTCTACTTCCTCAAAAACTCCAAATTCTGTCAAGCCGAAGTTGACGGGAAGTGGTAGTTTTAATTTTTTACTCCAAGTCAACTGTCCAATAAGTCGACGGCAACAAACTCATTGTTCACTTATATCTCTTTCGTTACCGAGAGTCCCGACGGACGAGTGCTTGCAACCCGGGAACGACGTCAAGCTTTGGACTTTGTCTTTTCACAGCCGTGGGATCCTTTTTGGGACTACTACCGTGATAATACATCACCCAACAAGGAAGATTGTCAATCTCTATGAGGCAGTTCGACAGGCAGCCACTCTGAGTCTTGAATTAGACTCTAGTCCTTCGTTTTCACTCTTCGAGTACCCGTAACTGGACCGGCACAATGGTCAGTCAAAGCTGTTACTCGACAGATCCGCGGCGATTTGGGCCGAGCCGGGTGAACATCTTCTCATACCCGGAGCGTCGGGGGACCGCCTACCCCATTCATCCTGACACGAGGACAACTATCATGAGTGAGAGGGATGACGATGTGACTCCCCAGAGGAAGCGCATCGCGGTAGCAGTAAGTGGAAACCTCCCCCATCCCCTTCCTTACCTGGTGTGTGGTGTGTGTGCGAGACTTACATAGTTGTGTAGCGGGCTAACAACAGATCCAGTGTGGTCGGTGTCGAAAGAGGAAGATTCGTTGCAGCGGCGATACTGGCAACGGAGGACCATGCACCAACTGCAAGAATGCAGGCCATGAGCCTTGCCAGTTTCTCAGAGTATGTTTTCACGTAGAGCGATGCTGTGTAGTTTATTACTTACACTATGGACTAGGTTGCGTCTCATGAAGCACCTATCGTGAAGAGTGAAGGCTTTACTTACAGCCTTGAAGCTTCTCGACAGTATCAAGCGAGAGGAAGCTCTGCCATACCGGCTCTGCCTTCGACTGCCCCAGCTTACACTGATGGCGTGTCATCCTACACCAGTGATCCATTTGTCTATCGTACCCCTACTGCCTATGGATATGGTGCGAAGCCGTACTGCCCCCTTGCAACCTGGGGTCATGGATACGCGGATGATCCAAGCTACTACAACAGCATGTACCAAGCACCCTATCATGACTCGGAATATGCAATCAGCCATCGAATCGCCTCTGGAACCACAGGAAAGTCTGCCCTCTGCGTGGACATGGAGCCAAACTACAACTACAGTGGTCCAAACAGTGTCACGAGCTTGGTACATCGACCTGCTCCAGTAACCACGGACTCGGCAAGCCTCGCGTACCAGACCATGATGCCAGACTCCACCAAGAGCCTGGGTTATCAGAATCTCACTCCTGACTCGAAGAGCCTTGGGTTCCAGAACATGGCAGGAAGCGTCAACATGGGGGATAGGCTACTGCCTGCACCAGTAGGACGGACTGCGCTACCCAACTCGATGGGCTCGTCTTACAAGAACGATTCTGGTAGCTCTATCTACAGCAGCAGTAGTAAGTCGTCGCAAGTTTCGACGTCGGATACGTCGCCTGTGAGCAGCACCTCCGAGGCGCCCTCGAGTTACACAAGTTACGAGTCCTCAAGCATGCCCTCCACCTCGGGCTGTCTGCCCTCGTATCCTGCGAACCTCGCTCATCACTACGGCCGCCAAAGCAATGACTACTACTCCTACACTGGTCCTTCGGATGCATCCGTGTTGGGGCCGACCGATTCCATGCGTCAGGGCCCTGAGATGACGTACCGCTACATAGACACAACCAGCTCAGTCACTGCGGCACCTCCAACTACTACTCGTCGCGACATGCCCACCCTTAACAGCGGTGGCATATCATCCTACCCGCTTGGCCATAGCAACACGCATTACATGACGCACCAATCTGCAGCTTACATGGTGCCTCCTGGCGATCTTGGGAGCGTTGGGACAGACGCCGCCGCGGACAGCTACCGCAAGGCCACGGGGACGCTGCGAGCTTGATATCTATTTGATACGAAGCTGAACTACTCGGATTAGCTGCGGCTACTACAACTGTACATGGTTTGTTTGCATTGATACACGGCTTTGAGGTTTTACAGTGCGCTATGTTTTCATTTGGACAGGCATTTCGGTCATTGCCATTGGCATTTCACTGTCTGTTGTTGCAATGGCTTGGGTCTTTACGGGGTCAGCGGAGTTGAGGTCGTTGGCGAGGCACGGAAACGCACAATATATGTTGTGATGGGACGAATGTCCAACCAAAGTCAGCTCGCTTGTCATGGACGAATTACTCATCGATCATTCCGCCGTCGGAACAACCTCGACTTGAGAGGACATTAGTCCTCCAGAGAATTCACAAGACGATGAGCACAGCGTTCACCGGGGAAGCACGTCAAGCGTTGGTTTGTGTCACGGTGGCGTCTCGGTCGAGTCTTATCTCCCACCCCGATACATGAGTTACGTGTTTTTTTTCTTTCTTTCTGCTTTTCCAGTTTTATTTGCATGATTGGTCGTCAAAGTGTGCAGCATATCGCTCTTTCTTACCTTTGACCTCCTCTGGCGTTTTATCCCCAGGGCGTTGCAGGACCTTGCCTTGCCTTGCAGCCCTTGATTTGGAGTCGTTTGGTACAAGAGAGGAAAACAGGTTGCTGCGTCGGTGAACACAGTCATACCATTGGGCCCAGACTGCATGAGTTATCAGACCTTGGAGTTCTGGGAGAAAGGAAGTGAGGTGTTTTGGTCTGTTCTGTTGGGTGCATAAGTCTGTACATTGCTTTTTCTTCGGACAACAAAAAACGGTGAAAGTCAAGATTGAGAGAGAGGAGGAACTGGGCGGATAATGGATGGATAATGAATGACTGGACTTTGTCTAAGCTAAGTCAGATGAAAGAGCTGACGTCGTTTGACGGAGCACCTGTGTACATGTATGCAGCACCTTGAGCATTGAGTACTCATTAGTGAGTCTGCTCTTCAATAACATGTATCTTTACAATGTGTAACTAACTATTCATTGTTCACCGATCTTGCTGTGAATTGTCTTCCGAATGCCAATTGGCAAATTTCGAAGTCAAACGGCAAATAAATACAAGACACTATCGAATCGCCATCATCGCGCCAAATTAGAGCCCTTAAGTTGCAATATAAAACCCCTGATATCGTGTAATGAGGCTCACAATCACATGGAGGAGATCAACCCAGAATAGGAAAAAGACAAGTCGATAGTTCCAGGCCCACAGCGGGGTTCTTGGACATTCTAAAAACGGAGCTACTCCGGTACTTTTCCCTACAAGAGCCCGGAATCAGCACGTTCGTGTCCCGTCGTTATAGTGGCTAGAGCGGTTCACTGGGGGGGAAGGGAGAGCCAAATTTGGGTGATGGGGGGTCAACCAACGTAACTGATGGGTAATGTTGTGACTTCCCCTCCACGGGCTCCGTCATAACTGCTGTCATCATCTGCTTTCTGTTTGGCCAACTTTGCAATTCTTGATATTTTCTTTTCTTCTTTGCGACTGATAGCTTGGAAGATTTTATATACAAGGCACAGACTTGCGCTTCGATCTTAGACAATTGACCCCTCCAAGCTAAGCTATAGCTTCACTGTCGCATTCACCGCCAACAACCAACATCGCAAACATGCAGGTTCCTCTACTTCGCCTACAATGCGGTGTCAACTCGTACGCCTGGGGAAAGAAGGGCAATGATTCTGCCGCTGCGCGATTTGCGGCCGCCACGCCCTCCGATGACCTGAAGATCGAGTCTGATACTCCATACGCAGAGGTGAGCATCTATCTACATGGTGTGTCTATAGCTCATGCTAACAATTCTCTGCGCAGTTGTGGATGGGAACTCATCCCTCGAACCCTTCTCGAGACCTCAACACCGGCCGAACCCTCCTTGATCTTTGCGAGGACAACCAGTCCCTCCTCTCGCAAACCATCTCCTCCCACTACGGCAGCAAGCTTCCCTTCCTCTTCAAGGTGCTCTCCATCGCAAAAGCGCTCTCGATCCAGGCCCACCCCAACAAGAAGCTCGCCGAGCAGCTCCACGCTCGCGACGCAAAGAACTACCCCGATGACAACCACAAGCCCGAAATGGCCATCGCCATTACCCCCTTCGAGGGTCTCTGCGGTTTCAGACCCCTCACTGAGATTGCTCACTTCCTCGACACAGTGCCTGCGCTGAGAGCGCTCGTGGGTGAAGAAGCTGCCAAGGAATTTGCGCAGATCGCCAAGGATGGTGAAGAGGGCGTTACGGATGAGAAGAAGAAGTTCCTGAAGAAGGCTTTTGGTGCGCTCATGGCGTCGTCTGCTGAGGATCTTGCTGAGCAGATGCCCAAGCTTGTTGAGCAAGCGGAGAAGGAGGGCGCTGAGTTTGCTGGCGGTGGTGTCCATGCTACTTCTGGCGAGAAGCTCGCTGAGCTTGTGAAGCGAACACACGGCGAGTTTGGCGACGATATTGGATGCTTTGTGCTCTTCTTCCTCAACTTCGTCACTCTGGAGCCTGGAGAGGCTTTGTTCCTAGTCGCCGACGACATTCACGCCTACATTTCCGGCGACATCATGGAGTGCATGGCAGCTTCCGACAACGTTGTCCGCGCCGGTTTCACACCCAAGTTCAAAGACGTCTCAACCCTCGTCGACATGCTGACCTACAATTTCGCGCCCATCGAGCAACAAAAGATGACACCCACCGAATATCCCTACGCAACCCTCAACCGCAACGCCTACAGTTCCGGCTCAGCAGTGGTGCTCTACGACCCACCCATCGAGGAATTCAGCGTCGTGCGCACCCTGCTTCGCGGCGATGGCGCAAAGGCTACTTTTGAGCCGATTGAGGGACCTAGCATTGTCATCTGCACGAGTGGGAAGGGAAGAATCGCGGTTGGGCCTACGAGCTATGAGATGAAGGAGGGGCATGTGTACTTTGTGGGTGCTACGGCTGAGCTTGTTCTTGAGAGTGAGGGGGGTGAGGATGATGAGTTTACGACGTACAAGGCGTTTTGTGAGATTGATGATTCTGAGAAGCAGAAGCTATAGATGATTAAGGGGGGGGAGGGGCGTGAGTGTGAAAATTGGTGTTTGTGGTAGATATACTTTTAATGAGGAATAAAGAATCATGATGGTACTCTATGGTCTGATATTGACTTTGGCATGGGTTCATGCTGCAATTTATTCGAAGTTTATTCGTGGAGACTAAGGTAGGTAGGAGAGATGCTGTGTAAGTTTGAGCTTGACATCACTTTTTATCCGCCTGTTCAATGCTGTTTATTTACATCTCAACACCATGCTTTACAGCTCATGAGGTATCATGATACAGTGCCAATAATTATTGGCCACACGCTTATCGGTGTCATGATAAGGAAGCTTCCCCTCAAGCCCCTCCAAATGCGGAACCTCTTTTCCTCACCGCCTTTTGTTCTGCCGCGGAGGATGCGCCCTTGGCACTGGATCACCAGCCTCAACTGTTAGAGAAAGACTAAGCACCATCACGATTGACACGAGCCGACACGAGACGACATGATACCCGACGATTACACTATTGAACAATAATAAGCTTTCAACTATACCTCAACTCTATTCTACATACTTCATGACATGGCATAATAACTCTATTCGCTTATAAAATCTGTCACAGCCTCTCTCCTCTTTTGCTCACTTTGCCGATCCCTTCTCGACTGCGACGCGCCCTCTGTCTTAGTCGCCTTTCCTTCCCCATACCATCCCGCCTCGGCCTGTGAGCACTCGGGCCTCTCTTAACTCAGGTTAGTCCAATTTTTTCTCATTGAATTCATGAATCGCATGCGCTTCAATTCCCTTTTTCAATTGCGCTTTGCTTGCTTGTGTCTATTCATTGTCGTCTCGTCGTCATAATGTTTCCTTCCTCGGGTTGATTCTCATCGCAACATTCTGTTTAGGCGGTGGTATCGGGGCAGGATGGCTAACGGGCAGAAGCCTGCGCGGGACGAACTCAAGAACCTCCAAGAAGATCTCGGCCCCTACTACCAGATTCCCTTGAAGCCTAGGCGAAGCGGTACTCATTCAAGGGAGAATAGCTTTCAAGAGTCTCTGCGCCAGTCCTCAAACACGCCCGAGCCGAAACGATCAGGCTCCAAGCGACAGGATCCTTCGAGCAGAGATTCCACCCCAAACCGTCCGACCAAGTCGAGAACCAAGAACCATAGCCGGGACATTACTTCAGACGTGGGCACGCCGAAAAGGTCGCCGAGAAGTGAACACAATACCCCGCGGCCGGAGTCGGTGAAGCCGGAGCGGCACAACCGCGAGATGTCGCAACGAAACAGAAGCGGACGGGCGTCCAACCGCAACAATGGTAATACACATGGAGAGGAAGTACAGATATGGGAGCTGTGCAAGAGTCAAGTGGGGGAGATTGTCTCTGGAATCAATGCCGAGAATGACAGTCTTACGGAACTTGTCACGATGGATAAACAAGTCGGTACGATGGACTTGGAAAAGATTCCGAGTGACTCGTTGAAAGAGATGGAACAGCTGTGTCGGACAGGGGTTAAGCACTCGGAGGCTAACATGTCAGCACTCAAAAATACTATCGAGCAGCTTAAAGTGTTGCGCGCCGTGGTGCACGCTAAGGAACAGCAGGATGCTCAAGCAGCGGGGCCTGGTAAGAGAAACGCTCGAGACAGCACGGCGGCAGCATCTTCGCTCTACGACTTTGACGGGGCTGGTGATTCACCCGTGCCGAGCCCAATTGGAGGATCAGCAAGAAAATATGGTGATCGAGCAAGAGAACGCGAACGAGAACGTGAGAGGGAAAGAGAACGAGATCGTGACAGCATGCCCCCAAAGGCCGATAGTGTCGAGCCTCAGGGGTCAGTTGGAAGCGGTGTCGGATCTGGGAACAACAAGTCCAAAGTTGTTTTCTCAAAAGGCGATGCAGTTGCGTTCAAACCCAAAACGTTGAATGGGGATACAATATCAGACTGGATACTTGGTGAGGTCGCGCAGGTGATGGGCGAGGGCAAAAGCCGACGATACAAGGTCCTCGATATAGAACCCGAGGACCAGAGCAAACAGAAGGAGTACCGATCAAGTGCCAGCAGTATGATTCCCATTACACCTGAGAGTCAAGCGTCGACTTTGAAGGATTGGGAATCAGGCAAGGTGGTGCTAGCGCTGTATCCCAACACGACCACGTTCTACAAGGCGGAGGTTCATAGCATGGACAGCGACGGCAAGGTCAATCTCAAGTTTGAGGGGGAGAATGACTCTTCAACACTACAACAGGTGGAGAGGAGGTTTGTGATTGAATACCGAGCATAAGCCTGACTGCACCGTAATATACGTTGCTGCCGGGAGATATGTGCCCGGAGTTGCTATATGCTCCGGTGCGTTTAATGATAACGTTGCAGTGGATATGATAGGCTTCCAGGAAAACAAGTCCATAGAGCAGTTGCTTACGACGCAATAGCAAGCATCAATTGAGTATTATTACCGTTGATATTGGGCACGATATGAAGTTGACCGAAGGACCGAAGTGAAGTGATTTGAGGCCTACGCTAATAAGAAGAGCCTCGGAGGTTATTAGTGTTGACCCTTGCCAATCCATCCAATGGACGAACGGATTGGATGTCGGTAATAAGGTTGTTTTTATGGCTGGAATTTGAGCCAGGTCACTCAGGTCACTCTAAGTCTAAGCCAGACCGCCCAGCCCAGCCCAAGCCCAGGTCGGGTACCTTACAGTGACCGTATCTCATTTCAGGGACTGGACAGGGGACCCAAGTGGCCTATCGTCATAAGGGATTGGCGCTGTCAACTGTCCCCGCCCGCGTCGTTGCCCCGTGCTGGGCGCTAGGCCGAGAGGGGCTCAGGGCCAGGGGAAGGGAAGCAGCAAACAAGAGGGATTGACCCGTCCGTCCCTTTTTTTTTCCCCTGACGGGGGGAAAAAGAGAAGAGTCCAGATTTGATTTGATTGATGCTTGTTACTAGATCCATTTCTCTTTGAGGGCACTTTACTGTAGTATTCCAACGTCTACCTACGTCTACGTCTTCATTCGAGTGGCAGTCAGTGTCTCTTGTCGAAACGACCTTGCGATACGGATAAACAAAACAAACAAACGTTGCGATACGCGCCAACGAACAGCACAAGGTGTATGTATTGGGTCTTTTCTATCTGCGACAATCAACAAACGACTCGGGAGACGACGAGAGTGGGAATCAACAGCGGGGAGATACGAGAAACCTGGAGCCTTGATTGCTTTTTGTCAACATCTCTCGCCTTTCTCTGGCGAACATAACGTCAGACAGCAACAATTACATCCCTCAATCAACACCTGTTGTAATCTGACACGCCATTCTCTGTCCTCCCGTTGCGTCGGAGAGCGTTGTTGTCTTATTGGTATCACTCGAGAATCGAGGCTGACACATTGCGCTGCGAGCAGGTTTCGAAACGAAACACGACAACTCAACCCAACCCAACCCGACTCCCTTTGTATTCCTATCACATCACACCACCTCCACTACCCACGATCGCATACCGAATCAGCATAACCGGACACGTCCTGCACAAGCCGCAATCATGGGCGGTCAATTCTCAAAGATGATGGGCAAGATCTTCGGATCAAAGGAGATGCGCCTCCTCATGCTCGGTCTCGACGCTGCCGGAAAGACAACTATCCTCTACAAGCTCAAGCTGGGCCAGGACGTCACCACGATTCCCACGGTCGGCTTCAACGTCGAGACGGTTACGTACAAGAATGTCAAGTTTAACGTTTGGGACGTCGGCGGCCAGGACAAGATTCGTCCTCTGTGGAGGCATTACTTCAGCGGTGAGTTATAACGGACGGCCCCGAAGAATGGAGTCAAATACTGATGCTTTTTTGGGGGTGCAGGTACTCAGGGTCTTATCTTCGTTATCGACTCTTCCGATAGGAACCGAATGGAGGAGGCTAGGCAAGAACTTCACCGAATCATCAACGATCGTGAGATGAAGGACAGTCTACTACTCGTGTTTGCCAACAAGCAAGATTTGGCAGAGGGTATGTCTCCCTTTGACCCCCCTCCCCCCGTTGTACGATTCCGCTAACGAGGTGCAGCTATGAAACCCCAAGAAGTCACCGAGGCTCTTCAGCTCTCCAAGCTCAAGGACAAGGTTTGGTACGTGGTGCCCAGCTGCGCCACCACGGGCGAGGGTCTTCTCGAGGGTCTGGCGTGGTTGTCCAACAATGTCAAGGCCCCTCCGACTCCGGCTAAGAAATAGACGCGGAGCGAGTCATGCGACATTTCTCGTCTTCACCCCGAGGGCTTTCCAACCATCACACTATCTCGAAACGATCCCGAATTCTTTTCTACCTCCCGAGCCTGCATCTCGATATTGAGGTTACAAGCGATACTATGCTTGAGGCAAAGGAGGATGCTTCCGCTCACACCACATCTCGGCATCATAACAGCCCTCGTCTCCGTACGGAGAAATCACCCCTCAAACCCTCATCTACGCCCTTTCCAAACTCCTCACACCAAAACAACTCGCCAAATATGCTGAAATACCCGGACTGTTTATCATATCTTTTCTGCTTCTTCTTTATTCTTTTCTCTTCTATTTTATCTTATTTCCCATGAGGGGAGTAAGACCTTGAAACTCTTGTTGATGAAGGGGGGATGTGGGGAGGAACTTTATACACAACACAACAATGATAGATAATTCACACGGGTGGAGCAGGCAGTTTGTGGAAAAAGAGAGAAGAGAAGAGATAGGCAGACGTATCTGAGGCATGTCGACCTCGAAAGTCTTTTTTGTATTGTTGAAATCTTTGCCGTTTGCTGCTTTTTCATGCGCTCTTTGTCTTTTTTTCCGTATCGTTGGTGAAAGAGATTCTGTTAAAAATAATGTCACTGGGCCCCCCTTTTCTATGGTATTTGTCTTAATGGTATGGCACCCTTTCTTTTTCACTTCTTGGGGTGGTGATGTGAGATGGTTGGGAGAAGGGTGAGTTGGCGATGTGGATTTAGTGATGAGTAGAGGGTAGGTAGTTAAGGTGAAGAGAGATAAATACGACGATATTTAAACTCTTCACGCGTCCTTGTTCATGGGAGTCCATTCTCCAAGCGGTACCTGGCTGCTTTTCTTGCTGACAGCAGTGCTTCCTCAAACTCTTATATAGTTGTTCCTCAGCTGGGAAGAGCGTGAACTTGAAGACTACCACCCGCTATGCTCCCCGACATGGACCATACAACTTTCACATGTATCCCGAATAAGCTGTAGTGAACTAATCTCCATTATAATGAACGCCGGGTATATGCTATAGTAACCGTTCTATCTATCCGCTCGGCCCAGAATGACAGCCAAAATCCGTGTATACATGAACGCCGTACCACGCCAAAGAATAATCATTGATGCAATCCTCCCCTTGCCTGACGATGTGAAAATGCGTTGCACACCATCTACAAAAACACTAAGGTGGTTTAGTAATCTGACAGTAAACCATCGAAGGGCGAATAAATGGTTCAGGCCGAATGATCGATGGGTCAATGACCCAGGGACGAACAGTTCGTCGGGCAGGGCCTCTTACCACCTTGGAATCCTACTCCTTCTGCCTCTTGGCAGGCCTTATCAACGAGTCATCCGGTAATCCACTCCGCTTCGTACCCGGAAGGCTACTCGTCCGTATGTCGTTATCATCTTGACTAACTCGTCGGCATGGATACTCGTTCTTGCAGCCCTCGAAACAATTCGCACTGACACGGTCGCCGGTTGAGAAGAAGGGAGATTGAAGCGCTTGAGCGGCTGTGAGACGCTTTGAGGGGTCGTATTCTAGAAGACCGGCAAGGAGCTTGTAGCCTTCTGAGCCGAGAGAGGCAAGTGGTGGTGTGCCGCCGGGGGCGCTAGTGTGGTTGATGGTGCTGTAATACCACTTCTCGAGGTTCGAACCGCCTGGGGGAGGTGGCGGTGGATTGCGGGAGCCATAGTGGCCATGGTGATGATGAGGATGATGATGGCTGTGGTGATTGTGGTGAGATGAAGCCATGGAGTTGGCGAGAGTGTTGAGTTGGTTGTATTCGGGCATGGTCGATAATAGAGGCCACTTATCCTTTGTTGGAACACCCATGATTTCGATAATCTTTTGCATCTGGTTTCGTTGAAAGGGAACCGTCTTCTTGCTATCCATTTTGGCTTCCTCTCCCTTAAATATCGGCCTCAAGGAAAGAAGTTCGGCGAAAATACACCCAACAGCCCACATATCGATGGCAGGGGTGTAGTGATATGAACCGAGAATGAGTTCGGGAGCCCGATACCAGATAGTAACGACAACCTTATCGCCACTGAAGAGAGAGTGCAGTGGTTTATCGAACCGACGTGCTAGACCTAGATCTCCAATCTTTACTTCGCCTGATGAAGTGACCATGATGTTGGCCGGTTTGAGATCACGGTGAAGAACCCAGTTGATGTGTAGGTACTGACATCCGTTGAGGAGTTGGAACATGATACTTTTGATGGTTGCCGGGGGAATCGGATGTCGTGGCTGTTGTGTGTGATGATGGATGATTTGTAATAGATCATGCTCGGCATACTCAAACACCATAAAGATACACTTGTCCTCAAGCATAATTTCGCAGAGACGGATAACGTTGATGTGGTGAAGTTCGCTGCAGAGACTCATCTCACGGATGGCACTCTGAGAGATGCCCGTGTAGCTGATCTGTTCACCTTCCTTGTCGGGCTTAAACTTCTTGATAGCGAATTCACCAACAGGCTTGCCATTGCGGCCAACAGCCTTGTAGACCCGTCCATAGGTACCCGAGCTGATGAAGCCAATGATGCGGTAACGATCTGTGATTCGGACTTTGGGCTGATACCCAGCTGAGCGATCGTGAGGTTCTACATGGTGACGTTTTTGGTAAGCGTGAGCAGGAAACCCGAAGCCGGTGTGAGGACGGAGAGGCATCGCCGAGGATCAAGGCTTGTGTCTCGGTTGGTGAAGTGTGCGTTTAACCACTCGGCATTGGCACGGAAAGATGAGTGAGATGACGATGGTGAGTGATTGAGGCGAAATGTGAAAGGCTGGTCGAGAGGTCCACAGCTGCAGACGCCGAAGACGGAAAAAAGAGAACGAGACACCGAAAGATTAAATAAAGTGATGACGATGACAGAAAAGACGCTTCAGCGGATGAGACTTTTAAAAAAGACGTTGAGTTTGTTGATAGCTCGGAAGAACCGAGACTCAGCTGAACTGAACTGAACTGAACTGAGCTGAGTTGAGTAGAGTTCGAGTCAGGCAAGTCGTTATTCAAAGTCGACACCTCAGGATAGGTAATCTTTTCCCTCTTTGGACAAGCATGCGGCGCAAACCCCGAGTGAGGCAAAAAAAGGGAGACTTTAGAGAAGAGGAGAAGGACAAGGACGGTTCAAAAAAGGAAATCAGAGTAGCTGACGACAAGATTATGTACGTGGAAATGACAATGAATATTGAATGGACACGGAAGAGATACAAAATGCATGCATGCAACGGCTGAGCTAGAACTAGACTAACTATCTAGTGCAGTGTGACCGATATAGGAGGCAAGGAACTTTAGATAGGCGATATATGCTCGTGAGATGTGACAAACCCACAAAGATAGATGAATGAGGATTGGATTGGATTACTAGGAGTAAAGAGAGAGGAAAATAGAACGGACTCACCCTCAAAAGACGCCTGAACACTCCTCTTCAAACTCCCCCTGACGACACCCAAGCCAACGGATCCCGGGCCCGAAGCCCCCGTCGGCGGATTCGTTACGCTCATTTACTCGCGCCGGGAATCCTCAAAAAAACGGAACGGTCCTTCCGAGCACTGTCTCTCTGTCCCCGTAAGCGGGATTCTCTCAAATCAATGATTTGATTTGCGAGTGGAGTATCGCCCACAGGAGACGAGATTGGATGTGCCCGTCCGTAGTATCAATTCAAAAAGGAAAAGGTTTCCCCGCGCGGGGAAAGGAAAAGGTAAGGTAAGGTAATAGAGCGTAGGTAATAGATTCTCGCCTTCTTTGTCCTAATGCACGACGCGTGAGAGTTGATAGGATGCGCATACGAGATTGTGTATCCCGTGCTGCACCCCCTTTTGACTTTGGCGCTGCAGACTCTAATAAAACGACAAAAACGGTACGGTACGGCACTGTAAGGTTTCTCGGGAACTCCAGCCGTTGTACTCAGTTTCCCAGTCCCTTGCGGCGCGGATCTCTATCCTTTGGGGCGGAGAGACGCGATATGGGGTAGGTAATCGCTGCGGAGCCCCCTGTGGAGATTGGGAATAAGATGGTTTTGAGTCTGAGTCTGGCTGTGAGAGCGATCGGTTGCGCTGGCGATGGGAGGGTTTGCGACACGAGATAAAGGTGAGAATGGGTTTGGTATGATTGAGATTCATGCCTCGTGTTCCAGAACTTTGCGACTGTTTGTCACATATCAGTGATGACTAAGCTGGCTTTTTGCTGTCAAGCTTAGGTTGTTGGTGATGGTTACATTGGACACGCTTTTGGAATGATCATGAACTATACTTCTCATCCTATCGTTCTAATGGTGTTATCATTGAAAGGCATCTGAATTGGTCAATTAGCTCAATTGACATCAACAAAGAGACCAGACACCCCAGTCAAGACAACATGATCTTCATAACGTCTTTTCTTGCTGTCTACCACACACTAACTTGAACGCAAAATACCTTCCCCTCTAACAAACGCTCAGAGGTTCTCTCTTATCGCGGTCCCAATTTCTCAAGCACTCTAGTACCCTCCTCCTCCCACTCCGCCTTGGTAACCCACATACTCTCCTTGTCTGCCATAATGTTGGCCAACACCGCTCCACCAAGGAACACCATGTGTCGGCGTCGCGGAGGATCTTCTATCCGCACCTTGAACTTGCTCAAGCGCTCAGGGTTGCCCTGCAGCGCTCGTGTGAGCCACAGCTGCTTGAGCTCCTTCTCCAATCGCGACGGAAGACCGGGATACATGCTGCTACCACCAGACAGAACAATAGCCTTGAACAGAGACGAGCGGATGTCAACGTCGGCGGATTGGATGGTGTTGAAGAGGAATTCGCCCAGACCGGGGGATTCGCTATCCACGAGGTGGGGCTGGAAGAGACACTCGGGCGCCTCGAAACGCTCGCTGCCAACGCGGATCACACGTCCGTCCGGCAGGGTGTAATCCTCGACGAGCACAGTGGTGTCCTCGCTCAGGCGCTTGTCGAGCTCGAGGTCGTACGACACGTAGCATAGCTTCTCCTTGATCTGGCGGACGGTTTCGAAATCGGCGGTTCGGTTGAGGGCGTAGCCGCGGCGCAGCAGCAGCTTGATGAGGTTGCGCGTGACGTCTCGGCCGGCAACGTCTAATCGCTTCGTGAGGTGGTTGAGGACCACGGATTCGTAGACGGGCACAATGTGTGTGACACCATCGCCTGAGTCGACTACGACACCGGAGCTGAGACCTACACCGCATTGGTTAGCTTAGCTCTGGCGCAAGAAGCATTGAAGCTTCTGGGTAAACGCACCTTGGGCGTATAGAGCCAGAACGGCCTGGATGGCGACGTAGACACCGCCAAAATTATATCTATCAAACATAACCTCGCACATCTTCTCTCGGTTCTTCAGAGGGTTCATAGGAGGCTCCGTCAAGAGGATCTTCTGGCCTGTAGGATCGACCTTGAGCTTCTCGTAGAAGGTATAATCCCAAAGATGTTCCATATCATCCCACTTCTTAACGATGCCGTTCTCCATGGGGTAGCTGATCTGGAGCATTGTCCTCGCGGCGGCAGCTTCGTCACCGCACATAATATCCTTGATGACAAGATCGCTATCGGTCTGCTCCTCGGAACGAAGGATCGGTCGGCCTACGATGGAGGGGTATTGATGCTCGGGGAAGTTCTGCGCGGCATATCCGACCTTGAGGAAACCGGTACCTCCGTCGAGGACTAAGCGGTAGAGGTTCGAGGTCAGCTTGCGTCAGGGGAGAGATGGGGGAGCTTCTGGAGCTTGCGGGGGAAGGGGAGGAGCTTACCAATGGGTGGAGGGTTAGACATTATGGTGATGGGCCACGACGGGGGGGTGTGTATTGGGAGGGTTGTGAGGCCGAAGAAGTGTCGTGTTGGTATATGGGAGCTTCAGCTTAGAGGAGGTTGAGGTGGTCGTCAGTAGTGGGGTTCGAGTGGCCGACCGTCGTCAGAGGTGGCTGAGGCGGATCACGTGGCGCCCCGCGAACTGTTTAGCTTCCGCCATGTAGACTAGAAACCCCTCTCAAGATAAGGTAAGTGAGAGATTTCAGTGTAGGAACAGTTCTAGAGCTTCATCAAGCTATACATATATCAATTTACGTATCGTCAAGACTTTGTATCAGCCATCATGTCCGAGCTCCGTTTCCTCCGGCGGAATCTCCGCATCCTCGTCCTGAACCCAAACTCATCCACTATCATGACTGAGGGCATGGCCAACGCCATCCGCCAAATGTCACTCCCAGACGTATGATACACAGATAGCTAAAACAAAACAGTCTTCAATTCTACACAGGCTGATGGTTCACAAAAGTCAGTTGAGATCTATACCTACACAGCCCCTCCCCACTCCGCCCCAGACAGCATCAACGACCAGGAGGGCATCGACCGCAGCACGCAGGCCGTCCTCGATGACCCCAAGATCGAGGAGGAGCTTGAGTCGGATAAGTACGACGGCGTTCTCGTTGCATGCTTCAGCGTTCATTGCTTGGTGTCAAAGTTGACTAGGTATCGACATCTTGCAGTGACGGGGATTTTTGAAGCGAGTATTCTTACGTCTCTTTCGCTCATGGCTGCGCCGGATAATGCAGGCAAATGGGGAATCGTCACCACCGGGAAGTGGTGGGAGGACCACTTGTCGCATGGTGTCAAGAACTTTCTTGGGCAGCAGAAGGATGGCGTGAATAACAAGTTTGCTGGTGTTTTCTCGTCTGGGCTTACGGCGGGTGACTTTCACACTGTTCCTCCGGAGAAGGTAAGGGAGAAGCTTAAGGAGGCGACAAGAAAGTTGCTCAATGAGGGACAAGTGTCGGTCGTACTCATGGGATGCGGTGGTATGGCTGGTCTGGAGGAAATCATCCGATCAACTGCTATTGAGGAGTACGGCAAGGCTGACGGTAACCTTGTCTACATCGTCGACGGAGTCAAGGCGGGCATCATGCAGTTGGAGCAGATGATCCGCAGCAAGAAGATCTTTCGATAAATCAGCAAGCGCTTCGTTCTATCTGTAGAGCCATATCTGCGACTGTCTAGTACGCTGCTTGAATACAAATTAAGATATCATTCCGTGCGTGTACCTCGCGCTTTATAGTAGTCGTGAACGTTTAATGACGATAAGTCAAGGCAGCATTTGTCGCAGGCTTCTAATCAACGCGCCTTGTCCTGCCCCAAACCTCATCGACATCCTTTTTGCCCTTTGTTTCTGGCACGTTCCAGAACACAAAGATAGCAGATCCAGCGGCTAGACCTGCAAAGATGAAGTAAACCCATCCGTGACCGCCCAACAAGTCGTTAAGAGCTGAGTTTACGATTGGGAAGAATTGAGCGACCAGGAAAGTCGCTGCGTAGTTAGCTGCCAGACACCAACTCTGCGTGGCGCCAACAGCCTCTTGTCCGACCAGCTCGGAGGAGATCAGGAATGGTACTGGGCCCAGACCAACTGCGAAGAAGCCGACGAAGGCAACGACAGCGATGGCCGACAGGATCTTGACTCCAAATATGATCGAGACAGCGAGGATGAGAGCACTTGTTCCTTGTCCAATAATCGAGGCAAGGAGGCAGGTCTTGCGACCGAGACGATCAGGAAGAGGCGCGCATGCGATAGTAGTGAACAAGTTGACAACAGAAACGAGAATAGTGAGCAGTGACGAAGAGACAGGGAGTAGGTCAGCAAGAAGAGAAACGGAGTACATGATGATCGAGTTGACACCGCAAAACTGCTGGGCAAACATGATGCCCACGACAGCGACGATTGCAGGTCTGGTATCAGGATCCTTCAGCACTTCGAAGAATCCAAGATGCTCAGTCCGGTTCTTCGATGGTGATTCGGAGGCACTATCCGCCTGAAGCAAGCCATCTTCTTCGGAAGCATCATGGTCATCTGAGTCCCAGGTCTCAGTCTCCTCATGAATGTCGTAGCCGTTGCCACGAATTCTCTGCAGGGTCTTCCTGGCCTTGGGCGCATTTCCTTGCGCTGCCAACCACGATGGACTCTCCGGGACGACGAAGAGACCCAGAGTTTGCGCGGTTGCGATGAAGACTCCAGTAGCAAGGATCCATCTCCAAGCAGTACCGTAGCTCAAGAAGAATCCCATGGTCTGAACCACCAAGATACCAAAATTGATCGAGATCTGCGTCATAAAGCCAAACAGCCCACGTTCCTTGGGTGGTGCAATCTCGCTGATGTAAAGAGGGACAACGACAGTCGACGCTCCAGCTCCGATACCAGCAAACAAGCGACCGAGCGCCATGACGAAGACGCTTCCTGCAACGGTCTCAACAGCTGCCCCAAACAAATAGAGCAGACCCGTGATGCGCATTGCAGGAAGGCGTCCCCGTTTCGACGAGAACGGTCCAGAGGCCAAAGCTCCCAACAGCCCACCAACCATGAAGATGGAAGATATCGTCGCAAACGAAGCCTCGTCCATGGGAATACAATGGGGCATGAAGCCAGAACCAGCATCGTCGTCTTTCGGCTTGTAGACCAGTCCTTTGATCTTGTCGAGGGCGGAGATCGATTTCTTGCGGCATGTAATAACATCCTGGGGTGCGTTGAGTTCAGCCTAAGATAGTTAGCAGCTATTATCAGGGTGATCTGAGCAAACGTACCAAGTGAAAGCCGAACTGCAACGACCCCAGGGTTGTGATTGCGATGAGCAAGATCAGATACCCGCTGACATCGCGGAGTCTGATGCCGGCCATTCTGGCGGTCGGATACTCGTCGAGAGAATGGGTTGGTGAAGAGGTAAGGTTGAGTGAGGGAGGGTTCAAGGCGAGGATCTGGGGTACGGATAGCTTGAGTTAGCTTGTGCTGGGGGTGGGTCCACGTGCGCTGTGGCGTGGATTACCCCTGTTTTCGGTCCCCCTGCGTTCATCATGACAGTGGATTGGAATGAGAGTTTCCAAATCCGGGTTATTGGAGGACAACGAGCTGATTGACCTGTGTCTGAGTATATCTTATGAACTTTTGAACCGAGTCTTTCCAGGGTAATGATCTCGTATTGGTTTGACCAATGTTGACATGGGATACGTATGCATGTTGGTCCCTTATCATAAAAACATGCCGATTACCCGGGAGCTCAGCAGTCATGAGAGTTTGGGTCTTGCAAACTTTTGTCGCAGATACTTTAAATACATGCCAAGCCCCAATTAGTTCCCGTTCCTGTTGAACTTATCAGAAATCTTTATGATTCGCTGCTAAAAAGCCATTATACTTTGTGTTAATAATTCATTCCCGAACTACCTTACCCTGAACATGTCCGAAATACCCATTGACGACGAAGAGAAAATACTCTATTTTGAGGAGCGCAACCAAGACCAGAATGAATCGATAATCTTTTTGCATGGCGGTGGAGGCAGTCATATCGAATGGAAGCTGGTTGCTCCCCAGCAATCACTGTCCTCTCATCACCTAATCCTCGTCGACCTTCCAATGCACTCTGGATCTTGGGACATCGGGCGTCCTCTCACGCTCGCATCAGCTGCTGACGAAGTATGCAAAGTCATTCAAAAGCACGCTCACGGCGGAAAAGCACATGCTGTTGGCCTATCTCTGGGTGGTTTCATTGCTCTCGTTCTCACATCTCGCCATCCCGAGGTCGTGCTGTCGACGTTTGCAACGGGGTCTTATCCTTACAGAGGGATGTTTAAGTGGTTCATGGAGCACCCCATGGCTATGTCGATTGCGAATTGCATACAGAACATACCTGGTGTGCTTGAGGCATCGTTGCGACGGCAGGGAATTGACTATGAAGAATGGCTCGCCGAAGGGAAGAAGAACCATTCACCGGAGAGGAGCAAGGCGATGAACAAGGAACTCATTGCCTTTAGTATGGAGGATGTCAAAGCTGTTGCAGATTCGGGGGTCAGGACTTGTGTTATTGCGGGAGGGAAGATGGATCAGGTCGATCCTGTACGAGATATGGGTGTTATTCTGAGAGAGGGAGGACAGAAGAAGGGAGTCAAGAATGAGGCTGTCGTTGTGAGGGATGCGTATCATCCTTGGCATTTACAATTGCCAGAGTTGTTTGCTGCTGGTGTTGCTGCTTGGGTGCAAGAGAAAGAGTTGCCCAAAGAGTTCGAGATCTTGTAGCCTGATCAATACAAGGACACCTGAATGCGCAAAAAACAGGTCAAGCACCCAAGGCGTCAACAAAAGTTCACTGCAGAATTGTTCATGTCACTCTCAAGGGCCTGGTTCGGGCTGAGTACGCCTGCTTTAGGCAGAAACCGTAGTAAGGCACCTTCTGCAGCCGTGGGCTGACAGGACTTGCATGATCTTACCCTCCATTCGCATCAGCCGCATCATGCGGGGATGCTATGATATGATATCCCCCAACACAGGAATTGTCTTTTTATCTTCTGGTTTATAATACCATGATCGGTATTGAGATGGAATAACTCTGTACAGTCATTCGCCATGGCCGAACCTCTTTCTTTGGCAGCCAGTATCGCCGGTTTAATCTCACTGGCCGATGTTATTTTCAGAACCACATACAAATTCGTCAGAGCTGCGAAAGATGCGAAAGATGAGATTCAGAGCCTTGTTGACGAGATCAACAATCTCTCCAGTGTGTTGCGACGCCTTGAGGCTCTGACATCAGATTTGGAAGATGAAGGGCAATCCTTCGACCCGACATTGAGGAACCACTACCTTAATCACTGCTACAAGACATTCAACAAAATTGAATCAAGAGTCAAGAAAGCCTCCGAAAGCTTCAAGAAATCCAAGTTTGACGGCATCGTTCGACAGCTCAAATGGCCCTTCTCATCGTCAGAGACAAAAGAGCTTCTGGCCGAGCTGTCTCGACATAAGGAAACCATCAGTGTTGCCCTTCTTGCTGACTCGATGAGGAAGATACAACTATCACTTTCTAAATCTGATGAAATAGACAAGAAGCTCAAGGCTCTGGGAGAGGTAGCGAGAAGAATTGAGATCAACACCATGATAGACATCAACAAACGAAAAAAGCGCATTCTGAATCATTTCATGAAAGCAAATCCGCAGCCCGCCCTGCAAACAAGCATCAGACTTCGCCACTCCATGACTGGGCTTTGGTTGACTGAATCTCCAACCTTTGTTCGCTGGCTCCAAACACTAGGCTCCAAGCTTTGGCTGACCGGCATACCAGGAGCAGGAAAAACCATCCTCGCTGGCTCTGTGATTCAAGAGGCTCTCTCTCTCAGTTACGCTTCTCGCAGGACAGGGGTGGCATTCTTCTTTTGTGACTACAAGGACTCAAAAACATGGAACATAGTAAATATTCTTGGCGCACTGGTTTCTCAGCTTGCTCGTCAAAACGACGAATCATATAGCCTCCTGGACGCTTATTACGAAAGTCTCTACCCACAAGACGGACTCCCACAGACAGCGGATGCAGACGGACTACGAGCTCAGATCAGTCGAATGTGTGAGACATTTGACCAGACCATCATCGTAGTTGATGGTATTGATGAGTGTGATGACATGGCCGACGAAGTGGTCGACAACTTGATCCAGTTAGCTGAAAACGCTGAGCGAGTGTCACTGGCTATTTTCAGTCGGGATCACGTCAACATTCGTGTGCGTTTAGAAGAAGACTTTGAGCCTATCCAAATAGCAGCCCATACCGAGGATGTTGAACTCTATGTGAATGCCGAAGTTGACAAGAGGATTCGCACACGACAGCTGCAGCTGGCCAGCCCGGATATGAAAGAGGAGATCCGGAGCACTTTGGTGGCCAAGGCTGATGGGATGTAAGACCGCCGAGAATATCCCTTGCGAGCCAGAATAACAAGATCCAGGTTCAGATGGGTAGTTTGCCAGCTTGACTACCTGTGCAACTGTGCTCACGACCAGGAGCGCCGCGAAGCGTTGAGCAAGCTCCCGCCCGACTTACCTGAGAGTTATCGTCGCCTTCTAGAGAAGGTAAATAAATTCTCTCTTGGAGTACAAAACATGGTTCAGATGTCTCTTCACTTCATGGCCATAGCAGAGCCGAAATTGACGATAGTTGAGCTGCGGCAGGCGGTCTCAACCACAGCAATAGGGGAAAAGATAGACGAAGGCAATATTGTACCGGAGTATGAAATCTTGAAGAGGTGCAGCAGTCTCATCCGAAAATCTACTGATGGGAGATACTTCGAATTTGCTCACTTCTCTGTCCGCGAATTCCTGGAAGACGAGAACGCCACATCTCAAGGGACCGACCTTGGAAAATACCGGATTGCTCAGCATGCGACACACCCGCTTCTGGCTACGCAATGTCTGCGGTTTCTTCAACTGAAGAATTTTGACAAATTGCCCAATAACCCGCACGAACAAGTGGCTGCAACTGTTCGAAGAGACGAGACATACCCGTTTTACAGACATGCCGCTCTCCTATGGATCAAGCTCATGAAAGATGGGCTTGGTGACTCAGGTATTCTGGATTTAGTAAAATCTCTATTCCAGCCTTCCAAGCGAGCATTCTTCATGTGCTGGGCTATTGAGGTTCTCAAAAAAGTTACATATGCTACTGGCCATCGGTCAGCACTGAGCGAAATACAAGCCTGGAGAACAGTGAGCAATCCTTCTTTTCAGCCATTACACATGGCTGCTGCTTTGAATCTACCTGAGATATGCGGCTTCTTGATCTGCAACGGTTCGGATGTGAACCAGAAACTCGATGCCGCAACACCTCTCGACCTTGCATTTATGTCCATTTTGGCAGTCCCTGGACTGGCAGAAATGAGCGGGACAAACGAAAAACATCGCTCTCTTATTACCAATGGAAGAAAGCAGTTCTTGCCCTCGGCTCAGCGTAGAGATATGACGATTGACTGCCTGATGTATGCCGGAGCGCGCTCTTCAGCTCATCTGATCCCCCCCAATACGCTCTCTGTTTTCTCTATTACCTGCTTGTTCGCATCGATCTTCAACGACTTATACCCTGTATATCGGTGCCTATGTGCTCACATCACACCGTCCGTGTCTGACGTCAAGGTTCTTGAAGAATGGCTTGTGGCTACTAGCACGTCGAATTATGTGGCAGAAGTGTCGACTCGCATGCTTTTGAAATTCCTCAGTTCAACTGGAGCCTACAGTCACGACTGGGGTGCTGAGCTGGGCTTGACTGTGTGGAGTTGGGCTCAAGAATGTGACTTCTCCCTGACAAGAGACTTAACTTTGGTTGGTTCTTGCGCCCTGATGTCGGACGACGCTTTGGTTTTCCAACTGGTCTCAGCTATTTGTAGCGATAATACCGAGTTGCTCAAGTACTGTTTTAAGGATAGGCGAATGAAGAATCAAGTTCGATACTCGGGACTTGTTAATGGGCTTTTACACCTGGCAATCAAGTACAACGCGCTTGACAACTTCAAAGCCTTGGTTAGTGCAGGGTTCGATCCCAATACCGAAGACGAGGAAGGCAAGTTCCCAATACATTTGTGCGAGCGTCATGGTAGGCTACGGCTTTGCAAGGTCTTGAAGGATCTTGGAATATCTCTTATGAGCCAGGACACTGAGGGTTACAACATCTTGCATTACTGGGCTAAGGATCGCCCCTTGGACTATCAGTTTATCAATGATATCTTTGAGTTGGATACAGAAGAGGCGATCAAGGGTCTTCAGTCAAGGTCATGTCATGGCGATACGCCGTTGAGTATGGTATTCGAAAGCGCTGGAGAGAGTCCAAGGAGCGAACATTGCGACCTCGACTTGAATAAGCTATGCCTTCAGGTTCTGGGCTTTTTGCAGAGATACCGCAGGGCAAAAGACACGACCACGAGCCTAGGGACTGAACAAAGCGTCTACTCTCAGAAGGGAGCCTTTGCCGAGTTCGACAGTATGATAGGAACCGAACCAACACCATTACACAAACTGAAAGCTTGGGTCTCTTTTGACCAGGCGAACTTTCTAATTAAGCTTTATCCAGACGCGGCTACTTCACGGGTTGATGGCAGACTACCGCTTGAGAGGTACATCACTAATACGCTCGACAAACGCGTGTTCCCAAACAGTGATATCATCAAGGCACTCTTCCCCGAAACCCTGAATGACACTGAATCGAGTGAAACCCAGAGCTTGTGGAGATTTTTGTGTTACCTACCTGACAATCAGGGGACTAGCAAAGAAGAATACATCAGTTCAGAGGAATTCGAAACCATGATAACGAGCGTGTTCGAACTCGGAGCGATGCGCAGCCATGAGAAACAGTTCAAAGAAAGTGGACTGAAGCTACTACTGTCCAATCCCAAGTCATCGTTGATGCCAACGATTCGCGATGCTATTATGCAAACCAATTACTGGGGTGACCTAAAAAGCTCTGACGAAATATCCCTGTTATTTCAAGATGTCCTCAAGAGTGCCAATCTCGATATGATACGGCTACTTAATGAGAATGGAGCTGACATCCATCACCGTGTGGATGACCAGTCGCCCTTTGAAGTTGCATTCCGTGCCGGCGTGGCGACCGGTCTTTGTACCACCGACGAGGGATCCGCGACTCTCAGGGAGCTACTGGGACGTTGCAGCGTGGAGGAGACAGTGAAGAAACCCCTCGAAATAGATCGGGCATCGCCTCTTCATACGCTTGCTACAACAGAAGACGCAAAAGACATCCTTTGGTTGGCGGAGGCACTTGTGCAACACGGGTTCGACATAAACTATGTTGGGTCAGGCTCGTATGCCTCTACTCCTCTTGTGTATCACCTCCAACAGTCCTCTTTACAATTTGCAGAGCGACTGCTAGAATTAGGCGCTGACCCATATGTGAGCGGTCCTTCGTTCTTCGATGGGGTGCTCACTTGTATAGCCACCGATAAGTTGGCATTCCTGCAGAAGATTGCAGATCACACAGACCAGGCAGGGATTTCGTTTCGATGGTCTGGTCCTGTGACTTTTGGAGTCCAAATCCTTGGTCAGACGGTTATGATCAGTAATGGAACCGCTATCCATTTGGCCTCGGCCTGCAATAGTGTTGCTTGCCTTGAGTACATGCTGGACCAAGTCTCGGCACCGGACAAGACTTCTATATCTGATGAAGGGCTTTCTCCGGTCCATATTGCTGCCTATGAAGGATTCGTGGATGTCGTGAAGCTTCTTCTGACAAGAGGGTTCAACGCAATGATAGAGAGTCAATTTGGCTTCAGTCCATTGCACATGGCCGTATTCGGCGGTCATCTACCCGTTGTCCGATGCTTGATTGAGTATGGCGCACTTCAAACCTTGGATACAAACGGCATGAGCCCAAGGAGGCTTGCCTTCGAGCTTGAGCTCCAAGAAATCCATGAGGTTCTGGAAGGTGATCCCCAAGGTGGCTACAAACAAATCTCATCTAACCAAAAACTTACGGAGTTTGTGGAACCAACAGAGCGTATGGCATTGGCGTTTGAAAGAGCCTTAGATGAATATGACTATGAAAGCATGATACAGTTGATTGACAAAGGGTGCTCTGTCGATGTCCCCCTCCTATCAAGACCTGGATTGTCCGCGCTTCTGGTAGCTTTGGACGATGGCAACTTTGCCATGGGCGAATGGCTGTTAGGAGCAGGAGCCAGTGCACTACAAGCGGATTGTAACGATGGATCTGGGAAAAGCGTCATTGAATTGACTGCTAACCTGCCAAGCCTCAATCGTTTGCTGCCCGATTTGTTCTTGAAATACGTAAGGCAAGGCGGTGATTTGAGATTCGGGTGTGAGTTTCCATTCTATGAAGCATTAGACGGAGAAAACGTGACAGGTCTTGAGCTATTGCTTGAAGAAGCAGAAAAACACCTTCATTACATCGGGTAAGTAGAAGGGAGGGAGGTGTAGGGCAATTGACTAACCATCTCGCAGATCTCTACAAGCGTTCAAAGACGTATTGAACCGCTTGTTTCCGATGGATTTCAGTTGTGAAAATAGCTGTAAAACATGGACATATAGTGCAGAGACGACAGCGTTGCACGTCGCCGCGTGGGATGGGAATAAGGAGGCAGTCTCGCTTCTGGTAGATAGGGGAGCGGATATCGATGCAGCCGACTCGAATGGGTGGACACCACTTATGCTTGCGCAAGATGTTGGTACGGCACAGTATTTGTTGTCGCTTGGGGCATCGATAGCTCCAGTGTGCAGGCTCGGATCACTACCGTCATTTATCAACTGGTTCGGTGATAATCTGTTCGATGAAGCGCACCCTGTCAGCTTTTCACAGCTACCAAAGGAGTTATTCCCTGTATCAGACTCGCCACGATTCTCGACAAAATGCGAGGCATTGCAACTAACCCCTGAATCTTTGAACACTCTGTATCAGCTCAATCATGATCTGACGAGTGAGGATGAGGCGGGTCGGAGTATGATACATTACGTATTGGGCGAAGAAGATCTGGTTGACTGGGTATTGGACCGCGAACAAGATCTGAGCAGAACGACTCCTTTTCCGTGGCACCTGGAGTGGTGTGAATTCTCTGGTCTTGCCCTGCTAACGTCCTCATTCGAGCGGCTTCGACAACAAATGCCGGCTGATCTGTTCTGCAAAGTCCTGAATCTTGAGCCATCGCGCGGCTGGAGCCCTTTATGCCATGCGGCCGCTTTGAATCGCGTTGATATTGTCGCGAATTGCCTCGAGATGGGTGCTGATATCAACTTCGAAGGTTCCTGTTTTGGATCAGCAATCATGAATGCAAGTGTCTGCGGGAGCCTAGATGCTGTCAAGCTTCTCGCCCGCAATGGGGCATCTTTAACGTACTTGGGTAAGAGCGGGTTCACCAGCTGTTTTCTAGCCGCTGGAACAGAGGCTATCAGGGAATGGCTTCTTTGTGGTCGATTCATGGACCAGAAGCGTCTTGCAGCTGAGAGTGATGCGGACTGTGTTCAGGCAGATGTTCCATGGGGTGGATATATACAAGCTAAGGTGTTGCTTTACGGCAGAAGAGCCCGATGGCTTGAAGAGTCGACTTTGGATTATGCGAAGAGATTGTCGAATATGAAGAGGAGTTGGCAAGGGAAGGTTGTGCGGCTGCATGTCGAAGAAATGGACTCGACTTCGGATATAGACTCAGATACTGGCTCTGAAGGAGATATGGAATCGGACCAGAATCGGAGTTTCTCCACGCGGATCAGGGGTGTCGGAGGGTCTGACTCCTACTCAGAGTCGGATTCCGAGTCTGGCTCTGGGTAATGTTCGTGTTTTTGAAGGAGAAGGCAGTCAGAAGAATTTGAATTAAGGGGAGGAGATGCGTAATAAGCCATGTTTGGATGATGCCTTTTTGTCACTTTCATCTTGACGATTGCGTTTGCAAGGGAGCACTCAGCTTGAAGTCGAGGCAAACCGTTTGGGATAGGCATGAAAGGGAGGCGACATTGAGCAAATAAAACAGATTAAAGCCGTAGATATGATGAGAGTAGAGGAAAGATGCGTGAGTGGAGGAGACCAAAGATATTTGACAGCTGTATTATGAAAACTGGCGAGGTAGAGATAACAGTGAGTGTGCTTGCACTGACAGAGGGGTAGTCTGCCATACTAGGCCCCAAAGATCCTGCATGACCCTTTTGTTTATCGGTAGGCATGCAAATTTAGTGCAAAATATTTCGTAGCCCCCTCGTCTCCCTCCTCCACGACCTGCATGCAAACTCGACCCACACATAACCACCACCAAACGTGTTTGGACGCGGTCCCTATCACCCTCTGAGTATACGTACGAATAGAGTTCCAACATAGTAGTCTCTGTTTGCCTACAAGACCGCCAAGATGCAGGCTGCCGAGTATGCGTCCAAGCGGGCCCATGCCACCATGCACCCTTCCACTGGTGTCGACCCTACCAAGAATCACGACGCCTACTGGAAGACCGCCCTCCTGACTGAGGAGCGCGACTGGGAGAAAGTACCTCCTCCTGCGCGTGATACCTTCACCTTGTCCGACATCCTCGGCCAGACGGACCCTCATCTCGCTGTCGTCTCCCGCACTGGCCTCATCAGCATGTCTCTGCAGTACTACCAGCCGCCCGGCGAGACTGAATGCCTCCAGCACTTCTTCTTCGAGCTGAATGAGAACGTGCTCTTTGCAGATGAGGACGGAAACCGCTGTGCCATTCATGGCTTCGCCATGTGGATGGCGCCCACCGCCGATGGCAAGGCCGAACTCACTGTGCGATTCTGCATCAAGAGCGAGCCATTCATGGATCCTCTCCTGATCTTTGAGTTTGAACTTAAGAATTCGAAGAAGGACCCAAAGGAGAACTTAATCCTGATCGACTTCATCAATGTTCTTCAGGGTACTCGTGCTGGGCTGCCAGAGGAGGAGCGTACGAACCTGCTGCGCTTCAAGTTTTAGGAGACTGGCGGCAAGTTGTACGGTTTCCGCGATGCCCTGTGAGTTCAGATCTCCCCTCTCATCACTCTCTCGTCTGTTGTTGAGCGCCGCTAATATGAAATAGCCTCCAGTGGATGATCCGCCTCAACAGCGCCGAGTTCCTCAGCTGGTTTTGCATCACCATGGACTTTGAGGAAGCCAACTTTGCAGGCGACGGCGAATACATGGGCGAGCTCAAATTCGACACCGTCATCTACAAAAAGTTCAAGTCCGACCCCAACGAGCTTGGCGACAACATGAAGCGGATCATTGACGTGCAGAACAAACCCATCAAACGCGGCGTTTGGCTCGACGAGAGTTTCACCCGTCCTCTCGAATACCGACTTGCGAAACTGCCGTACGAGGGACCTCCAGCCTTTAGAGATGGCGTCACCAATGCTTCTATCGACAAGTGGTTCGAAGGGATCGATGACTGGTTTGCCACGGGAGAGTTTGCTAAGGAGTGATGGAAGAGTGTGTTCATGTTTTTGGGACTGTCAAGGGAGGGCTTGGTTTCACGGTGGAAATTGAATCACGGAGGGTTCTCAGGATGATTCCATGACAGGATTGAAGAATGAAAGGATGGAAATGAATTGCTCAGTAGCTACATAAGGAGCGCTATATATACTGAATCAACGACGGATTGGTGCAACAGACGGTGCAAGCCTGATGAACCTCGAGTCTTCTGTATCAACACCAAACATAACCGTCTCTACCCCATCACTCCTCGTCTTCATCTTGTCCCATGGTCTGTAACCGTCCAACTCGTTGTCCCACCAAGGTCCCCTCACGGCATGCGCAATAGCAAGGAACGATGCCGGTAGTTGAGGAAGATGCTTCATCCTATTGCGAATGATGTCGATGACCGAGACAGATACTGAAAGGAACAGCATGACTGTTACGGCAATGAGAATACTGCAGCGCACGATGTACACTGATTCCGTGATGTGGGAGAGCGTAGGAACAGATGAAGTACCAAAATATCCAGCTGTGCTGATTGACACAATCGCGTGGGCCATGTTGCCAAAGAAGTGACCGAAATCTTCCGCCGTGGGAATCGCGTAAAGAGCATCGAGGGTATCGTCAACAATACCGATCTGGTTGCGGAAGATGTACCATGGAATAGCAGACATGTACACGCCCAGCGCATCAAGCGCCTCCGTGTCGAGCGCTGTTTGATTGGACCCTGGGGCTTCTGTGCAGGAGGTCATGATCGTGCCGTTAAAGGTACATGAGCCAACGAGCCATTTGATCGAGGGCGTGCATTTCGTGCGGGAGACCCAATCTCCACCGTCTGTTTGCACCAAACTCTTGTCGTTGCCTCTGTTCCGCAGAGCAGTCTCGTTGACATTCGGGATGGACTTTGTAGCTGAGAGGAAATAAGTCGTGCCTGAGGTTGGGATCTTGTTTGTGCCGTGGACTGAAGCATTACTCCAGAGTCGAATTCTCTGCGAGCCTTGAGCAAGCAGTTCGATACTCTCGACACTGTTGTCAGGGAGGGTGAAGTTGTAAATCGTGTTGCCGTCATCTTTATAAGAAGTGTAGTTCACTTCGGTAGCAGCCTCGCATGCAGAGGTCCAGTTGAAGAAGACCAACCCATCGTAAGTTGTGTTTGTGGCAAAAGTGAGGTTATGCGTAGGCACAGGGCCCAAGACACCAGAGTCAACATTCGCCAACGCATTCTGAGAAACAAGACTCCCCACAAACGTAAACACCGTCTGAGACAAGAACGTGTCATTCTTTGAAAGCGACGGGTGAAACTCCAAGTCTGGACTGGCACCCATCGCAGTCGATAGCGCGGTGATGTTACTCCCCGCCACATCCCGCGCAATCGGAACCCCCACGACACCCCAGCCCTCCTTAAAATGTCCATACGGCCCAACAGTAAGCGACAGCGTTCCCACCGGCACAAGCAGCGTTCTTGTAAGGATCAAAAAGGTATGCATGACTCCATACCACCACGAATACTTCATAACAGCCGGTAGCGTCAACAGCGTAACGCCCTCTGCGATATCATCCAGATCCCTAATGGCAACGGGTTGCTGCGTTGTAAGCGCGAATAAATGCAATCTCCGAAAATCAAAGACGACAAACTGAACGAATAGAGCTGCTGGGGCGAGGAGGGCTGAGAGCGCTATACCGGAGTATAGTTGATCAACGGGTACAGAATCGCCTGTGCGAAAGACTCGGCGTTTTGAAGCATCGTTATCGAGCAGTGCGCCGGTGTACGACCAAACTACGCAGAATATCGCACCGGCTAGATAAATGCCAAGAATAATGACATACCATTTCAGCCAACTATCCAACTTGTACAATCTTTTGAAGTTTGTGTCTTGAGAGATTGGGGAGTCTGTTGCTAGACCGGGGTTTTTGTCGTCGACTCGGTCTTCTTTGTCGAGGGAGGAGTACACCGCCGGTGTAACCATGGTGTCAATAGATTGCAGGCGATTTGGAGAGAGGAATAGGGAGAATGGGGGAGAGAAAAGTCGGTCGGAGGTGGAGGTTGGCATAAGACGAGACGGACGCGGTGGACGGACACGGACACGGACATGGACTACGGAGACTGTGGGGTCGGTGTAAGCAAATTTAACTTGAAACCGGCAATTGATCGCTCGTCCTATGAGATAAGTTATAAAAATATCCAGCATTTAAAAAAAGTGAATTGTTTTAGGCAGAGTGCTGTAATGCTTGCCTAGGATAGCCTAAGTTTGGGTTGGTCTTTGTCTAAGGTTGACAACCCAATCGCGTAGCTTCAAACTTGAGATGCAGTATTGAATATCAACAGCAAACATAAATAACAGCGAAATATTCAGTAGCATAAACGCATTTGATAATATTTGGATTTAGTTGATATACCAAACTACGTACGAATCAAGGCATGAAATATGTTGCTTAAAGGAAAATAATCATATGATATTGTATACTAGTATGTACGAGAAGCTACTTTACTGCGTACCGTTGAAGTCGAGACACTGGCCGCTACTTTACTGAGGAACATTGCGGATGTCGACCATGAGGTGACCATTGCCCCAAGCAGGGTTCTGTCCTCGTACCTTTCCATCGGCTCGTGTGCAACGGCTGAGGATCGTTAGTAAAGTAATAGTTGATGAACCTGGAAGAAGACTTACTCCATGACAAGACCAGCGCCTCGAGCAACATCACGGCTAAGAGCACAATTAGCAGGCATAACTGAGGCAGGTTCTGAAGATGAGCTCACCAAGGAGAAGAAGAAGTTTGGTCGCTGTTAAGTCCAACAGCAAGGCCAGTGATCTGGGTGTTTCCGCGTCTGCAGAAGGACTGGCCGGAGACACCAGCTACGCAGGCTTGGTCACCGAGGCTGGCGAGGTAGTTGATGCACTCTACTGCTTCGTTGACCTTCAGGAGGTTAGTAACCTGGGTTCTGATATAGGTGAATGGGCGACAAGACTTACGTTTGCCAGGGTGTTTCCAGGAAGGTTGTCCATGCAGCTGGTATCATCACGAGCTTCAAGAGGTTGAGGAGCAGCAAGGGCTGAAGAGGCAGCGGTGAGGATGATAGCGAAAGCGGTGATGAAGTTGACCATTTTGGCGGTTTGAGTGAGAAGTCTGAGTTGAAGTTGTAAGTCGTGATCTGATGAACAGAGACATCATATCGACGGGAAACCCTCTCTTTATACTATTTCCATTTCTCCGCCCCCATGATGATTTCTTCACCAGCCTCTTGCTACGTTACCGCAAAACATAACGAGGCAGAGCCACATTGAGCCCGTGAATTTCAGTCCGAGGCTATAGAAAAGACAATGCTAAAATTGGTATAGTTATCCGGAAGAGCCATTCAGAGATCGTCAGTGAGAAACGGGTTGGAAATACAGGGATACCCATGGTTAGTCTTGCCGGACGCTGACAACGCATGGATTTTATGCTGCAAGTGGCAGGAGGTCACACAGAAACGGAATTCCGTTCTGCGGCAAATTTTCACCAAAGCTGAGTTTTAAAACTTTTGCTGCCACTGAGAATTATATCAGTTGTTAACTTGAAATAGTTTGGACCTATTACCTAGCTACTAATCGAGAAGACTTGAGTATCGGTAACCTGGGCTTTCGTCTCTAGCTTGAGCATTCCCGTCGTATAGCCGTTTCATTTCAGCCCAACCAGCTTAGTGCTGTAGTATTGACCACAGCCCTATCTTGTCAATTGAAGATCCCTCGGGTCGCCCGGCGTGTAATTGGTAGGCGGATGACAAGAGCTCCCCTGCATTTTTAAGACTCGCAAATTCTCTTGCTAACTTTCTGCGGGATAGTTTTCTTACTCAGCCTCTAGAAACTAAGCCTCAGCATAAATGCCGAGAACTTTTGGGTCACCTGCTGGCATCTGAATCTGCAGTCAGCTTTGCTCAGACACGTGGGAATAATAAGAATTCTGGAAAGATTGCATCTGCCGATGCGGTGAGGGTTGATGCTCAGGGTGAGATTTTGATCAGGGCGGTGCTGTAATATGTCGAATACACTGAGCTTCTCTACTAATTATTGGAACTCAAGCTCATGTTATATTTGTCTGAATAGTTGGCATAAATAGCTTGAATAAGAATCCACCTCAATGTGCTTCCAAGTCCCATTAGGTGCCTTTCCAACCACAGCCTCAGATCGATCTCAGCGAGGTTATCACCGGTTCAAGGCTTCAACACTGTTTCTTCCGGCTTCCGATTGTTGTAGTGAGGCTGAGTCCTGCCACGACGATAGACGATCCTCAGGGATCACTTTGCATTGTCCAGTCGCAATAGAGGCACACAGGATATTGTTTCCCGAGAGTCAGAGTCAAGCCAATGACGGAGAATATTTCAGCAAAAGTGTCCGTAAAGTCCGGGCGTCGGGGATTTCCTAATCCAGCTTACTACAAAAGCTCATTCTGCAATACTACTCTGCTAACTTTATTCTTACGGCTTATAGGTTCTTCTATAGCATCGAACCTACGCTGACTAAGTCATTGACGGACATCACCTTCAGGCTGTGGTGGCTAGTCTTGCTTCTCTCTTCTTGAGCATGGCGTCATATCTGGCAGTACAGACATTTCATAGACGTGCACGGGTATCATCATAGATTTCTCAAAGTAGTAATGATTCAATCCAGTCGCAGGCTGCTAGAAAACCACAAGTACTTTCGTACTATAGACTATGCCGTCGGAAACTTGCTGAAATATTTAGATAGTCGGCTTCAACCAACACCACAACTGCCGAAGATGCCCAAAGAAGTGCAACATGCAGTACTCGCTCTCCACCCCCACGAATCCTCTACGAATTGGCTTCGTCCCGTGCGTTGGACGGCATCAGGTTGCAACCAACGTTCGGGCCGTTCAAAATCGTGATCCCTTCATTCTCTGCAAAGGACCCGAAACTGAAATAGAATTTCTTATTTATCGACGAGTTTGCACGGCTGCATAACGGTCAAGAAGTCGTGGCACCCCGGCTTATGTGGAATGGCCTCATGTGCGGGGTTGTCGACTGCCACAAACACTCTTAACTGCAGACCGAATGATGCAATCACCGTGGACAGGCAGTAATAGGCTTGGGAAAGTAAACTGGTGTGTTTGTTGGCTCTGAAGGGCGTTGTAGTGGGAGAAGACGGTTATATCAAGACAGGTTTGCCCAGCTTTCTCAAATATCAAGTCAGAATTCTCCAAGAGAATATTCTTTCCTCCAAGTTCTGGGCAGTCATTACATGCACTCGGTCACAGCCTCCAACTGCACTCTCTGTTATATCTTTCCACAATGGCTTCCTACTACCCCGAAGGCGAATGCTACTTCGTCAGAAGCTCTCTAAGATATAGCTCCCACTGGTCCGCAGACAATGAAGCTAAGTTCTATAGAACCGTTCTTCTCGAGTACTACTGGAATGGATGGCCAGCCACTGGCGTGACCCAAAGATCCCATCCGAGGTCACGCTGGCAGCATGGTACACCTGCAGGAGTCGGAGGCACGCGCTTCGGGGACTGGGACAGATTTTGGGTGGGAGAGAGCCGAAACAAATCCCCGTCTGATATGCTCAGAATCCACAGTCATCCCAACAGTAATAACTGGAATGAATGTCGGGATCACCAGAGGGGAGGCCCCAGAAAGTACATCCTTCGTCCGGTGGAAATCCAGCACGAAGATACCCAGTGGCTGTGGATTGATGCTACGATTCCCCTGAGAGCGATCTACTTCCCCGTCGCTTACAACACAGACCAAGCCTTCCCTAACCTGTGCACTTATGCCGTTATCGATTTTAGACACAGAGATCAACTTCAGATGTTCAGTATTGGCGGGCTGACCAGGACGTTGAACATCACCTCCTACAACGGCCTTGGCTGGCGTGATGATCTTACGTGGGGCTTCAACATAACGGACATCATTGCCTATCTTTCCATCCCACATAAGCTGCGCAATCCGGACTACGGGTTGTTCGCATCCAAGCAGCGTGGCCAAGAGCTAGTCGTTTATGCCAACTCATCGTTGACTTGGAGGTCGGCTCCTAATGCCATCCAACACCATGGGAATTTCTTCCGCGAGATGGACTTCGCCAGAATCCTCAGCGCCACCTTTGCCGTCGAGGTCGGATGGAGGCCATACCAGCACAACCCTTTCCTCAGGAACCTGCTCGTCCGAGCCATCCAGCTAGGCCTTGGCCTCGTCCCGGGCGTCGGACCCATCCTCTCTGTCGCATTCGGAATGGGAGTTCAGCTGCTCACAGATCCCGACTCGTTCGGCAGTGATAATCTTCTTGATTTACCCTTTGCTGTTCTGGAGAGTGTGATTAGCTCGGGCAAGAGATCTCAGAAGTTTATCGCACCAGATTGGATTGCACAGTGTCCATGTGGCGGCCAACAGCAAGGTGCGCCGTTGACGGATCAGCAGAAAGAGGCTCGCAAGAAGTTGGGCGAGGATATCAACAACCGTCTGACTGCCGAGTTGAATGCTCAGCCTGTCATACGCTCCCTTGAGGATCAGGAGAAGCTTCTCACTCGGCGGGTTGAGGAGGTTCATGATGAAGCTACGGAGATAACCCAGGACCTCGAGACGGGAGAGGAGCCGGACGAGAAGCATGGAGCTGGGGAGCAGGGAAGTAAGGACGAGGATGAAGCAACTGGCGAGGAACATGATTAAGAGTTATGAAACACAGTCACTTTGTAAGTCTTGATGGACTATTGGAAATTATTCACTCCTTTCATGTTTGGGACGGCATTCTGTATTTGTAGCTTTGGGAAATTGGCATTATTGAAGGAACAGAGAAGATTGAGACCTAAAAATAGTTTCGCGCAACGTAAAATTGTTTGAGATTGCCAAAGATTTGGTTGATGGACTAGCTTGTTTTGTAGCCCAATCCTCCGAGCATCAACAGCAAACATTCGAAGTCCAGTCTTGATTCAACGATCTCTGCCACCAAGCCTTTAGCAAAATTAATCAACATCCGCCAAAACATAGGGGAATTGAAATGGCTTTTCAGAAAAACCAATCATCTCCCACCGAACCGTCACAATGTTCTCGATCTTGGTTCCGCGGTGATATTCCAACCGACTGTGCATGATACAGAGCTCTTCGAGTTGTGGAACTGCCTTGAGAATGCGAGTGATGAGTTCTGACCACCACTTCTGTTGAGCCTTGCTGGGCAGCCAGTAGGGCCACTCGTTCGGCTCAGGAGTGGTCTGCATCGCATCATCTGATTCGTCTCCACTCGAACTTGAGGAGCTCCTGTAAAGCGATCGACAATCATATTCGACACAGAGCCAAGATTTCTGGACTGTAAAAGCGAAACGCCGCAATCGTGACATTGAATTCAGCCGCGTAATAAGTCTCTCGACGTACTCGTTCTGTTACGCATGTATCAGCAATACAACACTGAGCAAGATCAAGGGCGCTTACAAGGTTTGGCAGATGTGGTTTCCCGAAGATCAGTCCACCCTGCGACTCGAGCGTTTTAAGATCCAACTGATCGAGAATAAGGGTTTCCAGGTGAGGAAAGTAACGATGTATTCGCCGAAGAATGGTGCTGCTCATACAGACAAGTGTTCGTGAGCGGCTCCGGAACCAAGATAGATCAGTCTTCAAACCCTTGAGCAAGGGAAATGCCGATTGCAAGGCCAAAGGATGACGACATGCAGCCTGGCTAGGGAGCTGAACTGCCTTGACAGTATTTGAGGCGAATTGATTTATGAGGGTAGTGAAAATCTCAAGGTTTTTGTGACCACAAAAACTGATGGCCTTGGGACCATTCCACTTCGGTGTGTTGCCCAATGCCTCAAGAAAGCCAATCTCATCCTTAGTTTGGTTGTCAAAAGAGATCAGACCAATTGACGACAGCGTGGCGGTGAATTCACTGATGACCGCGATTCTGTGTTTCGAAAGGTGCAGATCGGTAGATCTCTCGGCGTAGCTATAGGACTCGAAGCGAATAGTGACAGACCTGAGGCGCAAGATTAGTGAAAGGTTGTGACAGTCAGATTATGGGAACGGATACTTGAGAGTAGAAAGAATAGTCATCATCAAGTGCTTAAATTCACCGGAAAGAAAAGACCTCATATCCTGAGCCAGCTTTTTCAAGGATCCAGAAAATGTGAGGTTTTTGAAACGCAGAGGGAGGAGGATTGTTCGAAGGCGCTTGGAAACAAGTGTAGCAACCATGGCATCGGAGGGGGCATTGGCTGAGTATGGGCAGAGCTCTGATCCAACCATGAGAATGATTTCGGCCGGCAACTTTTCCAAGGCGCTCAAGGAGGCGGGCGTGGCAAGACTGTTCTGCATAGCGGCAGCATGTTTTTGCTGCTCAATTTTCATGGCTGCAAAAAGCGCCATGTTCCGTTGCTCGGAAAGGTAAAAGAGGAGATGAAGAATGTAGAATAGAACGTGGGACGAAGGTGAAAGAAATAGAAAACCGAGGGAAGTTTAATGGGGATTGGTTGGGAGAGTTCTGTTTAGAAGATACCACTATGCCAAAACGGAAGGTACCTTCACATCAAGGAAGGTAGGTATCTCAGGTTTAACTTCTTTACATTTTGGTGGTCAGGACAACAGTGAACAAGGGACAGTGCCAGCGCCAGCGCGAGCCAGTGTCAAAGGACTTCAGTCCTTAGCGATTAAAATTAAGTTTTGCCACTGGAAACTACCATAAAAGAGGCGAAATCTTTTCAGCCTGTGAGACTTACTCAGGTTACTAGGACATCGAGACCAAAGTGTGTTCAATTCATAGGTAGGCTCAACCACCCATTCCCACGCCGTGTCTCATTGACATAGCAGGCTATGCTTCCCATTTGTGGTTCATCAATTCCAAAGAGAATTATTATTCTGTTTGGCTATCTCAGGCTACTTATGCAAACATTTGTTGCCCACAGGGGCAGACTTTAGGCTGCTGCTACAGGTGATTGGGAGACAATATCCTCTTTACAGTACAATGTTCAATATTATGGCTTTCCCGATGACTAATAATCACTCAAGTCACGAGAACCTCTCTTGGAAGGTTATTTGTATACTTACTTATCTCTGTTTTCAGTTGGAAAATGAGTCAAATGGGGCTGACTAGATTTGGGAAATTTCTATAGTTTATTGCGAAAGTATCATATCTTACCTAACCAACAAAGTCCTTCTTACAAAAGCCAAGAACTACGATATTATCTCGAATACTCAGTATCTGATTTTCAGGCAGAAGTACTCAGTCCATAAGCCAAACCATCTCAACCACCCCAGTTACGTATCCTCAAAGCCCACTCAAGGCGGTTCATGATTCCTTTTACATCCCCGATATAACAAGTCTCTCTTGATACATTGACAGATACAAATAGAGTGTGGGCCCGCAAACATTTCGCGGCGCAAGTGTTGAACGAGTATCAAAGCAGCACGCACACAGACTTGCAGCTGATCCTGCTTTCCTAAATCCACATCATTAGAGTAGAAACTTGAGGAACCTTCGAAGATCATACTTACTGTCATCAATCTTTGGTCCAAGTTTATTAATCAAGAAGACATGCCAGTCTTAGTTGAGGTCCAGCAAGAGGCTGGGAAAGCGTTTCTCCTCGCCTGGATTCTCGCGAGATTCTCGCTGAACATGGATTTCACCATTCCGTCTGATTCCTCGGTAGAAGGTTGGGTGGCTACATGAGACACAGAGTTCTACGAGAGTGGGAACTCGAGTCATGATGACCGAAACAAGCTTATCGATGTAGAAATTGTCGATCTCGACCATGGCCTTGGGGCGATATGTTCCTTTGTAGTCCTCCCAGTCGTGTGGGACGAGGTGGCCATGAAGCCTTACAAACCATAGCGTGAAGGCAAAGCGGCGGAGACAACGCATCCTGCTTACCTCATAAACCAGTCTATTGACGTTTCGGTCCTATTAGAATGGGTTAGCTGTGCTAGTTTTTAGAAGGTGGCACTCTTACGAAGGCAACCTGGTCGTCAAACCAGACCAGCCCGAAAGGCCAAGATCTATAATCAAAATCGATGGTGAGACTGGGTGTATCTTCGTGAAGGATGAGTGACTCAAGTCGGGGAAAGTCCATTCTGACTTCACCAAGAAAGTCGTCATCGAGACTTGGAATTACGTTTCGGGGCTTTTGAGTGTAGGCTGTTCTGTCAACGTGCAAGGCCTTAAGATATGTGGCATGAAGAGAGCGTTTCAACTTCACATAATGCTTCCGGTTAGAACCTCCAGGCAATTGAACGGCCCCGAGAGACTCGGGCTGGAAACTCCGAAATACAGTATTGAAGTTCAAATCCACAGGACTATCCAAGAACCTAAGAGAGCAGGGCTTGGTAGGGTCTTCGGACCACCAGCCGGTCTTGCGTAAGGCCTTATTGAATGAAACGCAGTCCCGATGACGTGGGAAGCTTAGAGAAATGCTCACTCCACACAGTCGTTCTATTGAGCGAAGCAAAATGCCGAAATGCTCGAGGTCATTGTTCGCAAATCTCAAAGGCCAACGAATAACATCCGGAAGATAATAGATTCTGATGGTGACAAATCTAAATCTAGTCAGTACTCAAGCCTGGTCTATAGTAGTTAGAGGCAATGGAGAGTCAAGATGTACTACCTGGTGAAGGTCTGGATCAGTTCCCTCATGTCTACCGAGACCTCATCGGCATCTCGTGAGAAGAGAGGTATCAAACACCTAGCGATGTGTTTCACAGAGCCCGAGAATTCGATCATCGTATATTGCCGACGGAGAAAGATCTGCCGGAATCTGGTTGAAGTCCTAGTGAGGCCTCCGAGCTCGTCGTCGCGTAGAAAGGATCCGATGATCAACACGACCTCAGTAGGCAGTGCCGAAAGCCCCTCAGTTGTGCTTTGTGACATCTTGATATGATCTTCTTGTTTTACTTCGCGATGTTGCATATGAGCTTGGGCAAGGTTGTTGGAGGAAGAGGAGAGAGTTGTGAGCTAGATGAGTTATTTGTAGTTGAGACCCATGGCTGAGAGCTATATTCACCACACAGGATTTGGAGGAAACGCAGAGTTTGAGATAAAGAAGTAATGGAATTACTCTAGCCAAACAGGAATCGAGGCAGAGAATACAGTAAAAATAATCCGATCTTTAACTTCACAACAGAGACAAAGAGGGGAAATGTTTGCAGGTCAACGAAGTGAAGGATCGAGAATGGTGAAGTCTCAGTCTGGGGGAACTTGAACGAGTGACTGAGGTAGGTATAGAGTGGTGAAACTTATGCCATTCATTCTAAACAATTGTAAGACTTGCGTTAGATAAACATTTATTGCTATAATTTTAGAGTCATTCATTCTGGTAGCCTGGCTTTCTATCAAAGGTTTTCCTGTTCCCTGAGGACGTGAACAGCGTCACGGCAAGATATACAGTGAATGATCGAGAGGCTACACTGATATTCCAGCGCCAACTTCAATTCCAGAAAATGTAAGTTTCATGATATGCACGATTATGCCTGAGCTATGAGTAACGGAAGTGCTTTCTGGGAATCAGGAAGAGCCCGAGTCTGTAAACGCAGATTATGAGACCACAATATGTTTTCTTGCAATGACATCTCTCACCGAATAGTCTCTATAATAGTCTGGTGCACAAGTAAACATGGTCTCTTGTCTTCGGGAGCTGCGCTAGTGCTAGTTAAGTGAGTAAAAGTGGTATTGCCAGCCATGATGCACGAAGACAGAAAGAAGCAAATCGACTTGCTGCAAAAACGAAATTTTGTGTCTCAAAGAGCTCCGTCGAAATCGTCAGAGTCTCAGCTACTACTGCTAAGCCACATGTTCTGATGCCCTACTGGGTGTGCAGTATCTACGTGCGTTCCAATTCTTCAGGTTCATCCTCTTGACCCCTCTCACCTCGAAGCATCCATCTAGCATTAGTTCCCCAAAACATTCGGGAACAAGTATTTTTGAGAAGGGTTCTTGTAAGACTCTTCAGACATGTTCCACACGCCGTCTGTGAGAGTTGCTCGGTAGAACATGAGATGGCCATTTGAAATGCAAATCTCCTCGAGACCTTTCGCCTGGGCGGCAAAATAGGCAATCACCAGTTTGTATACGCCTTCCAATCCGCGAACTTCAAAGCGTCCCAGACCTTTCTTGTCCGCCATGGCCAGTAATTGCGTCGTGATGGAATTGATAGCAACGTCGTCAGACTCCTCCAGAAGACCCATAGTGAATGCAAACCGACGTAGCCGCTGCAACTTGGCGAGGATTAAAGCGGCTTTTGTGATCTCTTGGCACTTAGAGAGGTGTCAGTAATCGCGATAGGAGACCAGCAAATAACAAAAGAATACTCACCCAGCAATGATTATATACGGTATCCCCGCGGAAGCTGAGATCGGAAGGATATTCATCATAAATGTTCAATGACTCCAGGCGAGGAAAGCTTTTGTTGATCTTGCTGGCAAGCCCGCCGTTCCCGCCGTTCAAGCTTGGGAGGATTGAATCATGTTCATAGATGCAAAAGTATTTGTCAAAGCGCAGTGAGGTGAGCCTGGCGCCGTTGCGTGCAAGTTCGGCATGGTCGTATAGTGACATTCCCGGAGGTGCAGAGATTCCCTCAAGGGCCCCGGCTTTGAACTTTCCACTTATTTTGTCAATGTCATAGTGCTCGGGGAATTTCTTGAAATAAAGATGCTTAGGGCCACGCCAGTCTGGGCCCTTGCGAATGAGGCTGGTGAACTTGCGTGCTTCTTTGCGATATGGGAGCAATAGATCGAAAACAACTCCATGGAGATTAGGTGTATCCGCCAAAAGGCGTCCGACGGGTATGTTCTCGACTCCATAGCCTACAAGCCAAGCATCCATTTCGCGGAGGTTGTTGAAACTTTTTACTTCAAAAGTCACGAGCCTGTCACGGAAATAAGCGGAGAACTTGAATTGCAACCGCAAGGGAGGACACTAACCTTGCTTGATGACGGGCAAAATGACGAAATGAAGCGTTCTTCCGTGTAAAGTAGGCGTTGAGGCTGTTTGTGAATTCCTTCATGTTACCAGAAAACGTGAGATGCTTGCAGAGTTTTGGGAGAAGGATTTCGCGAAACTGCTTTGAGACAAGCGTCCAGTCCTTGACCTCACGGACGGACATGTTGTCACCGATCATACAAATAATCTCGGTTGGCATGTTCGCGAGTTCGGGGGTCGTGCATGTTGCCGCCATCGTCGCGATGCTCTGCAAGGCACCACTTGGCAGAGCAGACAGGCGGGTCAATGAAGGAATGTGGCGTTCATGTAGTAAATCTTATGAAGTGGTAATCGCGCTGAGCGCGAAGAAGGTTGACGCCTTGAAGCTTCCGCTGTGGTGAAGGCTTACTGTGAATGAAGCGTGGTCTGTGTTGTGAGGTAAGAGAAAAAAAAAGACTAGAGGAAAAAGCACAAGATCAAAGGCTGGAGAAGGGGAATAGAAAAAGGTTTGTGGCTATTTTGGCTCCCGGAGAGCGGTCACAGTGAGGCAGTGAGTGAATCATAGCCAACGCCTGCCACTGCCGGAAAATGCATCTTCTCCCCCAAGGCCTCACAGGCCGTACTTGCGGCATTACACAAACTTTATCCTGGATTGAGCCAATCAAACGTGTTCAACAGCTCGAATCGAAAGTTGAGCCTCCCCAAACCCAAACTGAACTGGTCCAATGATCCAACATCACTCATCGGGTCCATATTATTGAGATGATAATCTAGCACGCGCTGTATCACAGTCTTGCAGCTCGCACAGAGATCGCCGTTTGGTGCTGATGGGTGGACCCAGTCTAAGAAACCAACAAGCAAACTCAGTTGCTGCACAATGCTTGATCGACTGAGGCGACTGTCCTTGGGATGTTTACCCTGAAATGTTGGACTGAGTAGTTCAAGGCAGAGAATGCCACCGCCTGGTACCGCAAAGGCCATCAACTACGCGACATGTCAGAAGTTTCAGTGAGTAAACAACACACAGAACTTACCAGCCACTCCATATCCCGCCGAATATCACGGAATCGATCCTTATGCATCCAAAAAATGAGAGTGAGCGTTATCATCTCATATGAAACTAAAAGTACACCCCCTTCATCTGGACTTCCATATTGAAGGAGCAGCCTTTCCAGCAAGAACATGTTCTGTAGATGCGTGAGTCGGATGAATATTCTCAACGACACAACGTTTTCCTCGACTGGAGGGTCAGAAAGGTCTTTATCGTATGATCGTATTTCTGCTCTTGGAAGAGGAAGATTGTTAGAGTCGTCGGGATCATAGACAAGACACCGGGGAACTTCGGCAAAGACATTCAGCTGACGCTGCTTGAGATTTCTGGCGAGGTTAGCGAGCCTTCATCGTTGCTGGGAGGAGTAGTCGATACCTAATTGTCTCAACAGTCGCATTGGAGCCAGAACCAAGACTGATATCAATGATTTCGTTCAGTATCTGAGCCATAAAGTAACCGGCTCGACAGATACTCGACGGGTAAACACCACCTCTCAAGTTCCAGCCACGGCTATCAAGCTCAGAGACGGCCCTCTCAAGCACAGCACCTCCAGCAAGGAGATCCTCGTCGCTCAAGTCCAGTGGCGGTGGCGTCGAGCAAAAGCGCGGATTTATCAGCGGCGGCCTTCCAGTGAAAGCGACGATTGCCTTGTCAAGGTTGTAAACTCGACCGAAAAGGCGTCGTTTGTGTTCTGAGCTCAACGACGGTTTGTAGAGCCCTGTGAGCTTCTCGGCGTGGACCCCGAGATAAGTCATTAGGGAAACGGCATCCGCAAAGGAGCCCCAGCAAATAAGACCTATCGCATTCTGTAAGTGTTGGCTAGGTGCGGCATGAAAGTCGCAACTTACTGGCATCCCCGACAATCATCGACTCCATGATTGCCTTCTGAAACAGAAGATCCAATAAGATGACATTTGCCAGAGTAAAGTACCGAGCCAAGTTGATGCTGTGCCTCAGGAACGCCAATACTGGTTTATTCGCCGTCCCACTCTCCAAGATATGAAGCTGGTTATTTTCTATCGGCTCAAAGGATCCTGGTATTCGTCTCAAAACACTCCAGAGCAGTCCTATCGACTCCCATCGTAAATTCGGTCCACAAAGCTGATTTACCCATTCTTGTGAGCTAGTATCAATGTCTTGAAATGGCTGTGCCGTGTTATTGCAAATTTGTTGCGCGATGAGCTCAAGATTGATATTCTGCCGGTCTAGCTTCGCCCCAAACGTTGCTGCCAACGAGTTGATAACAGCTGGTACCGTGAGGTTGGACCATAACCTGTTCTCATTCTTCGTGCCTTGTGAAATCATGTATTCGTAAGAGGGCCCGAAAACGCAGCTGAGAAGTGTCAGGCATGACTGTTTTATCGACGGCGGGAGCTCTTGGAAGCGTATTGTCTTGTTTGAATGAGAGCATGTGGTGCATGCTTCCTGGGAGTCGAGCTCAGATGAGTCAAGTTGTGAAAGGCAGTTCTTGGCTTCTTCAAAGATCTCATTATGGCCTGCTCGGCCGAAGAAAGGTGGCGTTGGAACCGGCGTTTCCATGAGAGCTTTGTTCTCAAACTTTCCAAATTTCAAGCTCAGAAGTCTTCCCGCTATCCGCAGTTCTAACGATGGTATTTTTTGAGGCTTGGAGTCATCCGTAGGCGAAGGACGATCACACTTTGATGATTATCATGAACTCAACAAGACCTCTCCGTGCAATTTGTAACAGTTAAGATCGACTATTGCTTTCAAGGGTTCGATATCATTAGTCTCTCCAGATCGGTGATAGAGAGCTTAAATCAGCAGAGGGAACTTGTCTACCAAATGCTGACGTGGGGCGACGTTGGATCCTGGAACACGTCACTTGCATTTACACGCTATATGGACTTATTGAGTTTCGATGCCAAGCCCTCATTCATGCACCACTGCGGAACCGTTCTGGCTCAAAATCCTGCAATACGACATTTCCTTCGCCCTTCTCCATATCCCTGATCTCAGTAGGTATTGGGTCTGGGGGTGTCCGTTCCAGCTTTCTCATCGATAAACTTCGATACAGCCGCTAATAGCAAAGCAGTACTTGACGGAGATCAAACGGTACCAAGGCGCCATTGTCTGCTCTCCACAAGGCCATGGAAACTGACGAGAGCTCTGACTTAGGGTCTTTAACCTGAGGGAGCGCAAAGTACAGGTTCGAAATCTCCCAAGAGGGAGATTTACGTTGACCATAAGAACCACCGCTCAAGTCGTAGTGGTAAGTTGCCAAAGATTGAAATTTGAGCTCAAATGTGAGAGGGACATCGTCGAGAGCGGCATCTTGGGGAGGTTCGATAACGAACGACAGAAGTCTCACAAAGTCAGTTGCTCTAAATGACAGTTGGCCGGTAGTAGCCTCAATTACGGGATGAGTCCCTTGTTCGATGATATTCTGCTTGGTACTATACCTCAAATTCGCTGATTTGAAGTGAAGAGGACCGAAACTGAACTCAGGTACAGGATCTGTTACTCTCTTGGTGTCAAGATTCTGGGATAGCAGTCAGAGATATAGCTCGATAATTTCTTTTGAAGGTATAGGCAACTTACGTCCCAGCCGTAGCCTTGAAGGAAGCTGTAGGTCAGTTTCCCAGCTTGGGCGCATATAGGTTGTGATACTCGACTGGGTGTCGGGTTCTCGTCAACCGTTGCTGTGCGAGTAATAGGCAGGGCCAGTGTAGTTGAGGAGGTGAGAGAAACAGAGTTTGGTGTATCCCTTTTCTTGTAGTCCAGCTCATATTCTAGAATAGTGACAGAAGATGTGACTGGGTCTGAGGTCGAGTCATCGCCTGCAGACGATCCAGGACTTGGGTCTGGTTTTGGGGTTGGGTCACAAAGTTGAGACACAGTTTCAACAACTGTTGTTGTAGCATATACTGTACTGTCGATAGTGATGAAATTGGTCGTCGTGGCTTCAACAGTTGAGGTGTCATATCTCGATGTGATGACATGACTAGTAACCGTGCAGTCTTTCCCTGGAACGGTAGTTGTTGAAGTCTCAGTTGTCCAGACTGTGACAGGTTTGATCTGTGAATTGACACTAATTAGTATTGGCCTTCTTCGTCATCACTCAGGACGTACCAGAGTAGATAGCACTGTTGTAGTAGTAGTCACAGTCTTAGTTCCAAGGACATGAACTTCTTCTATGCAGACTGTATGGGCGCACAGGACATTGGATGGGCATGCTGGGAGTGGAGTAGATGTGATGACGAAAGACGGGTAGGTAGTTGAAGTGGTAGTGACAAGTGGCGAGGCCTCCTGAGACACAACGCCCCAAATGAGGTTTGACAGGAAAACAAAAAGGCTAGTCTTCATTATGATTCTAGCGTGATGCCGAGATGGATATAGAAGGGTGAAGGAAGCCGGAGGCGAATGAAATGGATAGCTCTTGTGTATGACGGTAGAGCAGGAATCCACTATCATATATGAAAGATTGTGGAGCACACAGTAAGAGACAGAGCAGGGTCACGCCGATATAAGCTCCGCGAGGCCATGTATAGAAGGAGTTGGATGAATCGGGTTATGATCAATTGCGTAGAGGAGATCCTTGGTTATTGCAGGTAACTAACAATAAATGCATTCATGTCCTGCCGAAAGAGGGGAATGATACGTTTCTCTTCATCGCAAAACAGCTCCTTAATGGCTATTTCTTTCTTGGCAACTGAAGTGGCTTGCGGAGCAGAGTCTGTGTGCAGCTGAGCAATGCATCCAAAGTAACCGGTATATATACCTCCATGAGTGGCTAGCTGAGCCCTTCTTTTAGCCTATGATACTCTTGGTCCCTCTCGGGAAAAATACGAGGTCTGAAGGTTCCGTACCATCCGACCTTAAGTGGAAGAGTTAGTTACAAGAGGGTGTAGGTGACTGAGAGATATCTGCATGTTTTGATAGAAGACTGGCAGTCCAAAAGTGCCCATTGTCTCAATCGGGTACGACGGAACCATAAGAAGGTACCAAGTCAGCCAGCCACCATATGCTGGCGACCTTATTGAGATGCGAAATGGTTGCATACTTTCAGCGCACGCGGGCAGCTGACGTTCAATAGACTATGCAAACATCGTCTGATATTCAAGTTGTCGCATTGTCTACTGAGTGTCAATACTATCCAAATATGTGCAGCTGAGTGAGCCTTTTGTCAAATGGCAGCACACCAGCTTATGCAGTGGACGAAATAAGGAAATGATTGCTACAGAAATTTGAGCTGAGGGCAAGGATGACTGGCTTCCTCTTTCCGTCAGCCGATCATGCAGTTGGCGACCTTGGCAACAGAACTTTGGCATTCGAGGTCAATGCGTTCAATTATACCTACGTATTCAGCTTGGCTTACTCGTATCCCACCAAGTTAGTTTCCGAATCTTAGTGTATTCGAAAAATGCACCTGTAAAGGCCAACTATAAATGGCGAATCAGGCCCAGTTACTCTCCCCTACCAACAAACTCTTATTGAACTTGCGCCTAGACCCATTGGCAGCTAAATCCAAATGCATCTTTTAAGTGCCTTTCTGCTCTTTGCCCTCCCAGGCCCCTCCATCGGTATGGAATGTCCTATTTGTCAATAATTATTGTCCTAATAACCCATCAGTTGCTGCGAGAGGGCCTCGCGGGCTGGATCCGCTGCCAGTCTCATGTGATAGCGTCTGTCCACCAGGGGTTTCTTGTCCAGAGTACGACGGATGCTTTATTCAAGGCAGAGCAATCATGTCAGCGGAGGCAGCAAGTCTTTGCTCCAGCACAGTAGCATCAGCCCTGGCTGCAGACAAGACAAGCTGCGAGGCGAGTGTCTCTATTCAAAAGGCAAGCTATGAAGCCATGATATCTGCAGAGCAAACAAAATGTCAATCGAGTGTTATGGATCAACAAACGCTCTGCGCCAATCAAGTCGCATCTCTGTCATCAGAGCTGGCCAAGTATCAGGCCAGCTCCAAACCAGTTAGCATTAGGATCAAGAGTTACCCAGTCTCTTGGTGGAAAGATTGTATAGCATACTGTCAAAACGACACTGAATGTCGTACTTGTGGAACAGATGGGAAAGGATGGTGCTATCTATACAGCGGCACCGAGTGTCGAGAGACGTCTATCACGATTTCAACCTGTCTACAGCTGAAGAATTAGGAGCGGTACTTATTGTCATCAGTGGCACCTGTAGGGGCCACAGAACCAGGGAATTGAAGTAGTTCAACCTGTAATATTTGATTTTTAACAATATAATATCTAAGCGCTGCTCAATGCTAGATGACATCTATCTTAGTAAAGTCTCTTAATTCTCTCAAGTTCCTTTTTCTTCCTGTCGGGTAGGCCTTTATCTGGGTTAAGTGTGGCGTTGTGTGGCTTGACAACCCACTTCCCCGGCTGTCGGGTTCCGATGAGCCACGGAAAAACGGAACCTCAACGGCCGGACCAATCTTGAACATTGAATCATCAACAACGACATCCGGGGCTCTCAGCTATAACATCCACAACGACCCGCCTGGCTCTATGGAAAAGTGATGCCTGACATTCTATGAGCGCATTCTCATTTCCGATCATCCATTGTCGCGCGCAGCTCCATGTCAGGTCAAGAGACCTCTCCACAGTCTCCCCCCGCCAATACACCTAAGCATCGACGACCCTGGACAGCAGCCGAGGATGCGACTCTGAGGACTCTTGTTGGGCACTTTGGTGCTAGCAGAGGGTCTGAGGGTAGATGGAAGGACATAGCATCTGGCCTGGAGGGCCGGACGGCAAAGGTGAGTCGCCGCCTCCGCACGCGCCTCAACGCGATCATTGTCCTGCATGATGCGCTCTCACTGTCGAAGCAAGGGACTGTGGGAGATAGCGGCTGACTGGCTGTCTAGGATTGCCGAAAAAGATGGCTTCACTCACTGGATCCCTCTTTGCGTAAAGGTCGATGGACATCTCAAGAGGATGAGATCCTCCTCTCCGCTTATGCTCGGCTTGGGCCGCTTTGGAATGAAATTGGTAAACTCGTCACTCATCCAATCATTACATGGTCTAACGCATGCTAGCCCTTCTCATTCCTGGGCGGAAGGATGACCAGTGCTCCAAGAGATATAATGATATCTTGAACCCTTCTGCCAAAAACCGACTGAGCGACTGGACTGCTGAGGAAGATAACCTTCTACGTCAAGGTGTAGCAACATTGGGTCATCGTTGGGTAGCCATCTCGGCGAGGATACCTGGGAGACCTCCTCTCACCTGCCGTAATCGATGGCGTACACTCTCACGGCTGTCACATAACCGTCAGAGCAGATCTCAAGGCACTACCCCATCGTCTTCATCTCAGATGTCCCCGTTCGACAATGGGATATCACCAGCACCTCACAACCCAAATCTCGGCATTGAGATGAACCATGGAGCTACTGCTGACTTGATGCACTTTCCAATGGAAGGCGACATTGGTCATGATCAGATGGGATCCAGCTTTCTCGACTCGGCCTTTTTCGACACCTTCACAGGCCCTTCCCCATCACCGTTGAGGGATTCTGATCCAAGCGATGAAACAGAAACGCCGAACGACGTATCTGCCCCAGTTACAGCCCCAGCAAATGCTGCCCCCATTCCCGATCTATCTTCGACTATCACGAGCCAGGGACAAAGCGACCCCAAGCCATGGCCTCAGCCTCCGAAACCACCCCAAGCGCAGCAACATCAAAACACTACGAACGCATCTTTCATGCCATCGCCCTCTACCTGGTCATCACTGGGTACAATGCTGCCACCTGGTACCTCGCCCACGGATCAGAATATATGGCTAGGAATGACTGGCAACCCACCAACACCGAAGAACTGGACAGCCCCAGGCCCTGCAGACGAATCGAATCCATTGCCTCAGACATTTACCGAACAATTTCAAGTTCCGGCAGTACCAGCCTCTGCTCAACAGACAATTCATCACCACCATCATCACCATGTCCATCACCATTTTCATCATTATCATCACTACCCAGGCAACGGAGATCAATGGCGACAGCTGGAGCAGCAATCAGAAGCCGAGGCGATGCAAGCACATTTGCAAAACGAGAATGGGCCTCAGAACCCAGGGTGACAAGCCTAGCCTCACAGATCTCACCTCGTCCAGTCACGTTAGCACGTTGACCTGAATAAGCCGCCCAATCATCCGGATAAGCCATTATGACTGGGATACCGTCATGCAGAAAACCCCACCACAAATGGACCCTGGTTTCCATCCTGCCAGCCACTTTCTGTCATGACTTTGTGTTGGTCTGTGTCGCTAAGCAAGATATAAGCCGACAATAACAAGAAAGAAACGCTCGATGTTGCCAGTAAGATGCCGCTGTTCTGTTCAATCTTTCAATCTTTCATGGTAGCAGCGAGCATAGACTGTGCAAGAAGCGGTTCTCGCAAAGAAATCAACTCTGTACTGCAGAACGATGCAGCTACCATTGTCGGAAATCAAGCGTGCTCATCTCATGTCCGTGAGCCATGATCGGAAGGGATGCTGTGTAGTCAATCGTCAGTATCATGATTTTGTCTACAAGTTCTGGCGTTCTACAGGAATAATCCGATAAAGGCATTTTGGTCAGAACGGCTGTGACATGGTTTAGATTTCGCCATGCATCTGATCGGGGAGATTGTTTGTCAGCCTACCTCGAGCAGGGCCCTGGCTGACTACACTTTTCTTATAAGATGGAATTCAAGTATGTTGTGGGTTTGCTTTTTTCAGGAGTCAAATAATCTTGGACCGCTGGTTCGGGATTGCAGAGCCTGCCAAACCAAGAGTTTGGTTGGTTTTACATGTACAATTGGTACGGAGCTGGGGGCAAGAACGGACCAACTAGCAGGTTTTCACTTCTCGGTTCGAGGTTTGAGCTGCAAGGCTTGGTCCTTGATAAGATCACCAAAGTCGAGGGGCCGATGTACAACACCGACGCTGATGACAAGGACAGGAGCCTTTCTACCTGGTGTCTCGCGTCTGCTGCCTGAAATCATACGACGAGATCGGCTGGTGCGAACTGATGCATGACAAGTTCATCATCATCTCCAACAAACCTTGAGACTTCACCAGGCCTCGCACAAGAATTGGTTTCGAGGCAAAGATTGTCTCTCTTTGGACTGCAAGGTCTCAGCTTGCTGTTTTCCAATACCAGACCTTCCACACAGAAAGGGTTTTGGTTGGGTATGCCAAAGTAGATATGAGAGTAGATTTTCTATGCGTTTTGCTTGGGGGAAACATGCCGCTTGTACTCAGACCACGTCATGATGGGACTTTTGGTTATGTTGGATAGGCATTTGTTCATGGGATCATGAATGGGGAAGCCCTTCAACAGGGATGTGAGTTGGAGTGGATCATCATTTTATGATAGAGCTTTGAACTCGAAGCCTTAATATGATGTCAGTGATATCCACTGATCGGCGGTAGGTCTCATCTACTTCAACAGAGCGATATGCATATGAATAAAATAAAACAAAATTAATCGTATAATACGTCTAGAAAAAGGCCTCACGTTGACTGAGGGTATGCTTTTGCCACTTTCCCTTGCGTCATGCACAGGGAAGTTTCCTCTTACCCGGAGAGAAGAAACGACCCCGAAACAAGAGTAGCCTAAAAAGTTAATCTTGCATCAAGCAGGGCCAACTCGTGAGACATTCTGCCGTGTTTCGGCCTTTGCTTTTGCTCCCCGTCTTCGCCTGCCGTGCGGTAAGTGATGCAAGTATGCGGCGTTCTGAAACAAACAACTAGCTCACCGCTTAGCCAAGTATGTATGTACTTCATGAATCAGATACTTGCAAGTTCGGGTGAAAGGTAATTGTACTGTGTCCAGATTCAATCTGGAAGAATCAACCAAGCGTGTTTTAGCATTGCGCGACAGGAAGAGAGAACAAAGTCCTGTGAAGTTAAAACTCAAGGTACGATTCACAGAGAGATGTGAAGAGATCTCATCTGCGACATCTGCATGAAGTAAGACCGTGACTGAGCTGCAGTCGGCTCTGAATGGGTACATGATATATCCTTCTCCACCTGGATAAGCCAGATCTGAATCAAGATCTGCTGGCTTTCGGTGCTGTTCGATATCGTTCTGCAAGATAGGTTCCATATCACATTCCTATCATGTGTCAACCACTCATCAGGATATCCCCGCATCAGAAGCTGTAGGTTTCAGATGAGATTGCAACCTCGATCAAGGGTCCCTTTGTCTTAGCCGTGCGTCGATCAAAGTGATGATATTCTGTTTTCGTATAGTTGCAGACCGCTCTTGAGGAGAAGACAGTAGACACATGTCAATAATTCATGCTATGAGTGGCCAGTCATCAGTACCGGTGAGAGTAGCACGGCTCATAGATTATACAAAGTTCAATAGTTGAAGTTAGAAGATGTTGAGATAGCAGGATAGGTACCGAGTGATGATCTGCGACTATAATATTACATGGCTCAGCCCGTGTCTACCTCGTCATTCTGGGCAAGAGATATTCGCCGCAATATGTCTCTCCAAGTCAATGATAATCCAGTTCTCGCAGTGGAATTGACCTATGATGAGCTGTCCTGCAAGCCACGGCAGCCACCCCCTCAGTAACGACGCGGCCTGTCCGGCAGATGTCCCCGCTTGTAGGCCTCATTGAGACCCTCAACCAGCCTATACTACCATTTCGGTCCCTCTGCAGCACGGATTTACAATGCGAGTGTAGGCGGCGCTTTTAGTGTAGCTGGGCCGTGTTTGTTGATGCCGAAGAGCGCAATTCGGAGCTGTTGGCCCTAACTATGGGACGCTTCGGGCCGCAACGATCCGTAAGGACTAACTAACATGGATTGTTGTGACGAAACTCCGAGACACGGTCTAAGGCGAGGGGCAATAAGACAGGCAGACCGATTGGCCTCCCGAATACGATCGGTCATTCGAGATACTAGTTTCTTAGGGTCGTGTTAGACACTCACTCAGACATGCTTCACATTAAAAGCCTTTCCAAAATGAAATGACTGGTTGAGGATACCAATGTTGGAGCATGATAAGACAGTCTTCTGTGAGAAGTTTTTGTGGCGTAGCTGACCACTAAGCTAACGCTGTCAAGAACAAGGGTTCACCTCAGCTGCAGCTCAGTTGCAAATCTTGTCCTGTTACAGCGACCATGTTTTGCCAATGAGGGGTTGCAATTTGCAGCATTGACCGCTAGCTAAGCCGCAACTCGAAACTAGCAAAATCATGCAGTAGACGGTTGCTGTATGTGACGACAATTGGCTACGGAAGGGATATCAGCTTCCAACATACCTTGAACATGCATTCCAATGGAAAAGGATGCTCGAAATCAGCAATGTAGTGTCTTGTACATGAGAAGAAAGGCAGAAGAGAAGCATGTGGTGTGAGATGGAAGAGAGTGAGTCGATGTATAAAAGATCAACCTGCGCCTCCAAGCGATACTTCTTACTCACTCTATCATCACTCCTGCCTTTACAACACAACACAATCACCCTTCAACCCAATAACCTCTATTCAAGATGTTTGTTTACCAAGGAAAGATGAACTGGTGGACGTACGCCAAGGACGAGACCTTTGTCGTCGTCCTCCCCAACGGCCCAGTCCGCGTCGGCGACAGCGTCTATCTCTTCTGGAAATGGACAGTCGATGCAAAAGGCGTCAAGAACGGCAATGTCTTCCAGACCATCAGCGTCGACTCGGTCACACAGACGAGTGCTGATGATGTGACCTTTGTCCTCAAGGGCTCCTGGTACAGCTTCACTGTCACCACAAAGGGCGGTTATGAGAACATCAGCATCGTCATGAGAAACCCCCAGGGCGGTGTCAGCGACCCCATGCCTCTCAAGCGCGAGTGGAAGTCTGACAAGGAGCTCACTGGCACTACACGCATCTGGACCGGAAAGTTCAAGTGGATGAGTTTTGCAAAGGACGAGCAGGCCATCTTCATTGTTCCTGATGGCTTTGGTGAGGGCAAGCCTGTTATTTCAACTTGGCAGTGGACAAAGGCTTCCAATGGCAAGACGAAAGAACCGTCGTTCCGTGCTGAGGTTCAGAAGAATGTTACTGGGCTTGGAACTGATACTGTCAAGTTCTCGTACAAGTCTTACTATGATATCAAGTGCACTTGGGATGGTAAGAAAGACCAGCTTGATGTTTCGGTAACAGAGGGTGCCCACAGTGAAGATGTTGGTGACATGATCCGCTCTGCCATCATTGAGCGCTCAACTCACTCTCAGTATGTCTTCCAGTCAGCGTATGAAACTTTTACTAACTTTGCAACAGTGACTTCAACCCTCCTTTTCCTCCTCCCACCAAGAGCGAGTGTGACCATTATCTCCCCCAGCCTCAAGCTTCGCTCCCTCGTCTCGTGTGCCCTCTTCCATTTCCTAAGGACCTTCTTGAGACTCTCGCACACACTGCTGCATACGTCGACCAGTGCGGTTACCTAGCTAAGTATGCTCAAGATGTACGTTCAACTATTTCCTCCATCTTTCGACGCATGCTCACATTGCCTTAGCGCTTCGCCGCCCTCGATGCCGATTACCACTTCTCCCTTGAGCAGATCAAGGCTCTCAAGATTGAGATTGAGAACATCAACAAGACCAAGGGTGAACTCACCACTGACCGCGATGCCGCCATCGCCAAGGCTCAGAAGCTTCAAGAGGCTCTGGACAAGGCCCTGAAGGACGGTGAAGGCTTCCAGAAGGAGATTGCCCGACTCAACAAGGTCATCTCCGACGACAAGCTCAAGGATGCCGAGGCTCTCAAGGTCCTTGACAAGACTCGCGCCGATCTCGAGGCCTCCCAACAGCATTGCTCCAAGCTCCAGGCTGAGGTCGCCCAAAAGGATGCTCAGATCGCCGAGCAGGGCGCCACCATCAGCAACCTCCAGAAGATCATCATCACTCTCGAGACTACCATTTCGCAGCTCCGTGCCGAGATCACAGTCAAGACTAGCGAGAACGAGAAGCTTTCTAAGGCGAACATCACCCTCGAGGGACAAAAGAAGGATCTCGAAGGCTCCGTCAAGGACCTTCAGGATGAACTTGCTCGTGCTCAGCAGAGGATCAAGGATCTGCAGGAAACAGCCAAGAGCCACGCGGCGAAGGACAAGGAGATCCGTGATGCAAAGGCTCGTGCTGATACTGAGGCCGCCAAGTCAGAGGAGGCGGCTGCCAACGCACAGGCTGAGGTTGAGAAGTATAAGCAGTGGGCTTTTGACAACAAGGTTAAGATCGATCTCTCCAGCTACTGATGCCAGGGATTCCTGCCGTTGCATCTGGTTCCGGTGGGTCTCTCGTGTCATAGGGTGTTGAGATATTGTTGGGTTGTAGGTGCCATCTGCTTGGCGGCCTGGGAGCTGAAAAGGAGATGGGGCGTGGAGAGGACTGTTTAGCCACTAAGTAGTCCAGATATCTAAAATTACAACATTCCCTTTGTTACTACTTTTGATTGAACCCCGAGTCAAGTCATGTTCTGTATTGAGTGACATATAGATAACTTAACGTGTAAGTGTATGACCAGGCTCCAGCAGACCTACGGAAGATATTGGCCACGACAAAATTGGTACGGCGTTGCAGTTGAGTCGTTGTATCCATTAAACTCTACACGTCCTGAAGAGATTCTATCCCGCGCCAAGGTATTGCATCTATTCCATCCTGATCAAAAAGTCCATTTATTAAACATGTGCTCTCAAAATACCAAATCCAACTCAAGCTTGACAGTTTATCGTTGAGCGTTCTCCTCCATCACAGGCGCGTCTGGACCCTCTGCCCGAGATTTCTCAGCATCCATCTCCTTCTTGTGCTTCTTGCCAAGAAAAGGGAAGAAGAAGTAAGGATGGAAGACTGTCAAAGTCCATACGGCAATGAGAATCATAGCTCCGTCGAGAATTAAGAAGGTCGTTTCGTTTTGCATGAGAGTGCTACCCCATCCCATCTGCATTTCAGGGATACTAAGAAACATTAGTACGAAGTGTAAGGTGTAAAGGGCATATCTGAAGGAAGCTTACCGGTAGATGCAACGGATGATAATGGCGATGTAAGCAACGGTCAAGGCATAGACAAAGATCTTGGTCTTTTTGTCACTTGCTCTGATGACCTTCACGTTTCCGTTGGCAGACGATTCACTCTCCGTAGCAGTCTCGTCTCCAGCTCTGACGGCAGCACCATTCTTTATGGCCTTGTGTCTCCTCCAGATATAAATCATCATCAGACCGCCACAGAAGATCATATTGGCCATCTGGAAGACAACGCCAGCAACAAGAAGACCCGATCCTACATCAAGCATGCCCTGGTCATTGTTATCTCCATTAGTGGCAGCTGACGAAACACCGCCGCCAGCAGCTTGGATAACAATAGAGAAGAAATCCGTGCCTACGAAGACCCAGGGATACAATACAGGCTTGATGAAACTGTACTCTCGACCGTACCATAGGACAAGATGTTTGAAGGTGATCGAGATAGCAGCAGCGACTAATGTCGGGCCGAGGATGAGAAGAACGAGTTGGATGACGAAAGCGTTGTATACCCATGGGTTTGAACTCATGACGATACGACCACTATAGCCGATGAGTTCAAATATCGTTCCGATCGCAAGCCATAGCGTGTACGACCATGTTCGCGCCTTGATACCGAAGTACAGTTGTGGTATAAGCGCCAGCGCGTGCGCCACGACGAAGAACACACAGGCGCCTAGCGTAAAAGTGTCACCGTAAAGGGACAACTCAGCAGGACATCGCTCGGAGATTCCATCGGAGCAGGTTTCGTAAGTCGGCGGAGGATAGTTTGTGCCGTTGGAGGACATTTTGACGATCTGCGGAACAGGTTTAAAAGAACCACTTTGTTTTTGTTATCTTGGAGGGCGAGTCGGATATAAAAACATGGTGAGTTCTGGGGCATGCTCTCCGTGGGGCAGCGCATGGAGAATATTCCGCAGATATTTACGGGGAGGGAATGGAATTGTGGATTTGATTACAGGGCGCAGTTGGACAGCCAAGACATGCGAATAAGCGAGGTGCAAATCGTTGGCTTGGCGTTTGATCCTTCGATTCATGAGTCTCTCTTCATATCAAGGTAATACTCCTCAGACAAGATCAGTTAGCTTGTCAGTGCACATGATGGCTTAACTCTAAATAAGCGTTAAAGCTGAGAACTTGCACGAATACAAAGAATGACATCGATCAAGCTCAATATCATCCTAAACGCGTAAATCTTGGCATCGTCAGCACGGGCTAAACGACGCGTAGATAACTTGATAAGCTCGCATTCCCGAAAAGCCCGATTGGTCCGTCGATCTTCAACAGCTCGCTTTTCTCGTTCCCCTCGCTTTTCTCGCAACGACATGCAGGCCTAAGATTACTCGTCGTTTGAGGTCTTGGGGATCCACATGTAAGAGATCGGAGGTTTCATTCTGATGTTATCCCGAGTTTCCGGTTGAGACGTGACGGGCTAGAGGTTTTAAGCTTAAATCTGATTAAAGAGAACACTTTAGGCTGTATGTATATACCAAGACGATTTGTCTGTTATTACTCCCGATAGCTTTTCCGTCAACCTTCTTTAAACCCTTTTACATAGCCGCTGAGTTGCTGATCTGACCGTCAGCATCGATATCCAGGCAAAACAGTACAACATCACGATGCTTCGTCCCCGTCATGTCAGGTAACTTTAATATGGCCAACTTCTTGAGGTGTTCTTTCACAGTGCCATCAATATTATTCGTGTCTCTGAGCCCAATAAATCCAAACAGTCTGCTTAGGTTCAGTTCGAGGAGTACGATGCCGATGCTGTTGATGTAGAGTTTGTGGTTATTGGTATATCGCGACTGGGATGCCATGAATGGAGCATTATTAGCTACCTGCAGTGATCTAGGGTATCCGTCCCGGACAATTTGATCAGAGATGTTCTAGCCCCATTCTACATTACCCTGGCTATCGCTTGCTCCCATGTCGTAGCGCCATGTCTCAAAGCCACACGGACAAGGCTTACCGAAGACATCAAGAAACTGTTTTTGTATTCGCTGGAGACGAAGCTTTCTTTACAAACTTGAAAATGTTGGATGTTTGGCTAGATTGTGCACATACATGACAGCTGACGTGATCTTGCTCGGAAGCTCGAGGCGCTGCGACCTGGCCGATGAAAACGAGTCTGCAGCCCAATAGCAAGTAAGCCGAACCGAGTGTAATACCTTTCAGTCCACTAACTGCAGCGTGTTGAGTATGCGTGCAAAGTCCCGCAGGAGAGTTACATGGCGCTTTAGGGTGAGGACTAGTGAACCGATGCCGCGACCCTCCATCTCGGCTTCGCGAAGTTGGAAATACCAAGGGTCAGGGATGTACAACCGACCATTACACTTAGAGCTTCTATTTTAATGATGGTCTTTGGAGCGATGACTATGAAAGAAGGATTACTGGGAGATAGTTCTCTATCCAGGTGTCGCCATTGCCAGCCTTACGGACAACGCCTGTACTAATTGATGGAGTGAAAGCGACTTGTCACATCGGGTTGAGCCGAAGTGCATACTAAGTGTACCACCACTTCCGCATGATTTCGGAGCCTAGTCTCGTTTAAGATGGGCTTTGGATCCCAGTATCTCTCGCTCAGCCTGATTGGAGAAGTGGAAATACGTCTTACGGCTCTCAGTACCATTCTCTTTTCAGTTGCCAACGATGCCGAATTGGCTCGTGCTCGAGTAAAGTAACGAATGAGGCGCCAGACCCTGTTCCTATTGAGGACTTGTCGACTGCCAACAACTCCATACAACTGGTCTGCCGATCTGCAACTGCTACGTGACCAAGTAACACATCGGGCCGACAAAGCCGTTATTCTTCGGTGACAAAAGACCGTTTGAGAAAGGGACCCTCTCCACAGCCGTCTTCAAATCACCAACTCTCTCGGTGTCCGGAAAGAAAGCTCCCGCTCTCATTGATAATTCTGTAGTAGTACAGTCTATCTGTAACAGGCAGCTAGGTGAAACTTAAGGTAGCGCTATGCGGAGTGGCTTCTGACAGGAAACCTAACTGGTGAGTGATCCTAGCTAGTCTTTGTTAGACTGCCTAGACTGTTGATCTCCTCCCACTTCCCGTAGATACATCATACCAGTAAGGCTACCCACCTATCGAGGATTCCCCGGTGGGCTGTTGCTATCTATAATTTGGGTGGCGAATCGGAATCGACATGTATGTGATGACTGTAGGCTGTACGCCACCACCAGTCTCCAGGCGCCCCAATGAACCGAAACATCAAACGAAACAAATCAGGGGCTGCTGTCAAGCCCAAACTTTATATGGCATGAGCTTTTTGGACTATCAATATAGTTCTTCTAGATCACCTACTAGAAGGCAACACCACAGCACCGACAGTTCCCAAGACACCTCGTCATTATCAAGACCGGAGGTACTGATCTATGCCAGTCTTGCAGCACACATCAAAGCAAAACCATATCTATTCCGCTCTAGGTTGCGAAATGCAATTATAAATGATCGACACCATTCCAGAAATATTCTAGCAAACAACCCCGGCTCTCACTGCCGCGGTCCACCCAATGGTGATGCTGATCCGGCAGCTCTACCCTTCACTAGCGCGTACGCGAACGGCGATCAGACCGTCTAATCATACGACTTAGGCGGCTCGAAATAGGACCTGAGAGCAGCTATCGTGTAGGAAATTGTCTCAGCGCCCAATCATATCGCCACATACGTCATCTTTCGGGGTACGAATCAGCCCGACCGCGAAGAAGCCAACATGAATCCGAGTATAAGAGCTTAAATCAGCAGGCAGAACTTAGTATCCGAGTATTCGCCTCCTCATCTGCTCCGCAGCAGCTCGGGTAATGCTTCTACCGTCTTGGATAACCGTCTTGCTCCTTTTATGACGTCTTTATCACTGTGAGGGATATTTGGGGTAGTCTGTACTCTGTAGGCCGGAATTATCGCTGTGGGCATGCCTCTGTTGATCGCTCTGCCCCTTTCTCTTAAGGTTGTCGGCCAAGCCTTGAAGATCAAAAGTGCCATCGCGGTTTTAGGCAACGTTACTTATAGGAATTACCTCACAGCGATCCATTTATGCCCAAGTTGTTCGAATAGTAAGCTCCATAGTGGCAAGTCTGTCAATCCATTCTCTGTTAGCCGTAGTCTGTGCCTGGATTCACTGTAACGCCCGTTTCAACGGCTCGAAACACTCCACTTGATCTGCTCTGGGGTCGGGACGTTGTGGGCGCAATCGGAATGTTCTCTTCGAAATGCCAAGTTTAGCTGACGCCACCAAGAATGCCAATTTCACTCGGAATACCACTATCTTGGTACAGGTAAATAGGGGACACGGGGTATTTACTCTATTCCCCCGCTGCCCGCTCCGCCGTTGTCGTTAAACACAATCTATTGTCAAACTACCGCATCATGTTTCCAGTCCGACAAGCATTCCCTGACCAGCTGTCTTCCAATATGGACTACCATGCTTTATTACATACCCAGATTTATGATTACTTCCTCTCATCTGGGATGTACAGTTGTGGACAAGCACTTCTTAACTCCGATTATAACCTACGGCACCAAGTCATGCAGGCTGCGGCTCAGCGAGGCACTACCGAGCCGTGTAATGCCACACCCTCACTGCTAGACTCGGGTTTTGGGAGTTCGTACTCGTCACCATGCGAGGAACCATTTCTCACAGGTCTAGAGGATCTATCGAGACCAGAAACCGAGCCTCCATTTCTATACCCGTGGTTCTGTACCTTTTGGGACACCCTGAATTCCACTCAAGCCCAAGCTACTGGTATTCCGGCGCAGGATTGCTTGAGCTACCCATCAGATCTGCCTCAACATCCTGTCGAGTCTGAGCCATCGATACATCAAGACTCCTTTAGTCTTGAGTCGGTACGTCCAAAATTAACCTTATTGACCGACCCAAACCGTCTCTAATGTAATCTTGAAGGGTATAGATGTTATTAAGTCGTTACCTTCAGAAGTAGACAGCTTCACATTACAATGCGCCAGTTGGGCACCAGTCACCCCGCAGAGCGATACAGCATCAACAACGTCGAGAAAAAGAAAGGCAAAGGACACGGGGTTATCGTCGTTTCAAAAGGTTCTGGGGGATTTGATACAGCATAACGAAAGAATGCTGAAAGATCTTCGGTCGCAAGCGAAGAAAGATACCGCGAGGCGTGGTTCGAAGGGGCCCGAGCCTTAGACTTGGAAAAACAACAAATAGAGAAATCTAGCACAACAGGATAGAGCTTGATACACCAAGTATTTGTAAATGCAACAATGGAAACTAGTTCGCGTTTTCGTCAAACCCAAGATGTAGGGCAAGCTGTTGGTTTCTATCCCTCCACCGTTCTTTTGTTGATCTGAGCTCAAAACACGAGAACTCTGTTGATACTGCCACAGCAAATTGGCCATTTCTGCCTATCTCCTCACAATCCATTCCATTGAACGAGTCCATCATTCTGGCCAGCACCGAGGGTGTATACAGCATGACCCGATGAAATAAGCATAAGTATGGTTTACAAAGGCAGCATTTACGCCACTGATGTCTCTGGAAGTGGTTTCTAGCATACTTAGGGAAAGTCGCAACAGAAATGTAACTTGAGAACACGCTGAGAACGCACCTATTTCCCAGTGAACTGGATGTTCGACTGTTGGCCAGCTTGGATCGATAAGCTCAGACATTGCCTCACCAACCCCCCACAGGGTCTTGACTTGGAGGGAAGCTATTCACATAATTGTGGTAAGCAGCAGAGGCCAAAGCACTAATTGAACCCGGCAGCTGATTGGTCGGACTGACCGACTGACCGAGACTCGGTGAGATCGACAGCCAGCTCACACCTTATTCCTTGCCAGAGCTGTGGTGGCAGGTTGGGTTGTCCCCTGTTTGAGACAACCCTGGCGTCTGGGTAGGGCCGCGGAAGACTGCAGCCCCTCCCAAGGGCCAAATGGTAAGGTAGTGAAGGAACTTCCTATCATGAAGATTGAGGAAAACCTTCTGACCAGGAAGAAAGTTTCCTTTTTGGGTACTGGTAAGAGCTTCAAGAAGACGTAAAGCAAATGGCAGAGAAAGAAGATCACAGTGTCGAGTTAGGCAGGGGTTTTGCCTCGCCCAGGACGACAACATTCTGTCATCCTCAGGGTCCTGTAAACATGAATTGTTTCCATGATTTGCTGATAAGGAAGCAATCAGCCGTGCTAATCGATAAGATAAAAGTTCTTATCCTTATCGATTACTGGACAGATATCGGGATCTGCTGCAACCGGCCCGGTCGCGATTCTGAGCCATTGCTAACAAACTGAATCCGAAAAAAGACCGACAATGATTGATCCGGACCGGTAATACTATAATCCCGTTCTAGAAGACACAAGAACACACCAAATCCGAATGCCGAACGCCGGGACTCAATATCCGCATTATCTCAGAGCCTCATTGAGCTTAAACATCAACAACAAGAGTCGGCATTACCGGATGACGTACAAAAGATATGTGTCCATTTCGCTTGAAAATTCTCTCTTTATTGGTTATAAGATGCGGCTCTGTTCACCGCGATGAAGCGTATTTTTGTGGTTAATTGTATGATTCAGCTTTCAGGCATCAAGGATCATGGCGACCAATTCTAACTCATCACAGAACACCAGCGACGACAACCTCCCACAAAAAGAATTCGCATTTGTTGAACATGAGAGCAACAAGAAAGAACTTCGAAGTCATGCTATGCGGGAGCATTGGAAGAATAGACGACAAACGATGAACGAGGAGAAGCAAAAAAGACAGAAGCGCACTCAGCATACGCTATTGCCGACTCCGACGACGCAATCAACGATGTCTGACGAGAACTCCGAGTCCTCCAGCTCAGTACTTAACAGCAATGCCTCCTCTGTCACTGCATTGATACCTAACAACGAACGTCAACCAGATCTGGAGGGCATTCCATCTCAAATACTTTCAGGGGTGAATCTGGTGTTTGGGTCGAGCAGGCTTGACCCTTTCGAGCAATTGCCCATGGAGTTGTCGGTCACACACCACAAGCTTCTCCATCACTGTGAGTCTCATCAACCCAACAAAGCAGACAAGTGCTTACCGTCAACAGGGTTTAGTGCTCACGCCGCCATGATGTTTGGGCCTTCCCCTGATGGGGCCTTCAGCCCCATGCGCGATGTATGGCTGCCCCTTGACTTGTCTAATCCGGCATCGTTCAATGCACTCATGGCGCTTTCAGCTGCGCATCTTTCTCGGATGCAGGGTTTCAGTCAATCAGAAGTAGCTCTGGAGTTCAAGAGCGAAGCGGTGAGGATCGTTCAGCTCTGGATGCAGGACCCGGGACGGGCAGTGTCAGATGATGTCTTGGCTGCTATCATACGGCTCCTGACCTACGAGGTATGTCTAACTTTCTCTTCACTTGCATCTGAAATACTAATGGCAGGAGATTTAGAGGTACTGGGGAACCGAGGCTGAGTGGATCATCCATCACAAAGGGCTCATGAACCTGGTTGAAGCTCGCGGCGGGGTAGCGAGACTCAGCAGTAACTGGAGGCTTGAGCTAACGATCTTCCTGTGGGCCCCTCATTTCTTCATTCGTTTGTTGAGATGCTAATATCGCCAGGGTTTCGTTGATGGTAAGGCCGACTTGGTTCGATTGTTCCAATCAAATCCAAGAACTGCTCACTCATACATCGGAGCTCCCATTACATCCAACCCTCAGAAAACAAAGCGACCTACGAAAGCTTCGGAGTCTATGGCTAGTTTCGGTCATCCAAGACATTGGCACATTCCGAACGAACCTCCTGAGGACTACCCCGGTGCATTACTCGGCCTTTCACGAAGCCATCTTACTACTCAAGGCTCACCGCCAAGATCATGAGTTGGATACTGGCCGTCCGGAGCTCTGTAGCGACTTGGAATTCACCCGGCTTGCTTGTTTGCTGTTCATCTGCGTTCTTTTGCACAAATCACCATTCGAATCCCCCCACGACACTGGAACCTACCAAGATGGGGACTGGAGCTTTCAAAGGCTGGATAATTTGAATCTACTCAACTTCTGCCTCGAGGCAAACCACCCGTCTTGGCATGACTCTCTCGAAAATTTGAACAGTATTCTGTTCTTCCACTTCACTGCCTCGGAAGAAATGGGCTTAGACCCAGATTACGTTCGGAACATAACAACAGTCCTTGCTTCTTTAAGTGGTGGCGCTCGATATGCTGTGGAGCGATGTCTTCTTGAGACCCTATGCCGAGCAAGTGGCGGTGAACAGAACCTCTTCGAGGAGAAGTTCACCCCTGATATTCTATTGTCGATGATATCTGGGCAGTGAAGATCCCTGGACAGATGCATCTGGACTCTGTTGGAGTCACATATCCGGGCTCCATACACTGTTTCGGGTTTGGACAGACAGGGTCGATCGTGATCCAAATCGTTCAGTTAGCTATGAAATGCGAAACGCTGTTGATCGGCTTCAAATTACCCAAGTTTCCTCAGTATATGACCAATGACAAACTTTTGTAACTCATATCGGGCACGAAACTTTTGATAGAACAAGGCTGAGAATGCTCAAGTATGGTAGACTTTGTGCAAGAGATCTGTGATATCATGACATCGGCTGTGACAGACGGGTTTTCTGAAGCTCACTGCTTCACGCGATACAAAATCAAGCTCCTCCTAGCTTAATAAAATCCAGTGTTAGGGCTAGTACTAATGCATGAACATGCAGCTGGGCCGCCCCTAGTTGAGACATTCTGTGTCCTCAAGCCCCTGGATAGCTCGCTTGCCGGATTTGGTAGCACTACTCAGCCAATGATCTGCCCGCATACTTTGACCAAATCTAAGAACAGCATGTGATCACAGGGTTGAGCTTCTCATGGGTTATTGAGAGAGCTGTTAAAGTTGGCTGCAGACGCTCGAAATGATTCAAGACTGAGAACTTTTGTTGAGAAGTTGATATATCTACATCTTACCTTGGAGCTGCACATGGCTTGGGATAACTTAACGGTTGAATCTCAGTCCAAGAATGATCGGCCTGGATTTCAGTAGTCTTAGAGGAAAGATTTATGCCTTGGGTATATTTATACATCAATCGCTACATACATAACTTTTTTGCCATGAAGCTCGAGTTCCGTGTCCACTGACTAGGTATATTGGCTCCTGAATACCCGCCATATGGCCAACAATATCGCGAACATGAATGACACTCAAAATGTCTTGAAACTTTCAAGGGCCAATTTCCGACTTGTCGTTCGTTAACTGGCATTTCGCAATCTGTTGGCTTGGCATGTTTTTGAAATGTCTCCCATTAGCTTTGTTTATCGACCAGTCTAGCATCCATGTCTTCGCTGTATAAATAGCCAAGTTGCCATCTCATGGAGACCTGCCTGACACTTTGAAGATGAGTCAGAATCAATGGAGCGGTTGGTGAAAGGTACTCTCAACCTCGAATTGAAAACTAGCCAGTTTGCACTACAGAAATGCCAAACAAGAAGTCATATTTGCGTCAAACCGCCCAATCATTCATGTCCTCATTACGTGTCAAGTTCATACAACGCATTTGTATAAAAAGAATCACTCACACGTAGCTAGTGGCATCCAGGATGTTCTGTGGCTTACGTCTAATTGAACAAGTAGTCTTACCTAAGGAAGTAGTTAGTGGAACCGGCATTCGGAATCCGGTGATGGCTGGTGATCATTTCCAGTCCTGATGGGCGAGAGATCTACGGACTTGCATTAGCTCAAGCCACACGGTGATATCAAGGGACACGCAAGGTGTTAGGTCGGCATCACTAACAGGACTTCAATTGCCGAGAATACTTTGGAAGACAATGTTCAGCTGCGAAAGCCAAAAGCTTGACTATATTCGGCATTAACCTGAGGGTTGTCACTTGAGTATTATAAGCATAGTTTTGACAGATATAATAGAGAGTTAATATGCGCTCGATGTGCCTACCAGCGTCGCTAGTACTTATGGTTTGGACATTCAAAGCTCATCTGGTATCACGAGTGAGGACATCCAGACATGTTGAAGCCCGGGCTTCATGTTATCAGAAAGATGGCGCTCATAATCAGGCCTGCCTACATACTCGTGAGGTCAGAGAAAGATTCTAGTTGCTTCAACCTCGCGATAGTCATAGTTCGGTTGTGCTGCCATCTATATAAACTTACTTTTCTGGTAGTCATTGTGCATGACTGTAGTTTGTGAGTTGACTCAGCTCTGGCAAATCACCGCGAACAAATTGTCCTTACGTCTGTACGCCTAGGATACCAATCATTGTTCCTCATGGCACACTATGTGGATAAGCTCCGCCAACGATGAAACTCTCAGAATCCTACAGCGCATTTTTGGCAGATATGTGATATCGTTACTCGTAGAATAGTGTTTCTAAACTTGGCAATTGACGACAATATTCCCTGCTCATCTTTCCGCTGAACTGATCCGAAAGATCCGACGATATCTTATCTGCGACTAGTACCCAGGTTGGGGTAAAGAGAACCCAGACAGGGGTTACAATTAGGGCTGATCGTCTTCGCTGGCGCAATCTATAGAGTGGCTCATTGGGTACGAGTTCGATCAAGGTTCAAGTGCCCCGTTTCGGGTATGGCAAGTTGAGTTCTGGCAGGACTATTCCGCCAATCGCATACATTATCTTCAATACCAATTGCCATGTCTTCATGTCAGGCAACATAGGAGAGCGGCAGAATAATATCCTTCTCCGCAAGCATATAAGGACTGACGTCCCGCCTTGTAATTTCCAGCATCAGCACAGTTAGATACAACTTCATATCTCTATACTTCCTCTTACACCCTCATAATCAGTCATGGCTATCAGGAACGGTGCTTATTTCGACTTCATCATCGTCGGAGGCGGTACAGCTGGCAACATCGTCGCCGCCCGCCTCGCCGAGAACCCCAATGCCCGAATCCTCGTCGTCGAAGCAGGTATTGGAACCTCCAAAGACAACGAAGAGATTCGCACCCCAGGACTCGCCATGGACATCCGAGGCAGCAAATACGACTGGGCCTACAAAACAACAATGATCAAACGCGACGACTATGAACGTATTGAGAAGCCAAATACTCGCGGCAAGGCTCTTGGCGGTAGTTCGTCGCTCAACTATTTCTCTTGGGTGCCTGGCTCCAAGGGAACATTTGATATGTGGGAAGAATACGGTGGAAAGGAATGGACGTGGGAACCGCTTATTCCTTATCTGAGAAAGAGTGTGACTTACCATGACGACGCTGGGTTATATCCCCCAGAACTCAAGAAGATTGGCGCAGGAGGACCGATTCCTATTGCTCATGCAGAGCTCATGCCAGAGATGAAATCATTTCGAGATGTTCTCACCAAGGCTTGGAAATCGACCGGAGAGCCTGTGTCTGAGAATATATTTGATGGAACAATGCGCGGCTTGGTTCATAGCGTCAACACGATCTACAAAGGAAGACGATCGGGCAGTTTCCTTGCAGTTGCGGACAAGCCGAACATCACCATCTTTCCGGAGGTTCACTCGAAGCGTCTTATCATCGACCAAGCGGACCGTACTGCCAAAGGTGTGACTGTTATCACAGCCTCCGGGGAGGAGCTTGACCTCTATGCTACGCGTGAGGTCATCGTATCTCAGGGCGTGTTTGAGACCCCAAAGCTCCTTATGCTCAGTGGTATTGGGCCAAAGGCCGAGTTAGCCAAGCACAATATCCCCTTACTCGTCGACTCGCCTCACGTCGGTCAGCATCTTCTGGATCATCCAGGTGTTCCTTTCGTCCTCAAGATCAAGGACAGCTACTCCATGGACAGTCATGTCCTGCGCAAGGGTGCTCTTCAAGACAAGGTCATGTCAGCTTACGCCAATGGCCATGCTGGACCGATGGGATCACCTTTCCTCGAAATGATTGGATTCCCGAGAATTGATAAATACCTTGAGAAGTCCCCCGAATACCGCGCCGCAAAGGCTGCGAATGACGGTCTGGATCCTTTCTGTCCTTATGGTCAGCCCCATTTCGAGCTTGACTTTATTCCTCTCTTTGGCAGTGCTTTCCAATGGCACTTCCCTCATCCTAACAAGGGTAATTACATGACAGTTATGGTCGATCTCGTCCGTCCTGTATCTGAGGGAGGCGAAGTCACTCTGAACAGTGCTGACCCTTTGCAACAAGCTAATATCAACTTGAACTACTTCAACAACGACCTCGATATCATCGCCATGCGCGAAGGCATCAGGTTCTCGTATGATGTGCTCAAGAACGGCGAAGGGTTTAAGGACATCGTTGAGGACGAGTACCCTTGGGACATGCCACTCCAAGATGACGAGGCTATGAAGCGGACAGTTTTGGACCGTTCACAGACTTCATTCCATCCTTGTGGAACTGCTCGTCTCGCGAAGAGCGTTGAACAGGGTGTGGTGAACCCCAGTCTTGAGGTGTATGGGATCAAAAATCTTCGAGTCATTGATGCTTCTGTCATTCCTGTCATTCCGGACTGTCGTATCCAGAACTCGGTGTATATGGTGGCTGAGAAGGGCGCTGATGCGATCAAGCGAGATCACGCGGATCTGTACCATTGATGGGAATTTGGGGTCTGGATGTAACCCAGCTATTGCGTTCTGACATAATGGCTTACCAAATCTATATCATGTAAATATCTTACGTTGCGACAAATCAACTCTGCAGTTTTATGATCTGAGGAGCCCAAGGAAATAGATGGCGTGAAACTTGTTTGGTAAACATAGGTGATCATTTCAAGGCCCAGCTTCTTTGAGTGTGCAGCGCATTGAAAATTAGCAAATGATGAGTACATATTCATGCTCCTCTCACGATGTAACAAATGCTGATCAACATATTTGCCGTTATCCGCGGGAGGCCGAGGCCAAGTGCCGCATAGCCACACGAGTCAGCTGTCCAAAACAAAGGTCAGGACTACCCTACACCTTCAAGACCAGACGAAAAAACCCTCGGGACACAGGGATGTAATGCCAAGCAATGCACCGACCACCTGCTCGTGACAAAATGACATCATCAATCTCGATAAGTTCAGGACACAAATAATCCATGTCAATTGGCGATTTCGTAAATTCGCTTCTGTCGCGCCCTCGCAATAGGGCATGTCGTATCATCCACACTACGAACGAAAGCTGAGAAACAGAGGAAATCGCAAGCGTGGGCACCCGCCTCTAGCAGTTTCTTAGTGCGACTTTGGTGCCTGGACCCTGATATGATGATGCCTGGTTCGGAAAATTTACGCCAAACACCATTGGCTGTACCGAAAAACCCCATCGCCACCCCCAGAAGAGCTTGCATCGAAGCTCTCGCGGTTAGAAACAAAATACATAGAAAGCGCAGCAAACTCTCTTTCACTCCAAACGCTCATGAACAATCTGGATCTTGGGGTCTTGCCGTCATCGATGCAAAGCATCTTCAGCCCTGTGTGACGCGTCCTGTCGCCCTGTGACTCTCAATTTTTACGAAGCGGCAATTCAATGCGACAACTGCTGGTTCTGGTTTAATGGAGACAATCAAGTCTCTAATTGGTGCATCGGCTCTGGTATTTATTTTAGATTGGCTTCTTTTTTTTTTTGCAAGGCACGGTTAAAACGGCGCGTCGGGTGAACGGCTTTGAAGGTGTGAAAAGTTAGTTGCCATGCGACGTCAGCAATTGGAGGATGCGTATACGAGAAAGAAAAAAAAAACAGGTTCTTCAAGCCGCGATTAGCAATGGGAAATGCCGGATTGGAAAGAATCCGCTGTAGGAGAAGGGGTCTGTTGTGTTCTAGCCTTTTGGCGGGATGCCGAATGCAGACAGTGAGAGAACAAAGGAGATGAGATGGGAGAAAGAAGGGAAGAAATCTTGTTTGTTCAGAGGGATCTCAAGGTTAGCAGCGGGCTTTGGTGCTACAGCGAATGGGGAGGGACGTCCGCCTCCGATGGAGCTGAGTCCGCCTCCGCGACGTCGAGTCGGTGAGCATTGGAGACTAATGCTCTGATTCGCTTCTTTCCGAAATGACAGATCGCTACATATGCGCCATTTGCAATTGCATGTGAGTGTTCCATGGTTTCATGACGATGATGTACCGTCTTGAGCCTAGATCCAATTCATGCACTGCCTGCCCTGCCCTGCCCTGCCCTGTGACCCTACCCTACTGAGGCTACTGTATGTAGTTGGCCCCGATCGTAGAGGACGCTATGACCATGCCAAGACGGCTACGCCCATGTCAAAATGCTTATTTCGAGGACCTTATTTTCCGTGCCTTTTTGGGTCGCGGACCAGATGCAACGTGAGATTCAGGGTCCAGGCCAAGGATGCTTTCTCGGTCATTCTCTCGCTCAAGCTTTGGTAAACGTGGCAGAGTAGAATCCCAGGACCTCGGATCCTGTCTGAGTCGGTGCTTCGTTTCAGTGGTGCTCGTTCCAAAAGTTCCCTTGACAAACGGCTTCTTCCAACATGGTTAGTCAGGACTACCCACGTCAGCCAGGCCAGATCCCTTCTTTTTCTCCCCCAACTCCTCCCCTCATCATACAAGTCCCAACTCGTGCACAACAATATGAGCCAAATACCTACCTACCTACCTACACACACCAACAAACTGTGGAGTCGGGGCTGAGTCCCCACGCTGTGATATCACAGACTAACATACATACACTACCAAGCTAGACGGGCTAACCTACCTACGGCACTCATTTCCACCCCCGTCTCCCCTTTTTGCGCCCGTCAGCTCCCCCCTGCCTTGTAGTCCCATACCGACACCTACCATCAACCACACGATATTCTCGCTGGCGGAGCATGTACACCTCTTGTATAGCCTCACTTACCACTACAATTCACCACGTTTCAGCAGGAAAACTGCGGTATTTTTGTTTTTTCTTTTCGATGGATACTCTCTTATTAGGGAAGAGGCCTCGCAGGAGATGATCACGGGCTGTAGAATTGTCTAGACCTCGCTGTTGGTTCTGTATTAATACCACTCTCGTAGCTGTGCCTCCATACCTGAAATTTCTCCCATCTTCTCACACTGATCTGATCCTCTCTCTCTGCTCTTTTTCTCCCCGCCCTTTCAAGCTTCCTCGTGAAGACTATTCCGCTCAACATGTCTGATCCTGACATCCGTGGGACAAAGGAGTCTGATCCTGAGGCTCAGATCCAACGCATCACCTTCCAAGACGGCCCTGAGCGCGGCCGTGAAGACCAAGATGCACACCGCCTCGGCCGCACACGCTCCCGCTCCCTATCCCGTCGCCGCTCACACTCCAGCTCACGAAGCCGTATCCATCCTACCTCTCCCTACTCCGGCGTTCAGATCGAATACCGCACCTTGTCCATCCAGGTCACCGAGGCGAAGCAGGTCGAACCCACAGAAGATCCCAAAGCAGCGGGTGGACAAAAGACAGACGAGGATTACTTCGCGAAACTGCAGTACCATGAACTTCAGGCGGAGCAGTTGTGTCAGCAGCTGAACGTTGATGTTGGCGCTGGTCTGTCTGAGAGTTCTGCAGCGACGCGTCTTGAGCGCGATGGAAAGAATACGCTGCCTCATCCCAAGACGAACTACATCAAACGAACGCTCAAGTACATCTTTGGTGGTTTCTGTTCGGTTCTCTGGGTCGGTGCCATCATCTTCTTTCTGTGCTGGCAGCCCCTCAGCAATCCCCCCTCGAACCAAAATCTATCCCTCGCCGTCCTCATCCTCATCGTCATCTTCCTCCAGGCTGGCTTCTCCGCCTTCCAGGACTGGTCTACAGCCAAGACCATGAATGCCATTCTCGACTTGCTACCTTCCTTCGCGATGGTCAAGCGTGATGGAGAGCTCAAGAGTCTTCCTACTATTGGGCTTGTCGCTGGTGATGTTGTTCATCTTAAGGTCGGCGACAAGGTTCCAGCTGATCTTCGAATCGTTAGCCACTCTGGCGACATTCGTTTTGATCGATCGGTCCTCACTGGCGAGTCTGATGAGATCGAGGGTGCTGTTGATGCAACTGATCCCAACTTCCTTGAGAGCCGTAACATTGCCTTCATGGGTACTACTGTCATGAACGGTAACGGCATTGGTGTTGTTATCCTCACTGGTGGCCGCACAGTAATGGGTCGCATCGCCACTTCAACCTCTGGCGTTAAGGACTCGGCTGCCCTCATCCAACGCGAGATTACTCGTTTCGTCCTCATCATCGTTGCCATGACTGTTGTCCTTGCCCTCGCCATCCTCCTCACTTGGGTTGGTTGGCTTCGAGTTGATCATCACGCCTACATGAGCGTCCCAGCCATGCTCGTCAACGTCATGGCATGTGTCGTCGCCTTCATCCCCGAGGGTATGCCCGTCGCTGTCGCTCTCACACTGATGATGGTCGCTCGTCACATGAAGGCAGTCAATGTCTTGCCCAAGGGTCTATCGACTGTCGAGACACTCGGTTGTGTGAACGTCATCTGCTCCGACAAGACAGGTACTCTTACACAGAACCAGATGTTTGTCAGCTCGGTTGCCTTTGTGGACAAGCAGTTTGACTCTTCGGATGAGTTCCAGCATTTGCTTCATGGCAAGGACGTCAGTGAACCTGCTACTGCTCTTCAACGCGCTGCCCTTCTCTGCAACGATGCATCCTTCGACCCTACCACCAACCATCTCCCCCTTCAGGAGCGCACCATCCAAGGTAACGCCACCGACAGTGCTGTCTTCCGCTTTGCTGCCTATGGTCCTTCCGACGATAGCTTCCGCAAGACAGTCCCTCGTATCTTCGAAGTCCCCTTCAACTCCAAGAACAAGTGGATGCTCACAGTCTTCCAATCCGACGATGAACGAGGTGCCTACCGCGTCATCATCAAGGGTGCTCCCGATATCCTCCTCGCCGGATGCACCAAGTACTGGTCCGCTGAGTCCAACTCCGTCGAGACACTCACCCGCGACGCCCGCATCAAGTTCCAAGAGATCCAAGATGATGCATCGCGACGCGCCGAGCGTGTCATCGTCCTGTGCGAGAAGTTCATCACCCCCCGCGCCGTCGCCGGAACAAACAGTTTCAGCGACGAGATCACCCACTCTGCCATTCAAGACCTCACCGTCGTCGGTATGCTCGGCATCATTGATCCTCACCGTCCCGAGATCCCGGACACTGTTGAGCAATGTCGCCGCGCCGGTACTCGTTTCTTCATGGTCACCGGTGACTACGCCCTCACAGCCGCAGCCATCGCTCGCAACACTGGTATCTTCTCCTGCCAGCAGGACCCCGACACTATTGACACCCTGTACACCGGCAATCAGATCACTGAGAGCGAGAAGCCCAAGCGAAAGCCCAGGAAGGGTGATCGTGCTGAGATCATCAAGCGCAGCTTGCTTCTTGAGGGTGCCAACCTTAGCCGATTGAGTCAAGAGGACTGGGATGTTGTCTGCGCTTATGAGGAGATTGTCTTTGCGCGAACTACACCTGAGCAGAAACTTCGTATCGTCACTGAGCTTCGGGAGCGCGATAACGTTGTCGCTGTTACTGGCGATGGTGTTAATGATGCTCCCGCCCTTCGAGCCGCGGATGTTGGTGTCGCTATCGTCACAGGTAGCGATGTGGCCATTGAGGCTTCTGACCTTGTCCTCCTTGATCGCTTCGACTCCATCATCGACGCCATGCGCCTCGGTCGTCTCGTCTTCCAGAACCTTCAGAAGGTCATCTCATACCTCCTCCCCGCCGGTAGTTGGTCCGAGATCTGGCCCGTCATTCTCAACGTCTGGTTCGGTGTTCCCCTTCCCCTCAGCGCATTCCTCATGATCATTATTTGTGTCTTCACCGATCTCTTCCTCAGTCTCTCTCTCATCATGGAGAAGGAAGAATTTGATCTTCTCTCCCTTCCTCCCCGCAACCACAAGCGCGACCATCTCATCAACAGAAAGATCTACACCCAAGCCTACCTCTTTACTGGTTTCATGGAGACCATCACTGCGCACGCCATGTTCTTCTTTTACATGTGGAAGTACGCTAAGATGCCCGTCTCAGAGCTCTTCTTCCTCTTTGAGGGTTACACCGAGGGATACCGCGGCTACACTGCCGCTGAGCTCACCAAGTTCAACAACACTGGGCAGTGTGTCTACTTCGTCACTCTTGTCTTCCTCCAATGGGGCAACATTCTTGCCGTGCGAAACCGTCGCTTGAGTATTTTCCAAGCTAGCCCTCTCAGCAAGGCTCATCGCAACCCATGGTTGATCCTCAGCATGCTCATTAGTTTGTGCATCGCCATCTTTGTGACCGAAGTACCCGGTATTCAGAATTTGTTCGACACCGAGTCTGTGCCAATTGAGTTCTGGCTCATTCCTATTCCTCTGGGGCTTGGTATTCTTCTGGTCGATGAGATTAGGAAGTATATCGTAAGGACGTATCCCAAGTCCTTTGTGGCAAGGATAGCATGGTAGAGTTTCGGAGTGAGCGATTGCATCAGCGGGTTGTTGTTAGTCATACACGGATAGAATAAAAATAATAAAAAATTTACATATTCAAGATACGTTTGATCGACGTCACAAAGACGTCGCTTAGCCCCGTTTAAAACGGCCAAGTGTTGGTAGTTGAGTTGCCGTTCCGCTGTTTTGATGGTCCTTTTCCTCGGCCAGGCAATTCCACTGAATCCCCAATTGGACCCACAGAGTTTAGAAATGATTTCCCTGCCGGTCAAGCGACTTCAAGGTCCTTGCACTGGACATACATACACTTCTCATTGGCGCTCAGCTGAAGATAGGGCTGCCGAGATGAGCTGTCGCTAACTAGAATCCTACCCAGATCGACACCCAATTCCTCATGACCCAAGATTCTGGAAAGCGTTGGACTGATGCTGACATTCTTCCCCACAAGCCCAGTATAATTCTTCCACTGAGTTTCATCCAATACCGCAAATACGGGATCTCGTAGCCTTGGCAGACCCGCTTGCTCCCCTAAAGGTCCGAGAGCGCCCCTGAGCCTAGCCTAGCCCAGGCCAGGCCTTAGGGTCGGCAATTAACATTCCCATCAATGCCGGTCAATCAGTCAAACGCCTGATCAATAAATTTATTTTTGACACTGAATACGAGGCGAGATTGAGTGAATACTCGCGCAGTCACAATACAATGTCTGCTATCGTCAACAAGATACACACAGCGCCAGCTGCAGCGGCCTTTCTATCAATCGGTCTATTCCAGGGCATCACAGTGACACTTCTGCAGAGGTAAGGCTCCCACTTTTGGCGCTGTTTTTCACCGCTGACCTTGTCGCAGCGTTGTCCTTTTGCAATGGCAGGAATACGCTAGACCTACAGTCATCCAAGTCCCTCGCGGCTACAGCATTCCAACTAATTTTGCCATCTTTATTTTCGGCTTCATCTTTCATTTGTTATTCATGTGGGATGCCATCAGGTTAAGGAGTACAGCCCAAGCCGTGCTTGCGTGCGTCATCAACGCGGGTTTTCTACCCCTTGCTATTTTCCAGCGCCGGGATATCAAGGAGGCTATCGAGTCATTCAAGACCTCAACAGACTCTAATGGCGACCATTTGGTCAATACTGACATGGATATTTGGCCACTCATTGGAAAGATTCTACTCGTTATTCCCATCATTATCGCCGTCTGCACCTTGGTTCTTCCTATCAGTGCTTGGTATCTGAAGCAGTACTTTTCATGGCAGTCATATCGCAACGTCGGCGCAGATGCAAAGATGAGAAAGATACGCATCATCCACCATGTACGTCTACTGTCCCCTAGCCTGACTGTCACTAACCTAATGATTAGATCTTCGTCATGCTCGCCAAAATGGACATTTACTTTATCATCTGCTTCGATCTCATCTTTTGCTTCCCCGTTCTCGGAGCGATCCGCAGTGGAGGCATCTCCTTCATAGTCAACCTCGCCCTTCTAGGTGTTGCACTCGCCCTCATCGCCGTGTCCATAATGTTCAGCAAGTCAGAGAACCGCATCGGCATGTGTTTCTCTATAGCCATGTATCTTGCAATGCTTGGCTACTTGCTCTACCTGGTGATAGATGCGCAATTGGACAGTCGGAGGAGGAGCGGAGGTTCGATTGACTCGTTCACCGCCTTTGGTTGCATGAGTATCGTGTCCATCTTTATGACGACGATATTCGCTATATTATGCTTGCGAAACTTCTTTGGGGGATTGAAAGAGCATCTGGGGAAGCATGAAGAAGCGTGGGATCCTCATGGAAGTGCAAAGGATTTCGAGCTTGGTAACGACATCAACTTTGGGTATAAGAGCGTGCCGGCTGTTCGAGACTTGGATAGCTGAGAGTCCCAGTTTCGAAGAATGAGATGATGGGTCAGATAAAAAGACGGTGCTGGGAAGACTAAAACGGAGGCCGAAGAAGGTCAAATACAATAATTACATAAGAACGCCGTGTTCTTCACATATAGACTAAATATAATACACTAATAAGGATTACATATGATAGACGAGCCTTGGATGTATCAGCTGGCCTGAGGCCTTACGAACGATAACGATACCCAAAGATCTTTATTCTTGAGTAACATCGAAGTTGGCCGAGATTCTAAAAATATCCCGCGGGATCACCGCAAGCGAGGTCTTTGAAACCTGCTAGCACGTCTCAAGTTAGTCTCTATTCAGTCGCCTTCCTCACTCTGGAACACAAATCCGAAATGTGGATCAAAGGTCTCGGGGTTGATACCCTTAAGGGGCTTTTATAACCCTCGACCGTCAATTTACAGCGCCGTGGTCTGGCAGGAACCTCATGGTTTCTTACAATCAAGTACACTTGAAATGTGTTGAAATGTACCATACACCGGTAACTTCTTGCCCCTCTCAAAGACGACCTCATGTGATGAATCTCCATATAATCGAGGCCCGTGCGGTCCTCTTTTGCCAAAGTTCCTTCTACACCTCGTATAGCCAGATCAGACGAACTGTGATAGGAAATGATAATCAGCGTACCATTTCAACTCGCTCCCCAGATCTGAACGAGAATGTGAATTTACAGTACGACCATAAGGCGGAACTGAATATTGCTCAGCGCATCGATTTATTATGAGCAATACCGGTAGCTGAGAACAAAAAGAAGCTATAGAAAGACTATTCTCTTAATTCTAATTACGTGGCTGTAGTCTTGTTTCGGTATCTACCACCATAGATTCTATATAAGTCTCCCAGAGACGTGAAAATATTATAACCCGACCAATCAATCGCTTCGAGCGTTGACCTTACAACAACATGATCCTTGCCATTAGCTTGCCCTTGACCACTAGGCCCAAGAAGTGTCGGTACTCTAAAGAAGGATTGCCAGATGTCTCACCTGGAGACTACGGGATTATACCTAACTTAGTAGGTGTAGCACAAAGGTCCCTTAGTGGTATCCATGACATCTCCAACAGTAAGGTCATCATCAATGCCACCCATCATCAAGACATCGTTCAAGCTGACTTCATGCTGCTCTGTCTGGTTGATGTTCTTGTACAGTCCGTTGTACTCGGTGAGTCTTGTAGAGTTCTCCTTCTGCCACAACCACCAGAGACGATCGATCTGCGCGTGGTGCAAGAAGAAAAGAGGCTCTGCTATATGTCAATTACGAAACTAATAGCATATGTGAATCACTAACCATTAGGGGAAGTGGTGGGGTTCATCTCTCCACCAAGACAAGCGTGAATGCTACCATGAGGTCCTCCCTCAAGAGAACGGGCGTACTGACTCCAGTTGCCAGAAGCTTGAACTTCCTCAACTCCTTCGGGTCCGAAGCCCTTGGCCATGGTTGCGAAGGCATCAGGCTCGTCAACCTCAGGCAAGTTTCGATGCAGGCAGTGGCCACCGTCGGTAAGCTTCTTTGGCTCTGTCTCGAGGTACTCGGGCCGCAGCTTTGCAAATGGACCGTCGGATACACACTTGAGTGTGCTTCCCGAAGCACTGATCTCGGTATTTTCAGCGTCTCCGTTGCCGCCAAAGCCGTTCTTTGATGCCATGACTGGGGAGAGACGAAGGCCCTCTGTATCTTTGGACCAGTCCCAGTAGCTAATCGTTCACGGTCAGAGATTACTTGGCAATGGGCTTGTATACTACTCACGTATATGGACCTTCATAGCCGCAGTCACGAACAGCTCGCTCGTAGACTACACCAAAGTATCGGTGCCAAGGGAGGAAAGGAGCACCGCCATGGACTGTATCGCATCAATAAAATGCTAGGCTTAATACTGCAGACGGTACTTACTCCATGAATTGAGCTGGAAGTGAAGATGAGGGAAGTCATCGTACAAGCTAGACTTGAGGCCCATGCGAGACGGCTTAGTCTTGAGGCACAGAACAGCGTCGATATAGCCCTGCTGATCAGCAGCATCCAGCTCCCGCCACTCGATTCTCTTTGCAGGATTCGAGCAAGTGTTGTCAGCCTTAGTGGGAGCAGCCATAGCTGGGGTAATGGCACCGGCGAGAGCGAGAATGGACGTGAACTTCATTTTGGACCGGGGTGAAAACGACTGTAAAATTGTAGTGTGTAACGAGTGATGCCTAGGGGAAGGGATACCATTCTCTCTAGCGTAGATAGTTGGGAGATACTCCGTTTTATGTTTTCTCCAGTTCGTCTGTTTTCTTTATTATTTACGAGATTCAGGCTCATTGGCCCCATAGTGAAGTCTTGGCAAGGTGCTCAGTCGCGCTCACGGACCTTAGGGGCATGCTTGGCACAAAAGCCATACGAGGTGATCTTCATGCTAAGTCACCGCTAGAACAAATTCCACCACAATCGACGGGCATACTATGGGCCCAAATCTAATTCTGGTTATGCTTGTTGGAGAAAACCCAGAGAGGATTTAGTGCCGAGATTGAAAGCAAAGACCAGTCATATACGGAGTAATAGATTGAACAAGGTTGAGGTTTCAAGTTTATACAACGTGAATGTAGTGACCGGTGACAACTCGGGTATAGGATGACTTAAGTATATATTTCCCCGAATACAAAAATATGTAAAGAAGGGTAAGCATAGAAGAACCCTGGCTCAGAGAAGTTGAGTACCACTTTGACCATGTAAAACGGGTCTCCTCGTCGACGATACTGGATAAATAGACATTTCCAGCAAGAGTTCTACTTCTGAGCACCCTTGATACCAGCTAAACGACGCTCAGTATTCTTTCGAGAGTTGACAAAATCGGGGTTCGACAGCGTCAACTCCAGGCCGCCGGAGATGATATTGTCAACTGCCTCGACACCTTGCATGAAACTGTGACAAGTTATTAGCTCATTGATCTAGCAATAACGAGATAAATCATAAGAGGGTCTCACCTATGGTCCTGATTACCAACCTCATACTTCCACGCTCCAAATCGACCACGAGACAGAATATCCTTATCGTATAGATAAGGCAAAGCCTCGGAGAGGGCATCGTCACGTTCGAGGGTGGGGGTTGGATATCCATGATCGAAGCGACGAACATAAGTGCTGACAATTTCATCATCGGGTTTGAGTAAGTCGGTGTTGATCAGACCTTGGATACTCTCCTCAAGTAAAGTGGCCTGGTTAACGGGCTTGTAGGAAGACTCGGAGACTTCAAGCATGACTGACCAGTATGGACCGGAAGCAGGTTCCGACGAGGCAGGCTTGTCACCATTAGCAAGCTGTTTGGTAGCAAGCTTGACATCTTTGCTTGGTTGGTTGAAGGGCGAGTAGTTGGAGAAGATGGTAGCTCGGTAGAATGGAGCGTTGTCTTCGGGGAAGTAGAGCTGTGGCCATGTGAGCATACAGGTATCAAGAGTTCTCCGTGACAGCTTACCCAGCATTTGTCGCCAATACGGTCGGGTCGCTTTCCACGGATGCCGACACCAATCACATTGGTGGATGAGTAGTAAAGTGGCTTGAGTGACTTCTGGAGTTTGGCATCGCCAATAGTCTCCGCGAGCTGGTCGACAGCCATGGTAGATATAAGTGCACCATAATTGACTGTGGTTCCTATAATCTGGTCAGCAGAAATCTCAATATGAAGAAACAAGCGGCTTACCATCTTTCAGGTAGACCGTTTTTGCATCAGCGTCGATCTTGATAACCGCACCATGATCTCCAAAGCGAGTCTTGCTTTGATCAAGAGTATCCGCCACAGCCGTCCAGATCCCGCCTGTTCCTCCACGAGCAGGGAAGCGGAACGTTGCGTTTGGACCCCATCCACCAGCTGCTTTACCAAGGATAGCGTTGGTAGTCACGAGTTTGACATTGGGAGCCGCGACACGTTCTCCAACCCAAGTCGAGTTCATCTATACAAGTTAACCACGATTTCACATGAACTATGGAAGAAGTGTACCTTGGTTGTAGGAATAGCCCAAACCTTGAAGTTGTAAGGCCGCATAAAGATCTCATTCAGCCTCTCACCGACGTTTCGAATATTCCACTCGTCAAAGTTGGTAGGTTTGTCGGATGGTGAACGCGCGCGGGCTTGAATGGCTGCGTCGATGAGATCGCCAAGACAACGGGCCTGTTCTTCTTTTGGTAGAACTGCGATGTTGTTCTGGAAAGGATATGGGACCCAGAAACCTTGGTAGCGGACGTATGAGATACGTTGATGCTCGTACCAATCGTCAGGTTTGGGAAGAGCCTCGTTGATCACATCGTCGAAGTACTTGTAGTGAGAGAAGATGACATGTCCGCCAACATCAAAGAGCTGGAGTGAGTAAGTATGAGAGCGTTTACAGTAGGTTAGGCACACATACGAATCCCTCCAGGGTTGTGTCAGTTGATGCGAGACCGCCAGGTGTTTCATTAGAGTCAACAATGAGCCAGTCGACACTGTTCTGCAAGAAAGATCAGTACAAAGTGTCACTTCACATGATATGAGGTTCTACCAGGTGTTGAAGACGCTTTGCTGCTCCAAGACCAGTTGGACCGGCCCCGATGACAAGCACGTCAACGTTACTACAAGTATGTTTTGTTAGATGAAAGATCCCCAGTGTTCCAGTTAATAAGCCGACTTACACTTCCTTAGTTGCCATTGTTTTCTTTCAATCAGAGCGAATCTTACAGAGAGATTTACAGAGTATGATTCAATTAATTGAGCGATTGCTTATTTTATGTCTCGAGATAGGTAAAATCAGTGGTCAAGGAATATGGAGGATTTTAATTCGATGTCTCATTTCGTGCTCAGTGAGTTGGTGTCTTGCATCACCTCAAGATAAGATCAAATTGCGACATGCGACACTATTGGTGCATGGCTTACACGGATGGGGTAGATCTGCTCCTAAATTTAGCCTTGCTGTCTTGATAAACATGAATCCTTTAATTTACTGGGGTGGCTGAGTCGGTGCCTCATTTAACATTCCTTGCATGAAACAGAAACGCGTAAGTCAGCTACGAGATAGGAAGCAGAGGGACAGTGCTGACCTGAATTTAATCTCAATGTTCTCGCCTTCTTTCATCTGGAGTTTCCTATTGTGGCTGATACCCCCTCTCATGGGTGCATGGGAAGGCGGAAAATAGCCTCTGGGTCCGGAGAATTTCGATCCTTCGCGGTGGAAGCGATGGACAAAGACCTCGCTTAGAAAGTTAGAAATGGCAGACTGGTATAAGCAACATATGCCTTCTATCCGACCCTTGGAACCTTCCATAGTACCTATCAAATATGGTTACATTCGCCACCTCCGCCACCAGATCGCAGATACAACAGCCACAGCAAGAAGAAGCATAGGGGGAACAACAGCACCAGTGATCCATGCTTTACCGACCTGAGCGTCTCTCGATACAGTATGACTTGAAGACACATAAATCTTTCTCACTTACTATCCTTCTTAGGAGTATTTGAAGAACTGGCTGAATCTTTAGGTTGTAGTTTGTGGGACAGCTGCACCTTGTGAGCTTTTTGAGTTACGCTGAGGTCATTGAAACTGACTGTTGCTCACCTACTGTAAGCCTTTTTCCCGCCTGTAATGTTGAGTAGTATTAGTATGATATATACAAAATGTAAATGATTTACTTTACCAGTAGTATGATGCTTAGATTATAGCAGGCGCCGTTTATTTGCCCTTGCGTCACTATCTCGCCCTTCTATCCTGCGCTTCTCGCACTGAAACCTCATGCCATTCTCAAGCGAGTAAGACCCCGTGCCTATATAAGTTGGTATAGTCTCTTCCTGCCGCTCAAGAACTAAGGGTAGCTTTACGCTGGAAGAACCCTCTGCGGAGTCTGTTTGGCCAATATGAATTTCATAAGGTTCAAAAACACGACTTGCTCGGTTGACTACAACCTGCACCACGTTCCGTTCCTGGGGTATGATCGTCGGATCCGCAATGTTGAAAAGGCTCTTTGGCAACTTGGTAATTTCCTGACGCACCATAAAACCATCCTCTCGTAGCGTCTGTCTTATTATTGCACCTGTGCCTGCTTTCTGCAGTGAAGAAAGAGTTTGGAACCCAGAGACATCTGTTGCTCTCATTGTGGTATTCAAGCTCTGTACCAACGAGTTACTCGTAGTGGCCATGGTCGAACCAAATGCTCTCCTCTTGTTTTCTTCCCTCCTCTTGACCATAACCTGCTTTTGCGTTGGACCATGAGGTAGAAGCCTCTTGCCGTAAAACAATGCGCCATCTTCTTGGAATTCAATTCTTGTATGCTCTCTCTCAACATTATCCAGAACGTCGTTGCCTAGGATTATCAAGTCAGAAGCGGTAAAGGTGGCCGTTCAAGTGACAAACCTGTGGCCGAAAATCCCCACAAGACAACATCGTGCAAAAACTCGTGCACTGTAACACTTCCGTCGGGCTCGCGTTTCAACAGAGGTCCATGCTGTACGATTGCTGCAAGAGGGAGAAAGGGATGGAGTAGTATCAACTGCTCGGTCGATGCTAGACCACACTCGCAGGGCTTGAATGCAAGCGAGGTTAAATAGCGATAATTCGATGGTAAACCCAACCCCTTCCCGTAGTCCTTGTATACGGTTGCTACCCAAAGTTTGCTGCCCCATGTTTTAGAGATATCGACAAGCTTCCTGGACTGATGAATGGTCATGATGAACTCCGTCGAATCGGAGATAAACAGAGCATACGTATCTTTGACTTGACGAACTGGAAATCCGAAGGGCAAGTTGCCCATGGGGCCTGGCGTCAGGGTGAAATTGAGTAGCTGGATATGTGGTGACTTTTTCTTTGCTAAGACGGATTCTGAGTGTCTATTAATTGTTGCAACACATCCAGGGGCTACAATGCGGCTCAAATCAGGCGCGATTGCCAGAGGCAGCTCGAAGAGTAACCTGTGATCATTGCCCTTGTCTATGCACTTCATCGACTCGATAAATGGACCTAAAGACATATTCGGAAGGGCGATGTCTGCTTCGAAGGTCTTTTCAAAGGGATTAACAGACCATTCTTCAAATGTGATCCTCCAGTCTATGTCATCACGATGAACCCTTGAGCTCTTATCAGTAGATCTTCATTATTCGTGTCAATACTTGCTTACCGTGAATCCGTGGAGAGCCTTATGATTCCGAGACGCTTGCCGTCTGGACTGACGAGTGATTTGAGACATATAGGATTAATAGTTCCACTATCGCTGTCACTTAAGTGAGCCAAAATCTTAGAGCCAGGAACTGATTCCCATAATGACGTGTTGTGGAATGCTCCAATACTGGGTTCCCAGATCTCATACGGTGACTCCAGGAGGACGTCTTGCCATTCCTGTCTCAGGTCCGCGAGCTCTAAAAACAGCTGATGCAGCCTCTTAACAGCGTCTTTCAAGGTAGCTACTGCCTGTTCCGACATAGAAATGGGAATCTTAACAGCAGAAGGGGAACCATCGGTCCGTTGTGGCCAGTTTGAGAAGATTCGAGGGGCTTCCCCAAAGGCACAGCATGCTTCAATCCATACCATGATGGTTCTCTTGGCCGAAACAAAGTCAGAAGCGAGCTTGATAGAAAGCTCGCACTCCTGTGACAGTACTGGTGGTAGTTTGAGTAGAAATTCAGAGAAATGGAAATCCCAATACTGCGCAGAATATTCAAGGAATGGATATCGAATGTTCTGTAAGTCACGGTCCGCAACGACTTGTGGGCCGCCACCCAAGGGCTCTGCTGGTATGCTATACAGCAGATATGCTAGACAACAGGATGCACATGATCGTTGCGCCAGGGACCGTTCCTTGACGAGCTGTGATACCGAATCTAGAGACTGGTCTTGACGAGATTGATCGGTCAAGTACTCAATAACTGAAACGTGAACAAATCTAGCCTTTTTCTCCAAATCAAGCTCAATCAGTGCCCCAGAAATTTGTGACAAAGCTTTCTCAAAGTTTGGAATTGTATCGTACTCGTTCACAGCACTCGATAGTGGTATTGTGATGGCGACCTCTAACTCATTGACATGCAGAGGCCGAGCAGCATATGAGACGAATTGAAACGCCCTAGTGATGTTCAGCCGCGCGGCTTGCCAAGTACTTTGCTCAATTGCTCGTAGTATCTCCAGGTAGAGCGCATCGAGCCCCTGGAGTCGGTTTAGATCCTTGAGGGCTTCACGACGTTGCCTTATGGAGAGGTTGGGTGATTGGAGGTATTCTACCAGAAGCCGAGCCCACAAGGACATGCCGTTGGCTCTACTAGCAAGTAGTTTCACGACCTGATCTCTGTTTTCCTCTGAAGATATCACTCCATGTCGAGCTAGCCGTTGGATCTTGGGCCGTAAGAATGTCTCGAGTGATTCAAAGTTCATCGCCGAGGTAAGATCAAGGTGTTGAAGCATGGAGCTCAGATCCTGAGGGACAGCCACGCTAGGGCGACTGAAGAGTGCGACGGAAACAGAGTTTGAATACTGGCATATCTCTTTGAGGTAGTCAAAAAAGTCTTCGTGATCTTGGCACTCATCAACCCCATCGATGGCCATGAAAAGCTTGGAAACTCGAGATGAGAGGAGGCAAAGAGCTGATATGATCTCGCTCCCAGATGCAGTCACTTGCCCCGATTTGTTCTGATCCCACAGCAGAGTTATGATGTCCAAAATCGCTTCATCCTTCCGGAACATATGCAAGAGCTGGGCAAGTATAGCTCTAAGTGCAGCCATCGCTGTAGAGTTAGCTTGTCGTTGTCGATCGAAGAAGAAATAAACGACTGCCACTGAGTCGTGTGTTGAGGAGCTCGTATAGCAGGTTCGGATATGCTCAATAAGAGTGGCACATAATGTGGTTTTACCGTACCCAGGTTTGCCTTACGGTGTTATCAGATTGAAAACCTGAACATGCAGCGGGATGACCTACCTTGAACCGATAACGCTGAAAGGGTCCGTTCAGGAGTGACTTGCGATAGCCAGCGTGATACTTTGCCGTGTTTGAGAAACCACTCAGTAGTCCTTTCTGATCGCCTGTGCTGGGAGTTCTCAAGTGCGTATGCCCATGTCGGAGGATCAATCCAGGATTTGAGCCTTATGAGAAGAGAGTCTGGACAGAATAAGTCGAGAGTTCATCACCAGGTCTCGGGGAGTAACCAACCAATGTCTAGGTCTTTTAGATCTCTGGTGTATGACGTTTTAGCTCCCCAGTCACCATCAACCCGTTTTAGCAACTCATCAACGCGGTCGCCTGTCTCAAATTGTTGAAAATTTGCCGTGATTGACATTTCAAGCTCGAATATCTCTCGATGATCCTTCCATCTCTTTATGAGATCATCGTATCGGATGTTGAAAGGCCTCCAGATCGTGGAGTATGCGAACGAGCTATGGAGCATCAATAGCCCTACAAGTGCCCTTGGTTTAGTGTGGTGTGATTGAAACTCATGGGTTATGGAGGCATACTTGAGCGTTTCTTTGTGAAAACTTTGCACATTTCGAAGCAAAATTGAATGAGATCGGCATATATATATGCCAAAGTCTTAAAAATACGTGTACAGCCTTCATGGCCATTTGCAGTAAGTCTCGAGCGGAGTCTTGATACGTATTCCTCGTATGCAGGCAAGACCATGCTCATGCTTTCGAACATATCGCAAACCCTTTCCAGGAACTGTGCGTGATTAGAGCCTAGCTGCAGAACACGGATAATTAGCAGCTACCCGTCCAGATCCAGCAAATTGCCCAAGACTCACCACAAAGACTAATCGTAGAGATCCCCATGCAAGGGCAGCAAACTCAGGGTGAGAGGATACAAACAGACCTGCGATATCGAAAAATGGCGATAAACGGTTTGCAATGCTGTTGATCCCTTTACAGCATTGAGTTAGTATTGAGGAATGCACAGGGTGAGATTTAGCATCCTCCTTGACGGTTTGCAGCATTGACTTTGCATCGGAGAATTCCTTGAAGAGCGCCTTGTCCTTCTCGGTTAGTGAGCTTCGAAACTCATGGCACGCCTCTCGGAAAATCTCGTAGGGCTCCCTGCTGGCGGGACCTTTTCTATCCATCCTAGTAATACCAGACTAGAGGAGGACTTTGTAGTGAGTGCCTGTTGATTTCTTAAGATGTTGATGAAGAAGGTCGGTCCAGAGGCTGACTTGAACAGGCGAGTGCAAAAGCGACTGGAAAGCCTGATTGTGCTGCGCCACCCATAATCAGCCTTAGTACTGCATAGGTGATGGCTCACGGACAAGATGGTTGGTCGCTGATGTCATGAATTGATGATTTGTGAATCTGCATGGGGGTTGAAAAAGGCCAAGCCACAACACCACGCAGCCAGTAAGATGTGTCGAGATCCACGCATATGCGCAGAACTCAGACGCGCTAAACCACCCTGCTGATATCTCAGGTGCCATTCCACAGGACAGAATTTCGCATCCTCATCCTTCATTTCTCATAAAAGTCCTTGAGAAATGCTGGACAGACTCCGTCCACTTCTTAACCAGTTTGCACCCTGTTATCAAATTCCACCAAACACCATATTTGCAACTCATTGAGCATACGCTAGGTTTTTATTCACTAGCTGAGCATTTTCAGAAAGTTCGTATACTCACCAGCACTCCCAGTGGTATTGAAACTCGTGCATAGTGACCATCTTCTAGAACTCAGACAGACTTTGGGTGATGCTATTAAGCAACATCCAAGACTGACCGCTGTTTGCACTCTTAAGCTAGCATCTAGCGAACCCCGATGGGGCTTTTTGCTTCAGATAACTACTGGCATACTGATTGGGACCAATATCTTCACTCGGAGACGTTTCTTGAAGACGTCCCCCTTTTGGTAGGTTAACGACTCTTTACCACATTCTCTTCCACAAGCATTGTATAAATTACACTTGATTGCATCATGCTGTCGCCGAATCCTCCTGATCCGCCAGGCGGTGTCACCTACTGTGATTGCTGCGATTGCGGTCGGGGAGGTTGTCCGAAGTGTATGAATATAAGTTCTGCAAGCCTTCGTGCTCTGATGGATATCGAGTATGAAGAGTATGGCCGGTCCTCCCTCGTGCTTCTGGAGGCCATTAGTGATACCCAGGCGCAAGTCTCCGATGTCAACAACATCATTTCTACCATCATTGGAGAAAACGACAATACAGCTGCCAAAATAGTAGTCGCACACTTCGATGGTGCTATGCAGTCGCCTGACGGGGCTTGGCACGACAGTGGTACAATGTCACCAAGAGCGGCAACTTGTGGGACAGTTCGACGAAGCTTCGAGCCCGGGTGGACTAGCAGGCAGTTGTTGTTTTCTGGAATTGTAGTGTACGATTCCTGCCTTCTTGGTAAAGCTGACCTACCATTTTACGATTTCGGAAGCTCTTCCAGGCCCATCTTCGACGAAGCCGAGGCTATCAAATCTGGGGGCACATCGCAAGTATCTCGAGTCAGAATACACCCTGGTCGTATGCATGGCTATGGAGGTCAAGGGAGAGGAGAACTTACCTTTGCTGTAAAGAAATTACACAGTGGAAGTTATCAGGAATACGCACGCGAGCACGACGCCTATCAGAAATTGAGTCTTGCACAAAACCCCCACCCACACATCGTCCCTCTTCTCGCCTCCTACCGGATGGAAAGCAAGTACCACCTCGTCTTTCCGTCGGCTGATTGCGATCTCGCTATGTATTGGCGACATCAGCCCAGACCATCGAACGACAAACGCACACTTGAGTGGTTCGGAAGTCAGTTGCGAGGGCTTGCGCATGCTTTGTACACTTGTCATGGGCAAAATGGGCAAGTAGGGGATGTCTATGGGGTTCATGGTGATATCAAACCCGAGAATATCCTCTGCTTTCGCTCCAATGATAGTCACAGACCGACACGACTCGCCCTTACGGACTTTGGATCTTCATACTTTTGCACTCCAGAAGAGACGGATATCCTCAAGGGTCTCAAACACACGCCAGCCTATCGCGCCCCGGAAATTGATACCACGGCTTCGGGTATTACGCAGGCCTACGATATCTGGAGTCTTGGTTGTGTCTTTGCAGAAGCCATTGCTTGGTTCTATGAAGGCAAAACCGGTATCGCAAAGCTGATCGACGCTCGACTCGATGAAGAAAGCAACAGTCCTAATCGAGATGCCTTCTTTTATGTGAAGCACAACTTCAACAATAGAGGCGGGCTTTCGGCGAAACTGAAGCCTGAGATCCAAAGAGTACGTCCTCCACACGCTTGTTCTCGTCTGCATAGTCTCTAACATCAGTCAATAGTTGATGATTTCCCTTCGTATGAGCTCACGATCATCCCTCTTCATGGATGACATGCTATACATCGTCCTGGAGGGGATGCTTAAAGTCAATGTGGGCGAGAGAATGTCAGCTCGGGAAGTCCTCGACGCCCTGACCCAAATGTGCCTCAAGTTGGAAAATGAACCAGCCTATTCTGAATCTCGTCTCAACAGTAACGTAGAAATGGTACGGCAGCCCCTGTGCTTGTCTGAGTTCGATGAACTCACACATATCCAGCTAGGCTCTTTCTTTGGACACTCCGTATTATTCGTTAAGTAACGAACTCACACATATCAAGCTAGGCTTTTCCCCTATGGATACTCCATATCATCATCAGTCAGGGGGTCATTCGCTAACGACTTCGTGATCTCAGGTCCCCACTCAGCATGCCAGGCAACGACTCGACCGAACGGTCAATGCCACACATTATACCAACGTAACAACCCAGAGCGATACTAGTGCGCAAATCAGCTTGAACCCTCGCTTTGCATGCCCCTATCACAAAGCAGGTATACTGGTGTCGGTCCACCATCGAGCTTGCGAAGGTCCTGGATGGATTAGTGTAAACAAAGTCAAGTACGTCATCTCGTCTAACCATACCTAAACTCTTCAAATTTTGCCTAAGTTTACTTAAGTTTACATAAATACCTCGTCACAGGAAACATAGACTAACCTTAGAGTAGAGAACATCTCTTCCGCTGCCACCTCCCAAAGAAGTACAGAGGCAAACATACCTGCCGTCGATGCGACACCAGCTTCGAAACAGACGAGCTCCTCCTAGATCATCAGCATCAAGAGACCCCATGCCCTAAAAGGAGGCCAGAGTCGGTGTACGGCATGATGAGTAGAGAGCAAGCTGCTCGACTCCGTTCCCTCAAGAGAAAGTCGTCAAAAGAAAGTGAGGAGGACCGCTGGTTCGAGATCTACCGTATTACATTTCCAACCTTCAATCGAATGCTGGAGAACATCTCGCCATGTAAGTGCTTGCAATCTATGCACCCGAGTCCCTGTTACTCTGTCTCAGGCTAACCAGACGATTAAGATCACGAGTCCAACACCACCACCCTCAGTACCATAAACTCGACAAGCTCAGACGGAATATCTCAGTACAAAGACTATCTCCGTAACCGCAATGCTAAGGAATATGCTGCGAAATTAGCTGAGAATGGCATTATCATCACACTCGACGCAGCTGCCAAACTTCTTGAGCTGCAGGTCAAGGAACTTGGGACCTTTGATGAGACGATGCGAGGACCTGTTCGAACCTACGGTATTCCGACTGATCGAGGCTACGAGAAGACCGGAGACAGTGCCCCCTCTGATCTTACGGGCCAATTCCAGCTTTTGGCGGAATTTGGTGACGACAAGGAGGTTTGAGGGATGTTCGAATGGCATGATATCTCGGCAAGATATTCAGTTTACCTGCCAAAACCCCCCAGTTTTCTTGAGGAAATGAAAGAAGACGGAGAGATATAGGCTTTCGTTATATGTAACTTTGATCTATACTGGTTCCATCTATCATTAAATAGCCAGATTCCACTCCTTTAGATAGCAATTTTTGGTTTAACTAAGTTTTGAACGAAATTTGCCTAAAGTCATTTCAGCTTTAGGACTTTGATCATAAAGCCCGGGGAAAACTTTAGGGCTTCTGGTTAGCCGAGTATAAGTGACTACTATCCTCCAAGACGTCATCATGTAAAGGCAGTTTGCTCTGTGTTCAAAGGGAAATTTGCCAAAGTCATTACTATATAAGTTCGGACTCATATTGACGTCGAGACATCAACTTGTGAGATAACCCAGGCACTGCCCCTGGGGCAGTCATACTGAAGCGTTATGCGTGATCTAGGTTCCCTGTGCTGATTTGAGCTCTTAGCCACAAGTCTCAACTGGAAATAACACATCTCTCTGTCGTTTCAGTAGTCGTCGTCGATGATTGATAATAAACAATTTATTGCTTACTAATTCATACTAAGGTATGCGTACAGCATGATGCGTCGGGGACCTCGTCCACGTTTTCCTTCCTCAATCATTCAGCGAGCTGCAATCCACGGATAGAAAAGCGAGCTCGGATAGTAGCGCCAGACCCAACATCAAACTCCTCCTCACGGTTCATACCATCAACACCTGTCACGCTATCAAAAGGAATATCGACCGATCCCTGCTCGCTTGTACCATTCTGCAGGCTAAGCTTGAAGCTGTGCGGGCTAGAAAGCTGCTCGGCAGTAATAGGGAATCGGAACGCCGTGTCGAAAGATGGGTTGAAAATATCCGTTCCAGGGCTATAGCTCTTGACAGGAGTGACAAATTCCTTGTCGCCCCATGTCACCTTGACGCTAGGCTTGAGCTCGTCGCGTTGGCCGTTGAGGCCATTAACGCTGGCGATGAGGACGGTGGCAAGACCGCAGATTTCGCCTTCGTTTTGGCTGCTGGCGGAAATGCTGTTGGATTCGCCGACGAAGTTGAAGAACTTGCCGTGGATAGTCACCTTGGTCTCGAGGGGCTGGCCCTTGTGAGACAGGGTGAGGGTTTGGCTGCCACCGTTCAAGAGAAGTTGCTTGACGGTTGTCGTAGCGATACCAATATCGTCATCACCGCCAAGATCCTCATCGTTCACATCGATGGTAATACGCTGCTCGTAGTCCGTAACTAGGAAGTCGTGCGTCTCGTTCCACTGAGGGTCGTGTTTATTCTTAATAGTCGAAGTTCGCCACTCTCCCTCAGCACCGACGTTGACATCACAATAGCAGTCAGGAATATCCTTGATAAGCTTTTGGAGTAGCTTCTTGGCGCCGCTCTTCTTTTCGCCTGTAATCTCAGTGGCGTTATCAATGGTGAGGCGGAGAACACCGTGGTGGGGTTGGAAGGTCTTGAAGTAATCGTTGGAGGAGTCAAGCTTGACGAGGAAGCGGTTGGGGAGGACGGCCATGGAGGAGATGATGTTGAGAATGACCTTTCGGACAGTCTTGTCGATCAGGGAGAAGTCGGCGATGTTGGCGGCATCGGTGAAGTCGAGAGATAGCTCTGGGGGGTTGATGAAAGCCACCTGAGCAGCTCCGATCTGTAGATCATGTTAGCGCCGAATATTGTAGCGGGGTCGGAGGTTCATACCAAGGGAATAACGTTTGTCAAAGGGCAAAGCAGGATGGAGAGTCGCCCCTTCATCTTCACATGTTCGATGCCCTATTACACCAGTAATCAGCAACGCATAATATTGAGGCCAGCGATGACGGAGCTCACAATCTTGGGCACCATCGACGCATCAAGCTCGAAATCGCACTGGCCACCCCAATCTAAGTCCATATCAAGTTTGATGCCCTCGAGTTCGGTCTTGTGCACGTCAACATTAGAGAATTTGATGGGCGTAGGTCCAAAATCCAGCTTGACGAAGCGGAGCTTCGCGAGGGGACCTGGAAGCATCTGGTCAAGCATGGGTTCGACGACATCTTTGATGATCTTGCCGCCTGCGACGTTGATGTTGGGCCACAGCTGGGCGACGATGTCGTTGAGGAATCCTGGGAAAAGTCAGCGGGATAATTCGAAACGTCATGAGGAGTCGAGGGGCGTAGGTACCGGCAGATTCCGCGCCTCCAGAGGCGGTAAGAGTATCCTTGAGAGAAGCCATGTTATCCATTTTGGCGAGTGAAATGAGAGAGAAGAAGGAGGGAAAAAGTGAAAATGATGGAAGTGAGACGCCGTATAAATACGGCTTGAGTATCAGGCACCCCATCCAGTGTAAACGGCACCCTATGTGCAGGGGTATACGGCCTCTGATTGGCTCAAGAGCTGCTGACATAATCTGGAGCTCTTGGCAGTAAGGTATCTTTTTACCCTTCCTAACAGTCTTTTTTCTTTTTAAATTAGATTTATTACTAATTATATAGTATTTAAAAATTAAATAAAAATTCTTTTAAATAAAATAAAAATTCTTTATTTATATAGAATTTTTTAAATATTTTATTTATAAGTTTTAAGCTTTTTTTTACTATAATACCTCATAAGAGTGCACTAAGTGTGCTGTACTTTTAGCGGTCTTGCCCTGTAAGTACCCTGTAATTATAGTGGTTATGCCCTGTAATTATAGTGGTTATGCCCTGTAAGCTTAGTGGCTAGTCCGGCTAAACCCCGGCTTTTCGTCACTGTTAGTCGAATTTGCCTGCGGTACAATTGGGGTGCCGTTTACGTCAGTTGGGGTGCCTGATACTCGAACCGTATAAATAATGATGACGATGCAGCTGAAGGTGAAGCTCTGCGGGGTTTGGGAGGTGAATGGCCCGACGACAGTTTGAGGTCCAGTCCAACTCTGTTGCAGGACCTAAAGCTCTAGACCACGCCCTGACGTCATTTGTGCTTCGCTGTCACGCCTGACGGGGGTGGATATCCTGTTCACTTACCCCTAGACCAGCTGAATCAGCGTCATGAATTACAGATGAAACAACTCTATCAATAATTCTTGATCAGATTAAGCATTCTGCCAAGCTTTCGATCCGTTATTTGAGCTGCAACCTTATTTTTGGGTGACTCTGGGCGAGGTTCTAAAAATATCGGGTGCGGGTTGGGCGACAGGGATTAAATGTGCCGCATCATCCGATTGTCACTGAACACTTAACCTCCACTGGAACGACGAGATGATTTGATGATGCAGTGAAAGAGATGTCTGGATCTGTAACGCGATGATTAGTGTGAGCCTTTTGAGGGCGGCGCGAAAACAGATTTCGGTTCCATCAATTGCTGTTGCGTTCCGTCAGCGACCCCACATACGTCAATATCACGCTGCTCAAACACCACTACCAGAGTACAGATGTGGTGTTGACGCTGAACCATTGCACCGCTATCGACCAGGTGGCTACCATCCAGTTTCATTAGGCGATTCCCTCAGCGATGGACGGTACAAAGTCCTTCATAAGCTTGGCTGGGGCAGCTACTCCACCACTTGGGCCGCTAAGGACCAGCTGTATGTTTGTCTAAAAGTAATGCCCTTTCTTACTGATTATTTGCCAGGCACAATCGCTACGTTGCACTCAAGATCACAGTGGCCGAAGCGAAGAGAAGTAACGAGATTGAAATTCTACAAAAGCTTGCTGCTACACCAAGAAATCACGATGGGTCGTGTTACGTGAATCAAATGTTGGACCACTTCACTGTAATTGGCCCCAATGGCTCACACGATTGTTTGGTCTTGGAGATCGTCGGTCCTAATATTTCAGATGTCATTGTTAGCCACTGCAGTGATGGCAGGCTGCCGTCTCGCGCTGCAAGGTCGATCTCGAGGCAGGTGTTGCAAGGTCTCGATTATCTTGCTTCCGGTGGCATTGGGCATGGCGGTAAGAGTCACACTTCAGTTTGTGATAAGCGGTAAAGCTGAACTTTATAATAGATCTTCACACTAGAAATATTGCTCTAGAAATTCCGGGGCTGCATTTACTCAGCGAAGGACACTTCATCGCCAGACTTGGTGAGCCTGAGATGGGCTCAGTCACAAGGGAAGATGGCAAGCCCTTGTCATCGAATATACCAACACATATCGTCCGACCCTCATCCTTCAGAAACAAAGACGTCCAAACTCTCCTCTCAGTCCCGTCAATCAAGATAATTGACTTTGGTGAAGCCTGCTTCAACTACGACGCGCCTAAGACATTGCGTACCCCGCTTCCAGTACGTGCACCAGAAATTGTATTTGGAGATCATCTCAACAATCAAGTAGATTTATGGAGCGCGGGATGTCTGGTAAATACCACCTGGCAAAGAAGGTTGCATCTGCTAACAGGCACAGATCTTCGAGCTTGTAACAGGGCAGCCCCCATTTGACGTTGTCATGTTGACTCCCCCAATGCTAGTTCAACAAATGATAGAGCTTATTGACGATGATTTACCATCAAGATGGCACTTAAAGTGGCAAGAAATGAGAAGTAAAGCATCGGATGAGGAGGATACTTGGACACTGCAAGGTTGGATGGAAGAGATTTATTTCGATAAAGGTAAACATCCGGAGTTCACCAGGGACGAGGTAAGAGCTGCAGCGAAGCTTATTGCGCGGCTGATGAAATTTGAGCCATCACTTAGGGCCTCACCAACCGATATTCTAGCTGAGCCTTGGCTCCAATAATTACTTCAACATAACCCCAAACTCCAGCAGATAAAAGAGGCCTTACTCGAAACAGGTCTGGTTGAAATCAATGATTTTGTACTGGTCAGCACTCTTGCAACCACCCTTACAGTACTTGTAGAAGTGAATTTTCCCTTCGGGAACTTTTCCTTTGGAGTCGGGACGGCAATAGAAGAGGGTCTGCGAGATATGCTTCTCTTTGAAATATGTTCGGTTGCTCGCGCGGTTAAGTTCTGCCATGATCCTGGGGAAGTATTTGAAGGCATCTACGATACTTTATTAGAGATAACCTGGACTAACGTAGAAGAGGCAAAAGGCTCACCAGCATCCAGGAGACTTTGACCGCAATACATAAAGCGAGCCCTGCAGGTATACGCCTCTCCAAAGCCAGCCAGCGCAGCGACCAGAACGAGCGGGGCAAAGCTGATCTTCATGTTGAGAGGTGGTGGAATTATGTGTGAAGTTTGGTTGTTTGATGTTGAAAGACGGTCAATTGACGACCTCTAACAGTGAGGGATCAGGACGGCTTTTTGTACCCCGCCCAGCAGCTGCCATCGAGTTTACTCGTTTACTCATCATATTGGTGTTTTTTACATCTGTGCCCTGGAGGCTGAAGCCTCTTTCAACCTCTTACCCATGTCACAGAGTCATCACAAAAGCATATTATTCTATTTTTGATTAGAAACCTCTTTTTCATTAAGGTTATATGCATAATGCCTTCGAAAACTTAAAGTTAAGTGGGATTCCTTAGTATATTAGCTTAATATATGTCGTTAAGATGTTAGAAGTGTTAACTGTCTCAGTCTACTAGGTACTTGGCAATGTTCCGGGTTCTAAGGCTTCAACACCTCTCAGCCTTGCGGGATCTAGTCTTCCAAGCTAGCGAGCTTAGATCCTATTACATGCATACTATGGCTCATTGACTCCCGTTATTCTTCAGCCGCAGACGTCATGAATTGCATAGGTAGCTGGTATACTGCCTGAACTGATGTGATAAGAGTGTTATTTTGAGGTGATAGACCCGCAGCTGATGCTCACATCACGCGGCTCACGCGCTATCACTGGACATTAAGAGTTTGGTTGGACGAATACGAAAATCAGACAATTGCAGTATCCATTAGTGACTGGCTTTGTATATGCTAGACCCCTGGGAAAAACAATAAATTATACTATGGACCATATCAGAGTATCGTCAACTTACCCTACGTTTTCCCATGCCAGAATCCCTGTACTATGCAGGGATCTGGCTGCTCCCTCGGACCCCGCGGGCATCCCAGACGTGCTCTGCACGTTTCGCTTTCGGACAGGAGCAGCATTGCCGATGTTTCAGGGTTTATGAATGGCTGGGCCATGCTTCTTTCGCTCTTTCAAACATGGCGATGCGACGCTGGCTTATATATGGCCGCTCGGAATTTCGGATACCCAAGACTCCCATCATGTACAGCCTTGGACAGGCCCCGCGGCGCCCAGTGATCTGCCATTGCGCCCAACGAGTGCAAAGATATCAGACACGACCCTAATTGACTGGAATATTTATCTTCGTCCCTTTTCCCTATCGTGGTTGAGCGCTTCAAACAGGAATTAGCAGACTCAACAATACAAAGTGCAGCATTTTCTCCTTAGCTGGATTCAGGAACTCGTTGAATATCTTCACCATATCCTGAAATCCAATGGCAGTCATGGGATCCTACAATAATAACTTGTTCGAGCTTCCCGCCAATGAATCCCACAATACTCGCCCTGCAGGATACGACTTCAAGAATACTTACTTTCCTCCACCACCAGCATATTCCGCCAACAGTCCATCGACTCAGGAACAATCCACAGGGATACAAACAAATCGAAAGTCAGGTTTTGCGAATCGTCTTCATATCCTCAGCGCCAAGATTGCTGGGCCCGTGAATGATTTCGCGAACAAGCTCGGATGCGAGGCATTCATGCCTACCACTCTGGAAAAAGAGTGCGAGAAATCAGCACGAATACTGACAGCTTTCTGTGGTACGTGTGGACGAGAGGCGTTGTAAGAGATAGACTAACATTTTCTGCAGAGGGAACGCCACTCCCGCCAAACGAATCATTATCCAGACGCAAGGCACTAGTCAAAATTCCTCGGCAAGTCCTCAAGTCAGCTGCAGGTCTCGCCATCTTCACCGCATTTCGCTCTGGCGCACAATTCACCTGGGGTAGTGGTTCAGGCGTTGTTGTAGCACGACAACCCGATGGGTCATGGTCGCCACCATCTGCCTTTGCCGTCAACACCCTCAGCGTTGGCTTCATGGTTGCCATGGACATATTCGACTGCGTCTGTGTTCTGCGGACCCCGGAAGCCGTGGCTGCATTCACCAAACCGAGAGTCTCCTTCGGTGGCGAGGTCGCTGTCACTGCCGGGCCTGTTGGTACGGGCGTTTATGTTGATTCGGCTGTCAACAGCGACGGGGCTGCTCAGCCTATATGGAGCTACGTGAAGAGTAGAGGGTTGTATGTTGGGGCGCAGATTGATGGGACTGTTATCACGACGAGAGATAAGGCGAACGAGGACTTTTACGGGGTGGAAGTTCCTGTTGCTTCTATCCTGCGGGGCGAGGTTCCAGCTAGGGGGCCTATGTGGCCGGAAGGATACTGGAGGCTGAATAATGTGTTACGAGAAATAGACTATGGTAGATGAAGGCGCTAGCTTTGTCTTGTACAGGGTGGCAACAGCAACTCACCTTGGGCGAAGGACTAGATACTTCAAGATATGAGATAATGACTGGAATACTACCGGCCGCTTGTTAAGACAGAGACACGACTGAGTTGTCCCTCATCGGCCGTGATTAACTATATGGGGCCACGGCTCCCGAATCTCTTAACCTTACACAGCATACTGTTGTGTACTCTGACACTAGCAGCTGGATCCTGGCTCAGCTAGCCCCAATGGAGGTGGATGCATTGAATCACGGCAGTTGTTGAACCTTAAACTTTATGCAGGGTCTAATCTCGCTCATATACCGCGCCATCCGCACGAGCATTATTTGTTACGATCATCTCTTCTTCATCTTCAACTTTCCCTCTAATCCTTCCTACGTGTCTTGAGTGGTAACCTCACCCTAACCACCACGATGGACCACCCAGAGCAAACCCCAAAGTCTCAAATCGCTGTTCTCGCCTGCAGTATCCTCGCCTGTTTCGCAAGCACTATTTCCTTCATTCCGAGAAATGCAGTCCTTAGTCGACTCGGTGCAGCGGTGGCTCTCAGCTGCCTGCAGCATTCGTTTTGCACGTCCCTCTTGACATCGTCGCTGCCCACAGCCCAAATAAATGGTATTTCTCTGTTCAGCTGGGGACTCTACGCCAATGCCACTGAGCAGATTCTTTTATCGCGCTATGATGCCGTCGATGTCCTCACGGTGAAGGAGAGGCAGTCGGGCCGCCGCTTAAGCACTGTCGCCCTTTTTCTTCGTGCTGTGGGCATGTATTTTAACCTGCGGCGTGTCGGATTGCGAGGGGAGGTTTCGATGAAGCACCGGATCCCGACAACTTCTACTCGGTTTGTCACAACCAGGATTATCCAATGTTTTTGCTGTTATCTCGTTTTGGATGCCATATTTCTCGCGCCGCGTCCAGAGAAGCACTTGGTCACGAGAGAAAAGCAGTCACTATTCAACCTGACAAACCTAACTCGGGAAGACTTAATCTTTCGTTTTGCTGGTTCCCTTGGGAATTGGGTGATTGGCTATGTCTCGGTACGATTGGCCCATAGCCTTGTAGCTGCGGTATCTGTACTACTTCGAGCGTCTAAGCCAGAGGACTGGCCGCCCCTCAACGGGCCAATTAGTTCATGGTCCACTGTTCGAACATTCTGGGGGTGAGTCAAACTCTTGAAAGGCCTGCTGATATATGCTTCCTTGTACTAAATACCTTCTAGAACGTTTTGGCATCGGCTTTTCCGCAAGGCTCTAACCGGCTGGGGAGACTTCATTCCAGATACCGTTCTCCAGCTCCGTCGCGGTACGCTGTTGTCGCGATATTTACGCCTGACGTTGGCATTCTTTGCTTCTGGACTTATGCACCGTTGCATACATTACTTCTACCGTCTTGAGGCCGGGGAGCGGTATGAAATGGAGACATATTTCCTTCTACAACCGCTGGCAATTATGTTTGAGGACGCGGTGCAAGCTGCAACAGTGCATGTTCCCCTCCCAAGGCCATTGCGTTGGATAATTGGGTTTGCCTGGTTCTGCATATTCACCACGTGGGTGTCGCCATCATTCCTTTATCCTACCATGCGAGCAGCAGATCCAGGACAGTTGCTTCCATTTTCAGTCATAGGTCATCTTATGAAGTATTAATAGATACAGCCTGCCAGTTTATTATTCTCATTCTCTGTCAGAGCGGCTATATTACTCTTGGAGAACCAAAAGCACAGCCGTGTAATACACGGTTTTCGCTGCCTCGATCGGAGACATTTCAGATTAGGAAGCTGGCTCAGCTAATTATACAGTTGACAAGCCAATCGCGCTTTTACGTGGCCAGCGTATATCAAAAGCCAAGAGAAAGAACTGGGCCTTTCTTGTGGATTTCGTTCTGCAGCCAGTTGGAGACAAGGTTTCTGGGGCAGTGAGAAGTCAAGTACTAAGCGCTTAGGACTTGGCAGAGGATCTCGCCTTATGTGATCGCAAGGGTAGAAGATATTCTCCGTAAGCTCATCGCCTGGTCTGGCGATAGTTCGTGTCAGCTTCAAGTACTGCGCCTGATGGATGAACAAATTGAGAACATGTAAATGTTATAAAATACAGTATCGAGACGCTCGAGAAATGAACTCCATTCTCATCACCATTCACAACTATCAGATCAACTTTCGAGTTTGCAAATATCACAATATCTTCCCAAATAACACTTACCATCAATTTATCCTATCCTCAGCTTCACACATTCAACATGGTTGCCTTCAACACTCTTCTCACTTTCGCCGCCACTCTGGTCCCTTTAGTTACTGGCGCTGCCCTTCCCACTCACGAAGACTCCTCCCTCACCAGGCGTCAAAACCAAGACAAGTCCTGGGATGCCTACCACCGCCAAAACGGAGCATTCGCAAGACAAGGCCTCTGTCTCTTCTACCTCGACCCCTCTCCCCGCGACGGTGCATGGGCATGCGGCGTCTACTGCAAAAACGACCGCACCAAGATCTGTACCACGGTGCACCCCAGCAAATTCACAAACGACATGCTAGGCGCGAACCCAGACGGTGAACGCTATGCAATCGGAAAATGTCAATGTGATACCTCAGCGGCGGACTTTCTCGCTACAGCTACTGTTGATTTCACAGCTAGAGGTCTTGACAAGGGGTTTAGAGAGATTGGAAGTGTTACGTGTGAGATTATGGTGAATGTTATGAAGGAGGCTGTTTTTGCGAGCACCTATGCTATTCCTGGTGTTGGGCCTGTTGCTACTGCTGCTAGGACTGTTGCGAAGGGTGTGAAGTTGGCGTCTAAGACGCAAGGCGGTAAGGATCTGTGGACGGATGCTGTTAAGGAGTCTTGTAACTTTCGTCGGGATGATGAGTTGCTGAACAAGGGCTTTGGGATCTTCGAGGGAGCTCCTGATGAGTTCTAAAGTTCTTCAACTTTTGATGGGATGATTTCATTCGATAGACGTCTTTGCATTTGGTTCGAGATCTGGGAAAGTATTATATAGATTGTACTTAATTGGTAGACAGACTATGGTAGAACATGAACTATTTCTCTTGTAAAAGTTCAAGTCCATTTTATCTTCTCAGTCATGAATCATCTGTTCCAGTAGGCTATTATCTCTTAGGCTAGAAATGTTAGAACTGGCAGTGCTTGACACGGCTATTTGACGCAGTGTGTATAACCTGATAGAGTCAATGCAGGCATAAGCATGCATTAGGCTGGCATAAAACTGGGCACGTGAGGCATTGACAACAGCATCATTTCTCGCTTATCAGGCCTTATTAAGGCCCTGATTAGCAAGAATTAGATTTAGATTTTAGTTAGCTCTATAGCTACATCAGGGCTATATAACTAACCTAGAAGTAGCTTCCTAACCCTAGGTTAGCCAGTATATAAGTAAGGGTCTTACTGCCTTTTATAATAGGAAGTAATTAAGGCAGTATAGTATTATAGACCTACCTATTAAAGAGCCTATATCTATAACTATAGCCACTACTATAAAATATCTAACCTATTAAACCTAACTCCCTATAGCCTTTTATAACCTCTTTAAAATAATAAATAATAAGCTTTTAATTAATCTAAGCCTAAGGATACTATTAGCTATACTAATGCCCTTAATTAAGGCTAATATAAAATACTTATAGTTAATACTATTACCTGCTTAACTAACCTCTATCTAGGCTACTTTTAGTTAAGTTAACCTTATAGTTAATATTATAAAAAAAAAGAGGCTTTAGTAATATAAAAATATAACTATTATATTTCTTAAATATCTTACTAAAGCCTATAATAAGAAAAGGCTAGGATCTTTAAAGTTTATAGTAATTAAGGCTATAATAAAGTTAATTCTTTTATAGCTTAAAGTATAGTAACTAGTATTATTACTAACTATAAAGAAAATATATATATATTATAAAAATCTTTAAGGTAAGTACTAGTAATTCTTAATAATTATAACTAAGAGCAGTATAAGCTATAATAAAAAGACTAGTATTATTAATACCTTAAATCTACAGTAAAAAGTATATAATAAGAAGCAGAAAAAAAGTAAAAAATAGCTATAATTAGTTAGCTTACCTAGGCCTTAACTTTATAGTAATATCTTTAAAAATAACTAAGTAACTAAGGTAATAGTTACTAAAGCTAAAAATCTATTCTAAATTAACTTAATTAACCTTATAATAATAAGTAGCCTTAATAAAGGCTTTAATAGTAAAAACTTAAATATTAAAAATAAACTATAAAATTAAGTATTAGTAATTATAATACCTTTATAGGCTATTTATACCTTAGGTAAGTATTAAGCTTTTAATGCCCTATTTAGTAGTACTTTTTAATAAGCTTAGTAGTTAAAAATAGGATTTTTTAATATATTAAAAACTAGATTAATAGTAATATTATTTATTAGCCTGCTTATAGAGTTATTATTTATATATATAACTATAATATAGAAAGTTAGTACTAACTAGGTAAGAGGAGTTAGTATTAGTAATTATAAAAATACTATTTAGGATAGTAAGGAGCTTTTTAGACTTTCTAGGAAATAACTAGTAGGTTTTTTAAAGGTACTGTTAATACTATTAGCTTTAGTAATATAAAATAACTATAGAAATAATATAAAAGTAAAAAAATTACTATTATTTAAGTAATTAGGGAAGGAAATAGATCCTACTATTAGTATTAATAAAGAAATTAAAGGCTTAGATTAATAATAAAAAACGCTAGTTAGGTTAGTTATATATTAAAAAAAGCCTTTAAAAGTAAGGTAATATAGCTTATTATAGCTAATTTAATCCCTTATTATAGCTTTATTACTAGGCTATAAAAAAGTAAGGTTATCCCTAAGTTTAAGATTTCTATCCCCTTACTATAGCCTTGTTTTTAGTTACTTATAATAAAATACTAACTAAGGTATTATAAATAGAAAAAAATTAATTTTTATACTAATTTAAGTTTAAAATTAATAAATTTAAAATTCTTTTTTTTTTTTAAGTATATTTTTTAAGTAAAATTAAAAAGTTATAAAATAAGGCTAAGGTAAGGTTATTAGAATTAGCTAACTAATTTTCCTTTTTTTAACCCCTTAATACTATAATCTATATAATTAGGCTATAGTTATTAACCTTTTTATAAGCTATAACTATAAAATAGGCCTAAGGCATAGAATTAAGTAAAAATTTTTTACTAATATTAAGGCTGCCTTTTTTAGCCTTTAATACTATAAATTTATTATAATATAATAATCTTACTATTATCTTTAGCCTTAATAATAACTACTATAGCTATATTAGCTACTTTTTTTTCCCTTATATATTCTATATACTATTCCTAAGTATTCTTAGTAATTTTTTCCTAAAGTAGCTATATAGAAAGATACTTAGTTAATATAGCTAAAGACTTATAATCTTTATTAGTAAGGATATCTTTAACTTTTTTAAATTTTCTAATAAAATTATATAGCCTTATATAAGTATATATAATTTTAACCTAGTCTTTAAACTAATATTTAGTAAGGCTTTTATATATTATTATAAATTTCCTTTTTACTTATCTAAAAGTATACTTAACTATAACTTAAATATAAGTATAATAAAGGTTATATAGTTCCTTTTTATTTAATAAAAGGTTCTTAGTATCTTACTAATCCTAAAGATAATATTAAATGCCTATAAATAGTATAAGAATTCCTTTTTATAAACTAAAGCTAGTATTACTAAGGTAGAATTTCCTAATAAAAATAAAGAAATTATAGCTTAATACTAACCTTATTAGTAATATATTATAAAGGCTTTTTTTAGCGCTGGCTAGTATATATATAAATATCCTATTAAGCTTAATAGCAGTAAATACATTTTAGCTAACTATCCCTTTTCTATTTAGGAAGCGTTACTACTAATCCTTTATAATATATACTAATATATATATACTATTAATAGTACTAATATAGTCTTTAAAGGCCTTTAACTTATTATTTTATATCCTTAGGTATAGTAGTTCCTTAGGGTTAGGAAAGGTAATAAAGGCAGTATATAGTTAGTATAGGAGATTTAATATATTTTAAACTATATATAAAATTAAGCTTTATAGAACTTTAAAAAAGCGCCTTACTATATATTAACTAATATTTTAACTAAAGATAAATAGAATAATTATAACCTTTAGCTTAAGTAGCTAATATTACTTATTTAGAACTATAGTATTTTTCCTAAGCTAATAGCACAGGGCATTAAAAGTATACCTATCTATCTAAAAAGTATTAATAAAGTTAATAGTTAACTTATTAAGTAAATATTTTATATACTCTAAGGTATATATTTTCCCTCCTAAGTTACTAACTTATTAACTAATTTAAGGCCCTTATAATTACTATTAGTCTTAAGGGAGTAACTATAGCTTATTAGTAGCTTTAGTAATTATTATAGTTATAATAAGTAAGATAAACTAAATAATCTTATTATTAAAGCTAATAATCTTAAAGAATATACTATTAAAGCCTAGTTTATAAATTTAGGGTCTTACTAGCTATAACCTAACCCTAATTTAATAAATAAAAGATATAAAATCTACTAAATAATTAATTTTTCTGCTATAAATCTCCTTTTTAATAGACTTATCTTAATAGTAAAAAAGCCTACCTTTTACAGTAAGGTTACTAAGATCCTATACTAGATTAGGGAAAGTTAAAGTTAGTATATATTAGATTTTATATAAAATTAATACTCTTTATTAAACTAAAATTAGTAGCTAAAGCCTACTAAATTTGTTCTAGCTACAGTATGCTAATTCTAAAAGTCCTTATAATATTATCCAAATCCTAAAATCTAACGCTTGCCGATCAGGGCCTAAATTACTTGTCAATCAACGAACAAATCACAGCAGCCATCGACCACTTCACACCATGTCCAAGGCATCTACTGCCAGCGCATGGCCTGGAGCTCCTCCTGTCGCTGAAGACGGATTCGCATTTGCTGAGGGTGTATTTTTCGCCCAATCTTCTGGCCAGAACCGACATCGGCGTGCCACAGCAAACGAGCTCAAGGAGCATTTCACCTCTGGCAACGACAAAGATCACCCGGCGCACTGGTTTGAGGCCCAACTCATTCACTATGGGCTTCCACCATCCAAAACCAAGTCTGTCGCGCGTATGCGATTGTTTGACGCTGTTAATGCAGGTAACCTCAAGGTGCCAGCTAATGTGAGCAAACTTGAGAGCAAATTGAAGAAGGAATGGACAAAGAACGATCGCGAGGCAAAGAAGGGTGCGACGAGCAAACCTGTTGCGCAAGCGACAGCTGTGAAGACTGAGACGAAGAAACCGACTGCAGCGGGTGCTAAAAGAAAGGCAAACGACGACCAAGGTAACGCGACAGCCAAAAAGTCAAAGACAGTTGCACCAAAGACTGCGACACCAAAGGCAAAAGCGCCAGCGAAGACACCAGCCAAAGCACCCACCAAAAGCACGGCAAAGACAGCGGGAAAGGACCCTAGGGACCCTGAAACGGGCCCCGCACCGACACCAGCCCGAAAGCCCCAGACTGCGCGCTGCGTCAGAGGTGGTGCATCTCAAGCCGCTGGCAGAGGCGCAGGCACTGCTGCAACAGAGCCGGTAAAACAGCCTCGAACTAAGCAAACTGCACCCCGAGGAAACGGATCGCGAGGGTCTGCTGCTGGCCAAAGCCGTCCGACAGCAAGAGACCCTTCTCCCGAAGCTCCCAGATTCACAAAGCCTCAGACTGCTCGACGCGGTGGCTCTTTTGCGGCCCGGGGACGAATACCCGCTCCGTCCGGCTACGACGATGCTCCACCCCCATACTCGGAATTTCCAGATCAAGATTGCTCCTCGGATGAGAACAATCGCAGCGATGATGACGTCGACGAGGTCAGCCTTGCACCCTTGGGTCTTTTGAATGGCGACTACGAAGTCGAATCGCTCGATGTGAGCGAGCAGTGGGATTTTGACCGTGACGAGTTCCAGTTGACTCTCACAATTTCTGGCAACAGCCTCTGGGGAAGATTTAACCTCGGCGTCTACGAAGGCGTACTCCTCTTTGAAGAACGTCCCATGCGCTCATCGCATGATCGCGTGTGGTTCAAATGGCGGGGTCGTGAAGATCAGGGACCTGTAATTTACGGGGATCGCAACGAAGGTTGGATGGAGTTTCTTGGCGACGGTCGCATCGAGGGTTGGTTGGACCACCAGTCTCTCTCATTCCAGGCCCGTCGACTGCCTGGTCAAGGAACACGAAGCAGCATTGATGCTCGCACTCTGCAGGATGAATGGAACGGGTATTCATATGATTTGTACGAAGAGGAGAATCGGGCGCGGTGGCGATGAGCTTGATTCGTTTGGGGTTGGTTCCCGCGGGTGAGAGGACAGGATTGGTTACATGTGACGCCGATCACTGAAGATTTTGAGTTGTTGGAGTTGAGACTTTTGTACAGAACATTGCGATTTTCAAGAGAGACTGGATATAATAAGTGTCCTTGTTAATAGTGAAAACTTTTAATACACCGCTTCTATTTATCGCACTGAACTGGTCAAAGCACACGGCATTGTCCGACTGTTAGTGAAAGGCCTCACTGTGAGACGGCCAAGCGGAGCAACACGGGAGGGACAAGGATCACTCGCAGCGCCCAGCTTTTCTCAACTTTGGGGGTGTTAAAAACAAGAATTTTCCCAATTTTTCATTCTCACCCTGTGCCTCAAAACATCATTCCCTCTTTTCAGCCCGGCCAGAAAATGCATCATGAGTGCAATCCGAGGCTTTCTCAACGCCTTCAAGGCCCGCAGCCCCCCAATCACCGGGATAATCAACCTTAAACCCCTCAGCGACTCCAACGCCCGCGTGGGGAGAGCTTTTCTCGAGCGCTGCAACCCCTTTAGAGACATTCCCAAAGACGCGAGGCTTGAGAACACACTGTGCGAGGTGCGATACATCGATCGTGTTCTGCGCGACACTCTTGTTCCCACGTCGTTGCCGGGTGATGATTATCACTTTTGCTCGAAATTACTGCGCAGTTTGGAAACGAGGCGTGATTTAACGTGGTTGGTTCTTAGGGAGACGGATATAAAGGATACGATTGGTGCTATTGCGAGGAGAGGTGGGCGAAGGGCGCCTATTCCCGACGAACCTCACGATATTCACAGTCGCGCGAAAGCTCTTGAGAGGCATTGGTCAGCGCTGGAAAAATGCCACACCAAGCTTCGAGAATGGGAGCCGAAATACGCGACGCAATCACAACCGCCTCTTCTAGAAGAAGAAGAAGCACCTGTTCTTGAATTAAGCGACGAACAGGCTGCGCAAGCCGAGATTGAATATCGAGAATGGCGCTCTGATCGCGATAGAAAAGTATCATATTTAAACTTAAATCCACCCGAGCCAGCAGCGTTCATACCCGTCGAACGACGAGATATCCAGACGGATGAGACGTGGAAGATCCTCCCGCCTTCGGAGAGTGAGATTGGGATGAGACTCCTGCCGGTTTGGACGCCGATTATCTTTCAGGAGGTGCCGCTTGACTGGGAGAGCCCCGATTCAAGTTTGAGAAGTAGTATTGGGGAGAGGAGGAGGAGGGATGAGTTTCGAAGGAGGGAGAATGATAGGAGGGAGAGGAAGTTTGAGTTTCAGAAAAAGCTTCGTGAGGAGATGAGTTAGGTCATGATGTTTGGGTTGAATTAATGGAGTTTTGGTTGGGTTTGTGACCTGGGATATATAAGGTCTTGGTGTTTGCATATAAGCTTGATATTCAACATACATCAGCATAGACAACAAGGAGCAGAAGGGCTAGGAGTATATTTATGCGTGTCAGATATATAAGATAGGGACATGGTGGAATATACCTGCAGGGCCAAAAGCCTAAGACCTAGGCTTCGATATATAGTTACACAAGAGAAGGGACTGGAGGATGATCACAGGGACGAATACTTTTAAGTATCCAAGTTCCTTGATTCATAAGGAAACCACGAGTTGGCAAAAATAGAAATCAAAACACTCTAGTCGTGCACGCCAGATGACGAACAGTCCATCGCAACCCACGAATAGTCTCCCAACGGCTTTTTCTTAAAGTTTCTACCGGAATGCAACGCTATCCTATATACGGTCTGACGTTGTCGACATTCGATCCCCCAAAGTCTATCACACACCGAGGTCTCATTCTCCAACTTAGCCAACCTCCCCCTCACATTCTGTCTCAAGAACAAGCTTCTTCTACAAAACTCTAAGCGAAGCCTCTCCTTCAATCAATTGGTCAATTCTTCTCTCTCGAACTTTTGTCAAACGGTCTAACCAATGGGATCCTCCCGCCTAGCGATCGACACGAACAGCTTATCATACCACGATGCTGATATCACGAACCCCGCAAATAGCTGCATTAGGAAGGCACAGATAAGTATTCATGCCGAACTTCCGTGCTGGCGTGTTTGTTTGTGTTGTGTACCCTTGTGAGTAAGACTTTATCATAGCAAAAGTTCCTCTAATCGTCGGGCTATGTTAATTGTTAGGGGAACTATTATGTATGACTCTCGTATAAATATCAACGGTGCTGCCTGTCTTGTCCGGTGGTACCGGGCTTTTCTCTCGACCTTAGACGATTCTTATACGTCATTATGGGTTTGAAAACAGCTCTATTGTCGGTTTTGGGCTTCGTTGCCTTGACGAATGCTTCGGCTATTCATCCTCGTACTTACAAGCCTGCAAATGCCCAGTACTACAACAAGAAGACTTCTCGTAAGTTGATGGCGCAACGAACTTGATACACGGGACTAAACATTTACCAGCTTATTATGTCCCATCTAATGGCATTCCTGAAGTCTCATTTGATGTTGGCGAAAGCTATGCTGGTCAAATCCCTGTTGATTGGAAGAAGACTGGCTCCAAAGATCCCAAGTTCTTCTATTGGTTCTTCCCGACTGTTAACCCAGCTGGCAAAGACGACGTTGTGATTTGGTTCAATGGAGGTCCTGGCTGCTCCTCTCTAGAAGGTATTGTGACACAGCCGCTTTGCTTCTTTCATAACTGACGCGACTTTAGGTCTTACCCAAGAGAATGGCCCGTTCTCGTGGAAGTATGGAACTTACAAGCCCGTGCCAAATGCCTGGTCATGGCACAAACTCGCCAACGTCATCTGGTACGATCTTACCTTTCACCAAAGTATCATGCCTAACATAGTTTAGGGTTGAATATCCAATTGGCACAGGCTTCTCAACCGGCCACGTAACAGCAAAGAACAACACCGAAACAGCCGCTCAATTCGTCGAATGGTGGAAGAACCTCGTCGATACCTTCGGCCTACAGGGCAAAAAGCTCTACATCACTGGCGAAAGTTACGCCGGTGTCTATGTTCCCTACGTCGGCGCTGCTATGCTTGACAAGAAGGATACGAAGTATTACAACGTCAAGGGCGCGCTTTACTACGATCCTGTCATGCCGTATGCTGACAAGCTGCGTCTCGACCATGCTGCCTTCCCGGGTTTCTTTAGACATTGGGAGAGTGTCTTTGCGATTCCCGATAAGAACAAGAAGATTCTTGATAATGATAATGAAAAGTGTGGACTGGATAGGTATCGTGAGGCTCATCTTACGTATCCTCCCCCTCCGGCGCCGTGGAAGCCTGTTCAGGTGGAGGGATGCGACATCACGGCTCATTTCGATGAGATCAGCACTGTCATCAACCCTTGCTTCAACGTCTATCACATCCAAGATACCTGCCCAGTTCTTTGGGACGTTCTTGGCTTTCCTTCAGTTCAGTATACTCCTCCCGGCGCAACACTCTTCTTCAACATCCCCGGGGTCCGCAAGGCAATCCACGCCCCAGCCGCCCCCAAGGAATGGGCATCGTGCTCAGGCCCAGTCTTTGTCGGCGACGACGACAGATACGACCCCGCCGAGCACGAGAAGAAGTTCCAAACTCTCGTTGAGAAGACCAACAACGTCATGATCGGATCTGGCATGGCTGATTATATCATCACTTCCAACACAACAGCCCTCGCCGTCCAGGGCCTTAAGTGGAATGGCAAGCAGGGTTTCCAGACTGCGCCGAGTGCAGAGTTTGTTGTTCCGATTATTAACAACACGGAGAGCAATGTTGAGAATTGGGCGGGTGGTAGTGTTCAGGGATCAGTCCACTCGGAGAGAGGGTTCACTTTGGCGACGGTTAAGACTAGTGGACATATGGTTCCGCAGTATGCGCCGCCTGCTGCGTTTAGACAGCTGGAGCATATGCTTGGACGTGTGAAGTCACTTACGGATGCGGAGCCATTTTCTGTTAATATTTCTACTTCTTTCAAGTGGCCGTACTAGATAGTTCGGTATTTGAGGGATATAGGCCAGAAAGGATGGCTAAATGTGTAGATTGTTAATATTATAGCTCCGATTATGCTATGTCGTGACTTTATCCTTGAGGCTATGAGCCAGTTTTCACCTTTTATTCAAGCAGTAATAGACGTGTTATTTGCTGTTGAGGCTCGTTGTTGAGACCTTAAATCAACAGACAGAACTTGGTTCAAGCAGTAACAAACTTAATATCTTTGCACAACGGAAACATTATTAGCGGCGGAGGGGGGGGGGGGGCTCTTTCTATACAAGAATATTCATCTATAAATTCTATAATTAAAGGTGCATAAATGGAAGGAAAGTTGAATAAGTAGTGTGAGACTATGATCAGTGATGCACGTCCTAACAATGTACACATCCGTTTTGATATAAGCCCAGAAGTAAGGGTATATCTAGTTCTTACCCTTGTAAGCAAATGAGATCTTCATATAGTCAACGACAGTCTTGGAAAGGAATTTCTGAAGATACGAAGGCTCTGCAGTTCCAACAAGTTGCTCCACCGCCTTCATAACAGCCGCTGGTAGACCAAGTGCCTTGAGGAGTTGAGGGTAATCAGTGAATGATCCGTGAACAGTGTCCTTGACAGTAATTTCCTTCTTGGATCCTCGAAGCTTGGGCCAGAACTTCGTCCAAGTAGTATCCTCCTTGGCGTGGTTAGGGCGGCCGATGAGGAAGAATGGCTTTTCAAGGCCTTGGCTGAGAGCTGGTTCGAAGATCTGGCCGTCCAAGTCCATACCGCCGCGGATTCGGTTGTCTGAGAGCATGGCTATAGCTGCACTAGCGCCGCCGAGGGAGTGACCAAGAGCAACGATCTTCTTGTTGTCGAGTGAGCCTGGAAGACCCTTGAAGACTTTCTTTTGGAAAGAAGGACGTAGAATTTCTGAGATGGTGAAGGACATATCCTTTGCCTTGACCTATGAAGAGTTAGAAAATTAATTATGAGATATGAGGCGATAGAGGTATACACACCGAACCTAGTTGCTGATTAGATTTCGCATCATCGGGAATATTTCCCCCCTTGATGATCTTTCCATCAGGAAACTCAACAACAGGAGGATCGTAGGGATGATCAATCAGAACCACGATATTTCCATAGCTCGCAAGCGAACGAGCCATGAGGCTGTAAATCAACCTGGAGTTGCCAGCACCAGGTGAAAAGACAGCAACGGGGAATGACTTCTTCTCGCTTTCACATCCTTTCTGAGGAATAGGAGTCTTGCAGACCTGGAACTCAAGAGCTGAAAAGGTATCGTTCGATAGACCCAGCTGCGCTACCTGCTGTCCGTATGCCTTGGCAGTAGCGGGCGGCATGTATGGGACGAGCTTGTTTGAGCAAGATGCTGCGTCGACCGGCCAGAAGATGGAGGCTAGGACTTGTCGGTGACCTTTCTTGGGGTCATAGGGGTCGATGCGGCTCTTGTCGGTCATGCCTTCGATGCGAAGGGCAGTGCCGTATGGACCGCTTGGCTTAGGAAGAAGAATGGCATGTCCGGCCCCGATGAGGGAGAGAAAGAGAAGAGAGAACTGCATAGTGAAGTAAATAACTTAGTTGTAGTGAATGAAAGAAGGTATCGTGAGTTTAAGTGGCCGATGAGGTTGTTGAGAGAGATGTCAATGAGAGGGATGGAGAGGCATCTTATATTCAGATGAGAAGATATTCATCATGAAGTAGCATCGAAGTTTTCGTACTAGATACCAAAGCTCGCAAGATTCATTACATTATCGGTAAAGCTCAAACCCAAACCCTTGGGATCTTCCATAAGCATTCCAGAAACACAGCCTCTACCATACTCAAAGCAGTTAAGTTCAAGCGAAGTGCACATTTCTCGTCCATTTGCCAAGAACCGTTTTTAATCGCTGACGAAAGTTGAGATTCAGCTCCCCGCCAAGCCAACACCGTGATTGGCTCAGAACACTAGCGTCGCTCAATTGTTTCCAAAAAGGGTATCGCGACATGCCAAGCTCATCTCGCTCAATCGATACCATTTTGAGTATAAACCCAAGCAAGCTCCCCCCAGTCGAGTCACCATCCTTCACATCACGCGCGACAAGGAATATTCAGAAAGATGCCGGTTGGACCATTTGATAGACGCAAGAAACGATCGCGGTGCCTTGCATGTGCTGCAAGCCATCTCAAGGCAAGTACCGAGATAATTCGTCATCGTACATGGCTGATCCTTGCGATGCAGTGTTCTGGAAGTGTTCCCTGCAGTAATTGTGTGAGAAGGAGGGTTGACTGTGCTTTTGAGAAGCAGAAGCCTAAGCAGATCTGGATCAATCAAGATGAATCTGGCAAAAAGACCGTGGCTCGGATTTCAGATTCTACATGCAAAAGTCAGCCTCGATTGGTTACCATCTGTACGGGTGATCAGATCTACTATCTTTCACACTATTTCGACACATTTTTGAGGAGGAACAACTGCAATCCGAAAATGAATATCTCTACAGACGTCATTAGCTTGATGAAAGACCAAGAATCGGGGACGTTTCTTCACGATGCTGTTCTTTCGTTGGGAGCGATGCAGGCGGTCAAGTTGAACGCATCAGAAGGTGTTGATCCAGGCAAAACTTACAACTTGGCTGTACATTACTACTCAAAGTCTGTGTTGGGCTTGAGAAACGCCCTTGAGAAGTTTGACCAAGAACCCAGTGCCCGGCATCGTATCTTGTGGACTACCCACCTACTTGGTCTGTTTGAGGTGAGTAATTCTTGAGGGTACTGCGCTGGAGCTAAGCTAACATATTGAAGCTCATGACTGATGAAACTGGCGAAGGATGGATACAGCACCTAGTCCACGGCACTTCCAAAGCACTTGTCGCTGCAGGTCCGACATCGTGCAAATCAGGCCATGGACAACGCTTTTTCACCGAAATCCGGATCTTTGAAGTCTGTCGAGCCATAATATTCAACGAGCCGACATTTCTCGCGACAGCAGATTGGAGATGCCTCACACGCGAGATGAGGGCCAAAGATCAAGGCAACAGTGACTCGTTGGATGAACTTTTGGACATCATCGTCTCATGCTCGACTCTTCGTGTTCGGTATGTACTTCGTTCTTCCATGCGACATGGCTTTTAACGATTCATCTTAGGGCGATAAACCTTATCTACCACTCGGACACAGATGCCGTTGATCTCGACGAAGCTTTTGATGTTGCTCAAGAAGGATTTCGCCTAAGACAAGCTCTCATCGACTGGGAAGCGAAGGATCAGCCTCCAAAACAACAAGCTGCTGAGAATTCAAGTGGAAACTTCGCATCCTTGACCAAAACATTCTTCGCTGCTACAAGTATCTACCTCTCCGGAGTCTTCGACTACGAAATTCCATATTGGCAGGACAAGGGTATCGTGGCGCCCAACTTGAGCGAAGAAGAAATACAGATGCATGTCATCAATATATTGACGCATACGAATACTGTTCTGTATAATTCTTCCACCTCTCCGTTATTGGTACTTTTTCCACTGCGAGTTGCGGGTGCACGGTCCTGGCAGGGTTGGCAGCAGGATTGTATCATGCAGAATCTATTGGTGGTTGAGAAGACGTTTCCTGTTGCAGCGGCTTTTAGGGCTGACTTGATGGGTGTATGGGCTCGGATGAGTCCGCCGGCATACTCAGATTCTCCTCTATCCACTTGATAGGAACCTCAAGGCTAATTATAGTATTATAGAATGCAAACTCCACCATTGTTACACTTTTGCGAAAATATGCCTCAGACGATCTTCTGCCTGGAATAAGTGTTTTCGTGTACTGGGGTTGTGATCCTGGCAGCTGACAATCGTCCTACATGACTAACTTGATCTCACCAGGATTAGGCATCAATCCTCCTATTGTAACTCGCGCATCATGTGATATAACCCAGCGGCAGGCAACACAACCAAATTGAATGAGGCCTTCCATCATGCGACAGGCACGCAAACAAAGCCACAGACGTATCTCAAGTTGTTCGGTGCATCAAGAGTTGCACTGCATCTGCAAGATCTCAAGATCAAGGCCCTACAACATGCCTGCTCAAATATTGAGAGTTGAATAACCCAACCATATTCTCTGTAGAATAGGATGATATAATTGTACATCGATCCCTAGTCCATCTTCCTTGGTCCCCGTCACGGCCCTACAACATGCCTGCTCAAATATTGAGAGTTGAATAACCCAACCATATTCTCTGTAGAATAGCATGATATAATTGTACATCGATCCCTAGTCCATCTTCCTTGGTCCCCGTCACGGCCCGCTCAAAAAGGGTCTCTGATCATCCCCCGGTCTAGGGTGGATCAGCAGACACGTCACACTGCTCACCCCGTCCTTCGTTACAGAACCAATTAATTCGATGCCCCGGATTTCTACAGGGCCTGTGACATGCATGCCATGGCGTCATGCCGGTCCCTGGGGCCTGTTTTATCTGTCGCTAGCTTATCGGGAGCTTCTTAAGAAGAGGCCTGTACCTGAGCGATGTTTGCAAAAGTGCAAGTGATATTTGGTACATTCATTGCGAGTAAAATGCCAAAGAAAGCTCCTTCGTTGAGGTCGTCTACGAGACCCAAACCTCAGCCTGCACCAGCGCCTGCGCCGAAAAGACCGCCTCTTAGAACGCCCAGCGCGTCTTACCCGAGACCCCCGCCAAGTCATCCGCCACCAACGATAAAAAATGAGGGACCGTTAAGACCTCCACCTGGAGTAGGCGCTGCACAAAGATCAAGATCTTATGAAGCTGAAAGTCGCCGACCGCGATATCCACCTTCATCAAGCCCGAGACAATCCTACTATGAGCGACCAAGGCGAAGAGACTCAGGCTTCAGGTCTGTGTCGCCTCAAGCGAGACCACCTCCACCTGCGCCTGTACAACGAGCTCTTAGACGGCGCATGACGAGAGATTCAGATTGGATGTCCGAGGATGAGAGTAGGCCGACATCTCGTCGTCGATCTCCGACTCCAGAACGACGTCAAAAGCCTCGACCTCATGGACCTGAAACACCGCCGTTCCCGCACTCCCCAAAGCCGGCGGTCGCACGTCCGCCAATGAGGTCTTACCCGACGGACAGCTCACGACCTGATCCAAGGAGACGTCCATCTTATGAGCCACCGCCTTCACCAAGACGTCCACTTGGGGCGGGAAAGAGATCACCCCCGTCAGCGTATAGACCAGCGCCTCATTTGGCTGCGGACATGCTGAGAGGGCGACCTCGATCGAGAGGAAACTCGCCACTTCGTTCTCATGAAACACATGACTCGGCGACAGGTAGGAGGCCCAGCTATTCTGGTGCTGGAAATTCGCAGCCCTCCTCTCGAAGACACTCTGTCAAGTCTCCAGAGCACAAGGAGGCCAGACCTGCCGAGAAGCCTGCAGAGACTGAGCCTAAGAAGAAGGGCTTTGACTTCATGAAGCATTTCCCTCAAGCCGTCGCTGCCTACGCTGGTATCGAAGCACTAGGCAAACACGCCGACACGGCCAAAGAATGGACGGACTGGTTCATGAAGCTCCAAAAGACACCCGAGGAGATCCACGAGCTATCGGCGAAGGCGACAACAGCAAGGGACACCATCACCCAGATCCAAAACACACTCGAGGCACGACCTGACATCATCGAGGGAGATGATGCGAAGCCCATGCGGAGGCAGATCGATGAAGCGATCAGGAACGCGACAGCTGCTCTCGATGAGATGACGAATCTGCTTCAAGAGATTAGCAGTGATGGGCTAGAAGGGACGATGTTCGGCGGCCTCGAGGAGTTTTATAACTCTTATAAGTATAAGGATGAGTGGGAGGAGAAGATCAAGCTGGCTGATGGTGAGCTGGAGAAGCAATTGGCGGCTCTCAGCAAGCTAATGGTCAACATTTACTCGTAAGTCGTATCTCCACTTACTTGCACCACAGCTTTTCTGACATTCATTCCAGGCGCGCTTTGATGAAACCTGCTCCTCCTGGCTTCGACAACCCAATACCACCCCCGGCTCCCGGGCAATCGTCTGAATCTGCAGATGCACGGCGCTCAAGTATAGCACAGCCGAGTTCAAAGTCAAGGGCGGGCTCAATTGACTTGGACCCTCCTCCAGTAGGGAGATACCGGAAGTCGGTTGATGAAGACGCCGTGAGGTCCGCGCCCTCTGATGTGTCAACTGAGCCCAAGGTTGAGACCGCGAAGGATGTGACGCCGGAGGACAAGCCAACGCAACCCGAGAAAGATTTCGGTGATCCTCAGCCTCAGCAGAATACCGATGAAGCTCCTCCAGGTTCTCCTAAGGGTGTGAAGCTCAAGATTGACGATGACCTAGCCGATCTCCCAACACCGTCACCTAAGGCCGAGCCATCAGAGGTACCATTGAAGAAGGAAGAACCCATAGGCATCAAACCCGCGCAACCGACGCCAGTGGAAGCCAAGCCTCCAAGGCCACCAGCACCTGTAGAAGACCCTGAAGAAATCCTCCTCGATGCAGCATGGAACGGCGATATCCAAGCCTGCAACTCCGCCCTCCGCCACGCCTCCCCCTCAACCCGCGACCAAAACGGCTTCACACCGCTCCATCTCGCCGCCGAGCGCGACCACCTCGCCATAGCAATGCTCCTCCTCGACTCCTCCGCGAACCCCAACGCTCGCGCCAACGGGGGCCGCACACCACTCCACCTCGCGGCGCGCTACGCATCAGCCGCACTCGTAGAACTTCTGGTTGATGACGCTCACGCTGACCCTAATGCTCGTACAACGGATGGACGGACGCCGTTGCACTATGCTGCTAGTGTGGCGGAGGATGGGGATGATGAGAAGAGGGAGGTTATTCGGGTGCTCAGGGATTGGAAGGCGGATCCGACGATTAAAGATAATAAGGGGAGGACGGCGAGGGATGTGGCGCAGAAGAGGGATTTTTGGGATGTTTCGGCGACGTTGAGGAGGGCGGAGAAGAGGTGGGAGGAGGAGCATCATCAGAACTGGTTTCAGAGACATGGGCTTAAGCGGTGAGGTAGGAATTTGCGGACATAAAGCGAAGGCCCTTACAGTGGCAGACGGCACCACGAGGCATTCAAGAACTTCTTAAGAACGAGCTTCGTATCTCCATACTCGCGCTTAAATCTAAGCAGACAAGTCAGAGCTATCTATGCGAGATTCAGAATAAGCAGTGTGGTATTGTGTCAATAGAAACTACGCAAGCAAAGACTAGCGCCCGATAGACAAACAAACATTTATGTACAGGTAAAGAGAACCGTAACTACATAGGCGTTCGCACCTCGCCTTTCACCACATTCCAATTACTTCTTCATTTCCGTTTGTTGCTTTGCGTCACTACCCTCCGCTGGGTTACCTGCTCTCAGCTCTGCATTTGGCTTCATCTGAGAAAGCTCGAACTTGTAGAAACCCTCCAGCACCGTATGCGGGCCCATCTCCAAGGGATAGTCTGAAGGCGCTGACTTTAAGTTGTATGGCACAAACTGAGGTAGGTACTCATCATCATCTCCAGGTAAGGTATACGGCGCCAGATTAGGCTGTAGCCATGACCACTCGCCCTTGTCCGTAAGGGCAGGAATGCATGCTTCAGCCGTGGTCTGGTTCATGGGCTTCTTCCATGAGTCGAGACTGGTGTCGATACCTGGAAGGTCTGCTCGTGTGAGGACAGGTCCACCGCGCAAGAGGATGCGTAGCTTCTTGAGGGTCTGGTCAATGATCCACTGGGGAAGCTTCAGTGTTGTAGACGGTAGAATACCCGTGGCGATGTGAACGGGCTGGTAAGGGTCGACGATAGCGCCGAGGACAACAGTTGAAGGATGGTTCCAGATGCCGCGGTGGTAGGCTGCTGCCGCGTCGTACTCTTTGGCGTATTCTTTGGTAGGATCAGGTATGCACTTGGAGGGATCGACATGCATAGGTGAGAGATACACCTTACTCGAGCTGGGAGAGGCGAACGAGTCTGGTTTCTGGTTATCACCGGCGACAATATTACGTCCTGGATAACCGAACTCGGTGTAGACGCAATTGATATCGGGAACTTTGTCTGTAACGCGATCTTGAGGCTGTGGAATGGGAGCGGGTTCGACTGGTTCAGATGGCTCTGGCGATGGAGGAAAGTAGCCGATAAGTCCATCACGCAGATTCGACTTGTCGCCAAGAAGAACCTCAAACTTGTACTCGTCAAGCTTAATCTCCTCCTTCTTTAACAAATCCTGGTAGCTCTGCGACTGCATCACAGGCGTAGCAAGTTCAAGGTTCATACCGATATTGACAAGCGCAAGCGGACGTCCCACCATATTGAGCATCTGTGCATCGCCAGTCAAAGGGTCGTTGTAAATATTCTGGCACGCATCAGCAAGCATTGCCCATAGACCAACGAGGAACTTGGCATCGGACATGCGCTTCATGAGCTGTTGAAGCTGCGATGACTCATTGGCTGCTTCAGACATGTCACCCTCGGCATAGTGAACCTGCCAATATGCCTTGCCGTGGATATTATCCGGTACCAGAGCTTCGCCCATACTTTCACCCGCAGCATTGTAGACTTGGATGCCCATGGTGCGGAAGTCAAGCATCAACCAGCCCCAGACAGGATCCTCGTACTCCGTGGTCGGGCGCCAGACATGATGTCTCCGACCGATGCCTCCTTCATAATCACCACTGAAGAACTGCGTTGTCTCGTGGTGCGCAGCGACGTCAGCGGAATTCACCACGAATTGAACGTTGAGTCTAGCGTCTTGATTGATGCGGTGACCGAGCTGGAAGAATTGCGAGCGGTGCTCTTCATCAAGTTCAACACTGTTGGCAAAGCCTCCGCCTTCTGCTTCGTTCGGCTGACATGCGATTGTACGACCAAGGCAGGGATACAGAGGCTTGCTCTTGTTGATGACGTCTGGAGTGTGGATTGGTGAGACGACCTGGCCGAATTTATCGACGATGTTGAACTTTGTGAAGCGTGCTTGGCCGTGGGTAACAGGCTTGAAGTCCCGCTCTGCTTTGTCGATGGAGCAAACGTCTTCTCCGAAAGGCGTAACGTCGTGACCATTTTGAGACTCCAGCAGCGCGTTTAGAAGTGATTTCTCTTTCTCATTGCGCGCAGGATGCGTCTCGGATTCGTATGGGGAAACGTGGATTCCACCGTGAAGAGTCAGAAGCTGATCCGTGAAACCGTCAAGATTTCCGGATACGAGATTAAGACTCTTCAGGGCCTTCTCTAGCTGAGAAAGAATCGCTGTCTTTCCACCTGCTAGGCCTGCCTTCTCGAGAGACTCGTTATCTAGCTTGTCCAGAAGCTGTTGCGCCAACGTGGTCATGGCCCACTCAGCATTGGGACGTAGAATACTTCGTCCGGAGACAGTACGTTTATGTAGATCCATCATGTCGAATGAAGAGATGTTGACGCCGGGAGCGATTCTGTAGTCTGCAGTACCATCGCTCAATCTTTGCAGTGTCCAGAATCGCTTGGGCAGATGGTAGTACTCAACCTCCCACTCGAGGAACAACACACGGCATGGCTGCGTATCATTCCAGTGAGTGTCGGCTTTGTTGTAGTAAGCAGGTCTAGGCGCCTTCATCTTCTCTGGATCGCCGATACTCAAGGCATATGCCCACTCTTGCATTAACGCATCAACTCCGACACGGACCCAACCTGGTGCCGTGTAGTTGAGAGCGTTGAGGCTGTCCAGAGACTCAAACAAGTCTGGAAGTCGCATGAGGCCCTTGTTTGACTTTTGCGCATCGGTGATCTTCTTGACTAGCTCTGGGTTCTGGAAAAAGAGCTTCATGCCGTGGACCATGCAGAGCTGATGATTCGCATCGCCTGACTTGGCTCCCACCAGCTCCTTCAACCACTGCTGTACCAGCTCAGCGCCCTGCTTCCCAGTGAATGGCAGTGAGCTCAGTGGCCTAGCCTCGTTGTTCTTCTTGACAAGAAACTCTGAAGGCCACGCTGTACCAAGCCCGCCCATGACAATTGAAGGAGAAGTACGGCTGAAGAACTCTGATCTAGCAGTGGCATGCATCTTTTCAGGGTCGGCAGGTACTAGGCTCTGATTATACCTGCTGCGCAATTCTCTGACGGTCTTCAGAGCCGCTAGATCATCGCGGATTCTCTTGCTGCACTCCGCGCGAATTGAAGGCTCCGCCCAGCGACCTCCTGTTACACGGGCCCGACGCTTCCACCATTCGCAGAAGAGGCGATGACGAAGGTATCCTTCTTGACGGTCCAGAGCATCTATGTAAGCTTGGAACCTATCCGCTTTGAGCAAAGCTATCATGTCTTTCGCGGTAGGAACATGCAGTTCCTTCATCTTGTTGGGGTCAATGGCCTGGTCATTCCCATCTGCTGAAACATTGTCATTATTGAAGCGCCATTTCTTGCCTCCATCTGTAGGCTTGAAACCCGCTCTGAGGTTCTGCGGTACGTGAGAGTCGAGAAGTCCGCCTTGACCGGATTGTCCAATTGCCATCTTCATCTCGTCGATGAGCGCAATCCAGTCCGTGTTGCTCCATGGCTTGCGCTCCTGTTTCTGATTGGCGTCTTTCTTTTCCACGACGATTATTTCCTCTGGTAGAGCATGAAGATATGCCTCGAGCGCTTCCAGTGAGTCTGACCCCATAGCTATGGGCTGCTTGCTGCTCACGTTCCTGGCGATATTGAGCGCCTCGGATTCTTTTGGTGGTGCATCTCTTGTCCACTTGACATTGTACATGGCACCGTGGGTGATGGACTTTCTCTCGTCATGCTGCGAATGGAATGTTGAATGATAGCCAAACACAGCGTAGGAAATAGTCGCAGACGCAGGCTGAATGATCTTGCCTGCACCATCTTTCCAGCTGACATCGTCGTGAATGGAGAAGACATTCGAGTTGTGATGCTGGAAGTCTGGGAACAGAGGATTGGCAGAGTCCAGCAATGCTAACGGCGAGTGGTAAATGCCATTGGGATCAGGGTCATTCCAATCATCGTCGAACTTGCGCCTCATACCCATAAACACATCGACCTGTTTTTCCACTGAGACTTTCTGGTCGATGAAGGGAGAAGCCTCCGTCTCGACATCGAAAGTGTCGTCTGTGGAAGGGTCAAAGTGTCCACCAAAATGGCGGATGCGATTGCTCTCAACTATGAAAGCCGCCAACGCAGGAGCACCGGGCTCAGAAGCTTCAGTGATGCATCTGAAGACTATCCAACGATCTGGCACATGTGTTTGCTGTCACTGGTCAGTCATGACTGTTTCGACACGATATTGGATGATTGCTACACTTACTGCGACCTCTCCTGCCTTTTCATCGTCAGTATCTTCCGTTTTTCCATTACGGAAATGCTGTGGCAGCGTCCAATGTAGATAGACGCCCAATCGCTCTTTGCGCAACATGCCATCATAGACATTTTGATCATTCTCATCAACTTCCGGTCTTTTTGTGATATCCGCAATTCGAGAGTTTGAGTACCATGGATACGCGCCGTCAATGTCAACATTGGGGATCGCATCTGGCGCTGAGAACTCTCCAGATAAGAATGAGGAGTTGTCAGGTCTACTTAGTGGTGCGATAAAGTGCTCTTTGTTAAAGATGTGCTGATTGAGAATGAAGGCATCGAGGTTCATGGACCAGCAATCAATGTCTGTGGCCTTCTTGATGGGCTTTTGTGGTTTGGGGGCGTCTGGCGTCTCCAAGTAAATTGGAGTTTCTTGCTCATCTTCTGACACATCTGCTGGGTCGACTGCTGGAGTTTTAGAAGCCATTGTCGTTGTCATTGTGAGAGTATGCGCCAACAAACTTGATGGAGAAGGGACAGTGATTTGGTCGTATGTTGGCGATAGTGAAGATGGTCGTTATGATCAACTACGACCCACGAATGATTGACCTCAAGCTTCCACAGAACTTACTGGCAACCAGATGCGCAGCACTAGATACCCTGCCAGTTCTAGCCATCACTAGTATCTAATAGCACTCGTAAGATGCTAGCTAGGGTTCATCCAGCTTGCGATACGCGACTGAGACACACGCAGGCCGAGGCCCAGTTACCAACCACTCTTTCAGGGTACAGTCCCCAAGTCATCAAACAGTGCGATACACACAGTATACTTCTGACCCTCAGCGGAACATTTCCCCCAGAGGCCTACGGGAAGAACGGCAACACACCACCAAATGCTTGGTTAGCGTCTCCCTGTTTCCCCTTATAGCGGCTGGCTGAACGGCCACTAGCGGCCCGGGAGCTGGGACGCTCGCTAAGAAACGCCTAGTCCCAAGCGATAGCTCAGGGCGTGTGCATCGATTTGCCTCTGTTGCTCAACCGAAACGGAAACGCCGTATCCGCTGAGGTTCCAAACGGGCAAGTTCCCAAGCGCGTGATTTACTATTTCGATAGTTTTGATGCAGGTCTCACGTTCTAGTGATCTCAACTATATTCCGCTTGGCAGGGGATAGATGCAGCCAACATGGGCTTGAGTCTAGACACAAATCGTCTTTGAAGAATCGCACGCTCCAAGGCGAGATTGGCACCATGGCCAAGTTGATTGCCATTGACAGGCCTGCTTCGTGTAAGGTCTGGGGATCCTGTGTTGTGAAGCCTTCATTCTCATTCCACATCAAAGGCACCTCAATCAATTCTGCAGTTGAGCTTGGCCAACGGGTCTTCATTGAGCATTTTGCTGCCTTTCGCATCGTCATCATACTTCAATTGAAGTGGCAGTATGTCTAATACTAAGCCAATCGCGACGGCGTCGTCCAGCAGTTCCACTGCCTACGACAATGCCGACGCAAAAGCTCGTCTTTACGCCTATGAGATTCCCCCAATGCCTCCGGGCGAATACGAGATCATCACAACTCAAGAAGTCAAATCTGGCAACGACACTGAGAAACTGGTGTCAACACAACCCGTCACAGTCAAGGCGTGTCACCCATACGCCATACCACCAGAGCTCGTTCACTCATACTATCCTCCAAATCTGGGCACCGTGAGCGCAACAACGCTTCCTCATATTGTTCTCAAAGGAGCGACACCTTGGGAGCGGTCGCAAACATACAAGGCGGGCACGGCTCCAACGCCATGGATTGCATTGCTTCTTTTCACTGATGAGGATCTGTGTGTGCCTCCAGAGGTGACCAGCGCTGCTAAACCCTCAGGTACTCGGACATTCACTCTTCCTCTGAGTCTTTTCAACAGTAATCGCTCAAAGTGGTGTCATAAGAATGACTACTCCGACACTGATGTCCCAGTCAAGGGTGATGGACTACCAGCGACTGCTGATTTTCTGTTTGTCAAGAGCAGCGCGTTCAAGATGTACTTTGAGCGTCAAGACTCAGCTGGCAAGACGGGACAGCAGGAAGGGGCGGACTTGGATCGCTACAAACTCCTTACGTACATCACAGACAGCGGTGTCAAGGATGAAAGTGGTCATGTCACCAATAAACTCAGCACGCTTATCAGCCATCGGGCGAGGCCATATGTTTCGGAAGATCAGAAGATCAAAGTATATGCGCACATCGTCTCAATTGAGACCTTGGATGGCCGCATTGACTGGAAAGCTGTGAGCCAGGCCTCAGCAACAGTCGCACTTGTCTCTCTGTTCTCCTGGACTTTTACCTGGGAGACGCACAACAAGAAACTTGAGATGTTCGAAAATCTTTCGAAGCAGGAGAACATTCGACCTTTGGCGATCAAGCTTTCTCCCACAAGTGCTGAAAAGCCAGATGATCCATCAGCTGCATGGGTCCGTCGAAGGGTCACAGAGGGATACACTATCGTACGTCATCGCGATATCGCTGGTGAATCATCCATGGCGTTGTACCGAGGACCGCTTCTTCCAGGTTTATCGCGCAAGGCGCGCATCAAGCCAAGTGTCCATGGAACAGATCTGCAAATCATCGACACATCAGCCAGAATCCTCGACATCTCGTACAACACGGCCTGGGAACTAGGTCGAACACTGGCCGGTCGGGATGCCAAATTCTCAATGGCCATTGCCTTCCTCCGCCGAAAGCTGTGCATGAAGGCCATAACGAAGTCCAAGATCTCTGCGAACGAGGATCCCGATAAAGCCAAAGACGCAGAGAGTGAGCAACCGCAGCTCATGCACAAGGCGGATGCCGTTGTTGATAGCGCGTTGTCGAAACTTGATGGGCTTTTCAAGGACGGTGTGGCGGCAAAGATGAAGGGTCTGCCGAGAGATGGAGATTTAAGATGGCAAGTCCCTGCTCCCGCAGCGACATCCATGGCCGCAGCGCCAGGCGTGATGACCTTTGAGAAACTGCGCAGACATCTTGAAAGCGCAGCTAAACCCTGGCTTGAAGAAAGGACTCTGGAACTATGCAAGGCTACGCCTGTCGTTTCTTCAATCCCTCAACTGGGTCTCGTGTTTAATTGGCTCATTGACAATCTCATGTCGCTGAAATTGGTCCCAGCGACGTATCTTTTCCCAGACCCAGCTGTCCTTGCGGAAGAGAGCGTCAACTGTTTTCTCATGGATGATATTTGGATTGATGCTCTCGTCGACGGCGCGATGAGTCTAGCCAACACTATGGGAGGAGGTAGTGATCCTGTCCGCGATCTTATTCGCTGGGCTTTTAACTTGTATCTCGAAAGGGCACCAGCAGATCGTGTGCAGATCGGTGGCTCAGGCTTCATCGTCCGCAGTGGTATCGTGGAATCATTCCCCGATCTGGAGATGACAATCACCACCAAACGTCCAGGGTCAGATGTACAGGTTCCTCTAAGCTGCGCGTACCGAACACGTAACGAGGACATGATTCTCTGCCTCGTCGCAAGAGGTCAAGGACAGAGATTGGTGGACTACACTGTCAAGCTCAAGCTACCGCCACACCAGCAGCGGTACAGTTTGGGAACCGTCGACAAAGACTCGATGTCATTCACCTGCGAGATGAAGCCATTCTTGACGATGACGGAGCAGTTCAAAGACGCTTTGCCAAAAGGCGAAGTAGAAAAGAAAGTCCAATGGAGCAGGACTGGTGTCATGAGTCCTTCTAGTTTCCCTATCAAGCCTATCTGGAATCATGACACTGGTGTCCTCACTCCCCATCTCGTGGTCAATATGATGGACTACTTCATTGACCAAAACAAAGACCGTGTCTGGAAAAAGCCAGCTCCTGATTCTAAAGTGGTGTATACCGCGACGCAGCTACTGGAGCGCGATTACTCCATTGAACTCAATTTCAGTGTGACCGCCGGCAAAGAGAGCAAGCCTCGGAGGATCTTCCCTGAACAGCCAGATTATGAAGAAGATGGTCGCGAATTGGCAATTGAGCATCTACCTGAGAATAAAGAAGCCAAGATCAAGTCGTGGTTCAAAAAGCTAGCCTTTTCCCAAGACTCCCCAGGCCGCAACATACCGCCACAGTCCAACACGCCTCAAAACATCGTCTTCTCCATCAAAGCTATCCCTACGCTCAAGGACAACATCCCAGCAGGCACAGAAGTATTTGTCATCGAAGTCACCATCCCCATTGGCGAAGATCCATCCCATCTCCTCGATCATTTAGCACCGTTACCTTCTGTGCGCGCCATTGGGCCAAGACAGCAGTGGATTGCGGCTACAACACATAGAGCGGCTACGAAAGATTCGCCTGCTGAGATGGTGGTTCACTTGAAGCCTCGTGGGACGGTTGGAGGGGGTGCTACGTTTGCGGAGGGGTTGGATGCCAGTTTCATGCTGATGAGAGCGACGGTCAATGGCGTTGTGGGTAATGATGTTGAGATTAAGACGAAGGAGGTTTATGGGAAGTGGGAGAAGACTAAGAATGCTCAGGGCAAGGAAGTTTCTGTATTGTCTACTGTTGATGTTATGGATAAATGGACGCTGCGCAAGGAATAATAAGGATGATTTTGTATAGATTCAATATTTATCTCGACTATTACTGAAATTATCTTGATTGAAACTCGCTGTGATAAGTGCAATTTATAACCATATTTCTACTCATTCCATAAAGGGCTCATTCCATCCAAGTGCCCTATCTTCAAGTCACATCCACCACGAAGTACTTATTCGTTATAAAGTAAAAGGAAGGAAATTTGGAGAGGGCTCTATCCTGAAGATTGCTATATTGACTTCAGCGTCTCTACCAACCTGGGCGGCTGTTCATTCATCATAGAAACTCCAATCTTTTCACGAGAGGCAACCTTAGGGTAGATCCTAGCCAACATAGCCGCAGCTCTGGTCCCGAAAATTCTCACAGGGCACTTACACAAACAGCCTAGGGCCATGGACCCCTGTAAAGTCAATGGCCTGGACGCCAAACCCCTAAAAGCTTGTCTTGCACACCCCGGAGAAATGGTTCGAGACCCTGCATGCAGCTAAAGCTCAGCTCTCGTCTTGCCATCCCAAAATGGTCTTCCCCTCCACGTGGAGGATGCTCTTTTCGATAGTTTCGTTTTATCTAGGACGAAAGAAGAGCCGAAATTCGTTTACACCACCTATCACGTAGCTCCTCGAGGGCCGCACCGACGCCCACATCGCGAGAACGCCTCGACTCTTCGCACGAACCAACGGCTGATGCTATACGCAAGCGCCCGCTCCCGGAGACTATTGATTCACGCATTGGCTTTTCGAATAGCGGAAACTCCGGTCTTACAATTGGAGCTAGTTGCTGCATGTCTCGAGTAATATGTGATGGCTGGAAGATAGCTGCATACACCGATTGGGGCGTATTGGCTCTCGCATCTGAGCAATTGGAACCCTGATGCCGCTCAAGTGACTTACACGAGCAGGGATAGAGAAGGGGCGACGCCAGTGTTCTAGGCCATGGCTGAAGGCTGTATCCGAAATAGCTTGCAGTCCGGGGTTGTCCAGCCTTGATCGGCATGGACTCTGCTCGGCCTGCGTGCGATTGAGAAGCTGGCTGTTCATCTCATCAGGCCCCCCAAGTGACAGACCTTGGCACTGAATACAGTCTTTTTCTAATCACAATCTTTGTTCATAGCAGACGAATGCTCATCTCGAGCATCGCAGCTTTGGCCAAGATACAATGGCCCACCACGTTCATGGAAGACGATCGGCCAGCGACAAATGGCCGCCGTCGCTGCCAGACCAGCAAGAGACTCTGGTAGACAAGACATTTGTGTTCGGTGCCGATGAGCTTATTGCTTCGACATTAGTTGGGCGAGGCAGTTTGCTTCACAAGCCTGGTAGGCTAGTAACGCTCAAAACTCGTGTAAGTGTTTCCATCCCACTGTCGCAAGCATAAATTAATTGAGCATCATTAGTCTATAACTTCAAAGAGCTCAGACTCTGATGAGAATACACACGCAGAAGCTGCTGGTGGTATCAGAGTCGTGAGCACTCCTGGGCGTTTCTTTGGTGAAAGGGACTGGACGCGCTCTACAGTGAAGCGCAAACAGGACCATGCTTCATTAGATGCCGATTTTGATGACCATTCTGGCCATAATCATCGTGAGCGTCACAGGCATCGTCAAGTCAAGAAATGGCTGGAAGATGATGAACCTCGTGATGACGTTCCGCGTCGTGCCAAACCAGGTAGACGATCACTCGGCCATGGTCGGCCGGTGATAGGAAGGGTTGGCGATGGTGACAAGCGACCCCGAGCTCCTTCTGGAGGTTCTCGCTATGCGTCCTCTGGTACACAGACAGCCGGCGGATCAGCATCGCCTCCTGCTGGCGACAGACCTGTCATTCCTGGACAGACTGGAGGTGACAAGCCTGGAGGAATTGGCTCTGGTGGTCCATCTACCAGCTTGCCCACTACAGCTCCAAAGGCAGGAAACGTGCAAGCACCAAGCGGAGTATTGCCTCCAGTCACGGCAGTTGATCCAAGATTGGCAAATCCTCCTGCTGGCCCTGTTGCTCCAGGAACCATTGCTGGACCTGCCGTTCCTGCCATCAAGCCTGATGTTCCTGCTCAATCAGGACCGGGTCTTCAGCAACCTGCCCACACTGGAGGTCCTGCAACTTTACCTGCGGCTCCTCCAGCGTCGAGCGGACAAAATATTCCACCACCAGTCTCTGTCCCAGGTGTCCCAGCTGTTCAGCAACCTGCCCGTCCTGGAGATGTCGCAACTCTACCTGTGGCTCCTCCAGTATCGAGTCAGCCAAAGGTCCTGCCACCAACATCAGCTCCTGCTGGACCAGCCGTGACGCCCATCACAAACCCAGTTACAAGTGCCCCAGGCCTCCCTCCTCCTCCGCAACAACTTATACCTCTCAAAGACCAATACATGCTCGCAGCAACGGGCCAGACAACTCAAATCCGCAGTGCGACGCCAGGTATCAGCGCTGGTACCGTCCCGTCTGACCACATCGTCTTCTCAACCCCAGACACCGGCACACAAGCGTTTCTGACCTCGTCAGGACCCATAGTCTTTGAGACTTCCCTGGAAGAAATCAAGAAAAACATAAGCGAGTTCCCACTCTCGCTGAGTGATCCTCTGAGACGAGACTTTAGTGCAGCTTGGAAACTTGACGAAAATGCATCTTACCTTCAGAGTGCTGATGTCAACTTGAAGCTTGGCTCAGATGGCAAATCTCTTGAGATGACCGGCTTCAAGGTCAAGGTGTCCAAAGATACAAGCGCTCCGCTCGTATTCTCTACTGATGCGAAAGTGCTCAACGATGAGTTTGAGACGGGCTTCTTTCACGGTTCAAAAGACGCCAAGATTACCACGCTTACTGGCATTGATCGCTACCCCGGCCATCTCCTCCTCGGGTTGGAGACAGGCTCTGCCAATGGTGGCTTCAAGGATCTTGCAGATCTTTGTGCAGTGGCTCATATCAACCCTAAGCCTTGGCTTAAGATGTTGCTCAAAGAAACCGCAATCACATTCGGTGCTTTGGCTGGTACGCCAGCTCGCAACGCGATGTGGTATATTCCCGGCTCAGGATCTAAATGTTGTTTCCGACTTGAGGCCTCTCTCAATCTGGACGGGAAATTAGAAGGTTTACTGAACAAATACCTCGCTGGTTGGAATGACCACATTCCCCCGCTGTCTGTCGTTGCCAAGAGGACTGTATCACCCTCCTCTGGTCCTTGGGGAGACGCCTCTACTATCGGAGAGCTCACCATCGCTGCAGAGCCCGACATCAATGGCGAGAAGCGCGCGATGGGCATGTATGTTACCATAGGAGAAGATCACATCAATGTGTTCTTCGTCTGCTACTCGAAAGCGCTTCAGTGGGAAGCTCTGAAGGCTTGGATCAGAAAGAGCTGCAGCGAAGTCGGTACTGCCATTGACGACTTGGAGAAAGTCCTTCTCAATACTGGTCATGGTTCCAAGGCACAGAATACGAGCACTTCTCATATATACTGGAGAAAGGTGACTGTCACTCTTCTGAACGACGGGAAGGGCGGTTTAAGTCTTGCTGGTATGCGCCTGGAGCTCGAAGCTTCTATGCAAGTGCTTGTTCCCAAGGATAAGCATTCAGTCTTCACTTTGGACTTCATCTGGACTCAGGGCACTGGAGAGTTCTCAGGTGAATGTGAATTTAATGGTGTTGGCAATGTACTAGGAAAAGGTGACCCGCCATTACAGTACTATCTCGACTACGAGCGGTGGGATCAGTTCTCCTATCTTGATCCTTCGGAGCCGTTCATGTCGCTACGTTACCTCGACAGTAGCTTCGTACAGAACTTGCCTTTTGGTATTCCCACTGAGATTACCGAAGCTGATCTCTACGTTTCCAACAAGAGTTTGGGTATCAGCGGTCGCCTTGAAGCTTTGATTGGAAGCCCGACAGAGACTTCGGTCGTCTCCGATCCTTCAAAGATACCGTCTCTACAGATCGCTCATACTATGCTGGGCTTCTCAGTCGACTACACCTACGCTTCAAAAGAGTTCAATATCATGCTTAATGGGTCCATCTCCCTTGTGCCTTTCAAGGAAGGCGATCCTCCGCCATCGCTGGAGACCATGGTAATGTATTCGTCACAGGAGAGCCAAGTCTCGTTCTCCGCGAATGCATCACATATTCCCATGACAGCTCTTCACTCTTTATTTGCTGCAGGCGAGGAGAAAACACATGCGATGTCGATCCTGGAAAGAATCGACCTACAGCGCATTGCTCTTGAAATCACGGCCGGTAAAGGACAGCCAGCTCGGATCATTTTTGGAGCGGACCTCAAGATCGCCAGTGTTCTGTTGGAGACAAAATTCTCGCGTACAGATGCCAATACTTGGAGTCTCACTGCCGAATTACATAAAGAAAATACTCCCGCTGGTAAGACGTCTAAAGAGTTCACTCTCGGCGACGCTGTGCAAAAACTTCTGGGCCAGGACGTCCTAGAAATCCTTCCAGACTTTGTGACAGGAACAACTTTCAAGGCATCTGAGCCTGGCAAAGACAAGTTCGACATTGTTGTGACTCGTCTGAATGGCACAAAGTCACATCTCGTTTTCGGTGCAGAGCTAAAGTTTGGCATGCTCCACGTCCAATTCGCACAGTTAGCTCCTATTACTGGCAAGGCAGATAAGCCCTCGCCTACCAAGAGACTGATACGTGTGTCACTGGGCCCTCTACCTTCCATATCGAAGCTGCCCATCCTCGGAAATCTGGACATACCGTTTGATGCGCTCGAGTTCCTCTGGGTCAGCACCATGTTCACACTCGAGGATATTAGTACCCTTAACGGAAGTGCAAAGATGTTCCAGGAGCAGCCATTCAAGATGAGATCTGAAGACAAAGAGTTATCTGAAGGTTTCCACTTCCGCCTTGTTGGTAGCCAGGGCGTCTTCCTTGACCATGTCTTTGGCCAGGACAAGAAAGAGGAGAAGAAGACCCCAGCAGGTACAGTCGCTCCCGGCTCCAAGGCAACCCCTGCTCCTGTCCAAGAGAAGAAGCCATCCACAGAAGCAGTTGTACCTGGTGGCGGTGGACCCGCGACAACAGCCGCGCTTGCGAAGAAGAAGGGGCCTCTCACTCTCTCGGGTATCTCGTTGTCCTACGAAGGTGGAGTCCTGCGCATTCATCTTGATGCCAGTGTTCTTATCGGACCCATCAGTGCTGGTATCCAGGGTCTCACCCTCGTCGTCAGACTCGACTCCAAGCAGATCCACGGCTTGCACGACATTTTGCATGTTCCGATTGATGTCGAGGTTGAGGGATTCGACATGTCGTTTAGTCGCATGCCAATCCAAATCGCAGGTGCTCTACACCACAAGCCTGGCACTAAAGCGTACTTTGGAGGTGTTGCTATCTCATTGAGCACATTTTCTATCGCAGCACTTGGCTCGTATGAGCAAGTCCCAGCCAACGCAGCAGCTGGTACGCCAGAATATGATTCCTTCTTCATTTATGCCATGATGGAGGGACTAATTTTCACGATGGGCTGGGCCGAGGTTCGTGGTCTCATGGCTGGTTTTGGCTACAACTCTCGTCTCCGGCTACCTAACGTGGAGCAACTTTCCAAATTCCCACTCATCCAGGGATTCGAAAAAGAAGGAGGCTTCAATATGAACCAGGCTATACAGGACCTGACAGGTCCTGATGCTTTCGTGACGCCTAGTATGGGCTCCATTTGGTTGGCACTCGGTCTTGTCATCCGAGCTTGCGAGGCTATCGACATGCGTGCTGTTGCAACAGTGGCTCTCGGACCCAATCAAACTGACATTGGCTTGATTGCTCGTGCAACCGCTACCCTTCCTCGACGTGCGAGCCCCGATAAGGCTCTTGTTCTCATTGATCTCTCTGTGGTTGGAAAGCTCGACCTTGTCAATGGCGAGCTCTCAGTTGACGGTCTCATCAATCCCACCTCTTTCATTCTCAATAAGGATTGCAGACCATCGGGTGGCTTTGCAATTAGAAGTTGGTTCGGTAAGAATAACCCACACTCAGGTGACTGGGTGGTCAGTTTCGGCGGCTATCATCCTATGTACCAAGTTCCAGCGCATTACCCTCGTCCACAACGATTAGGCATCTCGTGGACGCTCAGTTCAAACCTCAGGGTCACTGGCAATGCATACGCAGCTATTACACCAGGAGCCATCATGGCGGGAGGAATGCTTCAAGCTGTCTTCTCCGCTGGTCCTCTTGGTGCACACTTTGATGCCCATGCCGACTTCCTGGTCAACCTCAAGCCGCTGTACTATGTGGCCGATATGGCTGTGTCTGCGGGCGTGTATTATGAGCTTAGAGTCTTGTGCTTCAGAAAGAAGATCTCTGTCAATGTGGGAGCTTCTCTACACCTTGAAGGACCACCAATCCACGGCAAAGTACACTTTGATCTGTCCGTCGTTAGCTTCACCGTCAGCTTTGGTTCTGGAACATCTGAGGGCAAGAAAGCGATCAGCCTACGTGAGCTTATGGATCTTGTGCTACAGGAAGCAGGTGACACTCGGAGAAAGAATGATAATGTGATTCTTAATCCTCATACGTTCACAGCTGTGTCTGGTCTTCTTGGCGATGATAAGAAGAAGAGTGACACAGTCAATAAAGCCCCGCCTAACAAGGTGACTGCCGAGAAGGAGCGTTGGCACGTCCGCAGCGACAACTTCATCTTTTCTGTTCGAAGTGCGGTACCGACCAACTCCATTGGAATCGAGGGTCGTGGTGCTTCACAGTACACCGGCAACTCCATTATCAGCAGACCTATGCAGATGAAGAAGGAGGCAAGCGAATCTTCAAAGATCAAGTCGACGCTGGGCGTTAGGGTTCGGAATGTCAAGGAGGACAAGACCGTTCCATTCCGCGAAGTAGCCAAGGTTGAAGATCAGCTACCAGCCAACTATTGGGGCCCCTACTCTGAGAACACAGCAGACTACATGAGGCCTGATAGGATGCCCCCGACAGTCTCTCATCTAGTTGGGGCGACTCTTGTGCCGCCACCACCCGCCGCTCCTGAGCAGTCTATCCCCGTGTTCAAATCCATGCCAGAGACCTACCCAGCTTCGAAATGGGAGCCCAAGAAATTGGAGAAGCGAGTTCGTTATCTAGATCACGCAACCGCTAGAGACAGCGTCAAGTGGTCTCGCGTCAAGGGTGCCATGGGTTTGGAACCCGAGGCAAAGAGGGAGAAGCCTCCTATGGACCCAATCCTACTGACAGAGACCGGAGCGGCAAAGCTGGCTGCTACTACTAAACCTCCCTTAACCAAACCATACCGTCAAGGCATTTTGGACAGCTTCATCAGCCTAGCCCATGGTGGTAAAGACGAGGAGAGCGTGCAGAAAGCCTACAAGGGCATTGGTGATAATGTCCCCGATGTCATCTTGAACGACCCCCAGCGCTTTTACATCGGTCCTCCAACAGTGTTCTGCAACTAAAGCTACCTGCTGTTTTGCCGGCTAAGGTCTCCACATTGGTCGATTTCTTTCTGTACTGTTTAAGAACTTGTATATGTCTTCTGTGCTTAAGCCAGCTAGTTCTCTCTTTAATTCATTTGAATCAACACGCGCTTAATAATCGAATCATTCACCATGTGTCCTCATGTATTCCAGTCTATAGCCAGTATCGACTGCACAGCTGAGCTACATGAACTGCGCCCTAAATTGAGTAGCATGACCATAGAAAAGGCAGCCCTAGTGAAAGGGACCCTGGGCTCGGTTTACAGCTCGGAAGGAGAGCAGACCGCTGAGAAACTAGCCTTGGTTTGCCTGAGTCGGAGCAAACCCGCCGCGTGGTCCAGACAAAGCGATACGGTGCCGGAAGGCCGGGGTCGCTATCTCTAGACTTGTGACCAATACTCTCCGGTCTACGGAGTAGACCTGCATAGTTTACGATGAGATGGTGCTTCCGTTACAGCAAGCCCGGTTTCCTGCACCCTGGTCGGACCCTCCTCTCTACACCCCAGGCGTGTGGCGACCCTCGAGCTGCAGCTTCGCAAACTATCGATTCTTGGACCCATACCCTGTAAGTGCTCCCTCCCCTGCAAGACTTGATACTCCTAAGGGTCTTACCTACTGGGGTTCTTTCGAAGAGCTCTGTTGTTATCCTTTCAAATGCCCCGACTTTGACATCTTGAATATCCGAAACCTCCAAGGTCATCACTAGTCAACACAGATCATTATTCGAACTGCATACCAGTGTCTTCTGCATTATCGTGGACAGTGGCTGTACTGGGCGCAGAACATCTTTTCGAGTACCTCTCCGAACCGGTCAACTCGAAGAAGATGGTGAAGTCCATGAAAGAAGAAGAGGTTAGAAGCCTGTTAATAAGCGGGGGTAGGATTCGACTACAAATACAAAAGAAACCGCGGTATAAAACTGAGGGCGGCTCTTATTGGAAAGAGCCAGTGCGCACGAGAAAGATTGTGAATAAGAGCAACTGGGAATCCAACGAGTGTAAGTCCAATGATCCAAAACGATGGCAATACTCGGGCTGATGGTTCCCTAAATAGGTTGTCCCTTGGATAATACACCGATGGACTATAACTTCAATTATGCAGCCTTAAACAGTGGCGAGACTCTCAAATACGACTGTACGAAGCATCGCCCTCATGACCAAACAGACGGGCTAACAAGTACGCAGGCTTCATGCCTACTGGGGAATCCTATGAGTTCTTACCATGTGCTCCTTGGCCGCTCGAGGCTAAGGAGGTCCTCGGTTATCAAAGGTTTCGTGGAACCGACAGGATCGTGGAAATTGAGGGTCCCCCTGTGGCTCAGGTAAAGACTCCGTCACCGTGAAAATTCACATATATTGGGGTGGCTTGGCTAATAGTCTCTAGGAAGCCTTCGTGCCATACAAGCTGCTTTTGTATAAGGGCAGGTACAATGCGGACCCAGGATACGATGACCGGCACCGTTTTGTGTACCTGGCAGAGAACAAACCCAAAGAGCCGGCAGTAGGTGACTGCTTCATTCGACTGGAGGAAATTCATAAGCGTATGAATGGTACCAAAGCCGAGTATATTGAGGATTGTAAAAGGTATAACACGTGGATCACGGCTGTTCGCGCCGCGTCACCGTGGAGCATGAGCCAAATGACCAACTTCCAAAAAGCGAGAGCAAAGAACGAGTTGGAAAGAGTAATGCTAGATGGCAAATGGAGACTCAGGTTTCGCTGCTGGACTGTTGACGGCAAAGAATGTGAAGAAAGTGAGAAAGAGCTCCGTAACCGCCTTTTCACCAAGAACGTCTATCCTGCCAATGATAAGTATGATCATTTTGACGTGTTCAGAGTCTGGGCAGGTAAGTCTCATATTCACCTGCAACCTGGTAGTAACGTCAGACTAACTTACTTGACAGAAATATTGCGCAAATCACAGGGCGATAAGCTAGGAGCAAAAGACTTCTTTGGTCGCTACTGGGATGCTGTGATTCCAAATGATTGGGACGATGTGTTCCAGAACGGGTTCCGGATCATTGTGGGACCGCAATGGTTCGACTGGTACAAAGTGAATGGCGGAGGTTTGCTGTTGTCATATCAAAACCCCGTCCATCGGGTCGATGCGAAAAAAGCTCTGTTCAGAGGGATCGAACGTGCCATTAATGCACCGCGCCTCAAGTTCAAACCTCGCCTGTCCTGGGAGAATGTTTTCTTCTTGATTGAACTTGACGCTGATGCCGCCAAAAAACCTGCGGCAGACTGGTTCAAAGAGGGATGGAGGTGTCTTAATGCTCATCCAGGAGGCCTTTACCAGATCGTTGTGAACTTACAAGTACGGCTGTTCCTCTGTCTCGATACTCATAAAAAGCCATTCTGGCAGGAGGGATACGGTCACCCTCAGGAGCCAAAAGCCAAGAGTCTTAACGACGAGCACCTGGACCTATGTCGCCCACACACAACGCCAACAACAACTCTCATCAACACTACTCTTCTAAATAACCCGATCAAAAAGAGAAACCCGCCGCAAGACAGATGCGTGGCTACAAATGGGTATTCTGCGAACGTGGTAAGTACCTAGCATTGTCCTGAGGCTTCTTCCATATACAGTAGCCAGTATTCTGACCCTTGCAGGCCATGTCGGGCGCATTCCCTGACTTTTATCCCGACCCCGCCATCGCGAAGAAGAAAAGGGTCGCAGAGGTAAGCAGTTTCGTCTCCAGGTTCTCGCACTCAAGACTGATGATGTTAGTGGCTCCATAGATCAGCCTTTAGCTATGGAGGTTGCGTGGATTGGCAATATAATAATTCCCAGACCGCTAACAATCTTGTCCTGGGCACACCTGACACTAACACAGTTATGATGAGGCAAGCAGTTCCCCGAGGTACCCCTCCCTGAGTACATTTTTGGCTGACCTTTTGAAGATACGAAGCTTTTGTCAAACGCCTCGCCATGTTCTCAAACAACGGACAAGACGCAGTGATTGTTCAAACTGAAATCGTGTATCCAACCTTCACAGACCCAGGTGCATGGATGGGAGACGCTCAACACCGGTACACTTGGTTAGCAGCGAATCTCGAATACCAATACTACAACATCATCGGCAACAACGCAAACAACATCAACGACGTGACCAAAAGGGTGAGTCAAAGGCTACGTGGATGTACGAATGTGATTACAACCTCGAGTACTAATGCTATGCTCTACAGGGCTTCGAGGTGAAGTGCAATTTTTTCCCTTTCAACCGCGAGACTTGCTTGTTGTTTCAATCTATCCTAGACAAATCCTTGGAGAATTTGTTCTGGGGATGGAATTGCTGGGATGCGGATTGGGCTGTTGTGGATGCGCTCCTTGAGTCTACGGTAATTCCTGGCGACCAAGAAGAGGCGAATAAGGAAGAGGTGAAGGATAAGCTTAAAGAAGCTACGGGGGGAGACCAAGAGGGTGAGTTGAACGCACTGGCTTTGGAAGTTGTGGTTACACAAAACCTAGCTCCACAGTTTGCTTAATCATTTCGATATCTGTTAGTCAAATCACTTCTAGGTAATATTTATTCATTATTTCTCTTGAGTCTTTCTAAATTAATGGTGTTTGGCTGGCCTATTGCTAGAGTTCGGGAAAGACACATCATGTGAGATGGCCTATTCTTGTTGACCCATTACAGACCTAGAAGCCGCGGAGCACTCTGCCCGCAATCTTGAGTAGGAGGCACAATTCACAAGTGGCCTTACCTACCTGGCGTGGCGCAAAACGACTTATGGGAGCTCGGGTTCAGAGTGCGGAGCTTGAGGAGGCTACGGGGAGATTGTCTCGACTTTGCTCGCACCTGGAACTTCACCCCGCTCGTGACTACGAGGAGATATGGAAACTACCCATGCCTCGGCGAGCCCCGAATGTGACTGTGATTGCGACTTCTAGACGAGGCGGAATGCTGTCCTTCCGGTGTCTCGGTGTTGTTGAGAGCTGGAAATACTGATTCCAGCCTCAGTCGGAGCGTTGCTCTGATGGCGGGGTCAATTAAGAGATGTGTGCTGAAAAGACCCTGGGACTGCATTAGCGCACTAGCCTAGCGGAGTGGACTAAGTTAGGCTACGCAGCACGCGAACTTCAGGGGATAAGTCCCCTGTAACGCCGAAGGGAGCGCTACCGAAGCCGCGTGTCTCGTACTCCGTGTGCGATACCAAGCACAGTACATGTGCGACTTACACCCGATTTCTAGCCCCCCTCCACACCCAGACCAGTCTAGACAGAACAAGATGCAGCTGAAATGGAACTATCGAAAAATAAGCATGAATAGAGTGGCTGCGTTACGAGGAATTGACTCCGATGCCTGTTTCGATAAAGCGATGCAAGTAACTGGCTCCCTTGCGGCATTGCGCATGCTCATTCTCCGTTCCCCAGTTCATTCATTCACTTCTCGCTTTTTCCCTTCAAGAATTCCACAATCACATTTTAGTCTGAGAAGTTGAGATATCACCAAGAGCTCGAGTTTGACTGAGGTTTTGACCGTGTCAGAGTCGTCGCAATGCTGCAATCTCCTCGTAAGTGACCACGACTGACCTCTAATTGACATTGAACCTTATCAATTGATGCTAACTCTTGCCGTAGAAGCAGAAGAGGTTGCGCCGCAACTCCCAAAGGCTGCAGAGCCCTTGGTAGACATCACAGAGCTTGGTCCGGAGTCACCCTCAGAAGGCTCTGAACACAGCGAAGAACATGTCCAACCAATCCAAGATTCACATCTCGTCTTCGACGACGAGGTCGACACTTCAGAAGCAGACCTCACCATCGACACCGTCCTAGACAGAAGACTAAAGACAGCACCATTGCGTCCCCAAGGTCGCAGATCCATCTCCGGACAACAGAACAGAGACGTGAGCCATGGCTCTGATAACAGTTTCGCCAAGAACGACGCGGATAGCACCACGATCCGAAGAGTTCACATCAGCTTGCCAAAGCGCAACAGTCGCAATGACTCGCAGCCTCTCTCTACAAGACGCACAATGTCAAGTGAAACTACAACTACTTCGGGTAGTTTCATCGGACGACGCGCTGTGAGCAGTCAATCCAACAAAGCGCTTTCTACAGAGGATCGCATGGTTAGAGCTTATAGTTCTCTCCGAGAGCTGCGCATGACATGCACACTTCCTGCTACACGAGAGCGCGTTACAATCCACTACGTCTTTGACCTTATCGACAAGACACGCATGCGACTCGTGCCTCATCAATGGAGTCTTGTCGACAGACGTCTGAAGCAAGTCCAATCTTCAGCCGAGCGCATCGCTGATTTCGTCGAGCTTATGAAGAATCACGGATCTGATGCCGAAAGCGTCGCCTCTATGTTCTACTCCAGCTGCGAACTTGCTCTTTCGATGCAGGGGAAGCTTACTAGTGCTAGCACGGCGCTGGATAACTTGCTTGCTGTTTTCCATCGATCCAGTGTTACAATTCAGCATGTGAGAGCTTCAGTGCCTGAGGGAGTGTCATCGGATAAGCTGTATAGCTGTTTGTCAAAGGTGCTTCAGTCGTTGCAGCAGATTTGCTTGGGGTTCATTGACATTCTAGATGAGATCAACAAAGGTGAGTCCTGAACGCTACTCTGATTCATCTCAGTATGCTAACTTCTCTGTAGCCGGTTCCCGTACCTCGTCGTCGCTTATCCTTCAGATCGAACAATATTTTGAGGCGGACCTGGCTTCTTTGTCCCTGGCTGCGCATTCAGCGTGCGAGGAACTTTGGATACTGTCTCTCAAGAGCATTTCCGATGGCTCGCTTGGGACCTGCCATGGGCCCGTACAAGACTGGCTGAATGGCAGTGGCCATGGTCATTGCAGCCACGGCTTTTCTCGAGGCCATCACGGAAGCAAACATGGGCACTCCTTTGTCTTCGACTGCGTTGAGCCAGTGGTCGTTCAGTTTTTCAAGACCCCATCTAGACTATTACTTGTCGCTGGAGACGCTGGCTACGGAGAACAAGAGCTCGTCTCCAACATCATTGAGCGTTTGCAATTATCCCTGTCTCTGGATTCAAAGCTGCTTCGCGCATCAGTTACATCTGCGACTCAGGGCTCTTCGTCCATTCGTCTGCTCAAGGCATTACTTTTCCAGCTTCTTGACCAGTCTATCGGCGACACTGGCTTGCTGGATGCTATCAACACTGTGAGGAAGCGCAGTGAAACTGAGTCAGCGGAGAAGACAGAGGACCTGTTGTGGGAACTTCTCGGTGACCGCTGCTCCAAGGCCAGTGGAAACGTTGCCATTGTGATCAACACCATTGACAGCCATGGCACTGATAGCTCTTCCAAGTTTCTTGCTAAGCTCCAAGCACTTACATCCAAGTGCGAGAATATCCGGTGTCTTGCATTAGCTGATGCCGATTCAGCGAGGTCTATCTCTGGTACTCAGATCTACACTCTGTCTCGCATGGACATTCGCAGAAATGCGCGGTCTTTCATGCAAATGGCGCTCTCAACCTCTGCTATACTGTCATTCCTCTCGGCTGAGATGAAGAGAGAGCTTCAGAAGCATATCGCAGAACGACAATGGACCTCGCTGCTCGAGGCCAAGCTCATCCTTCGCCTCCTGGAAGCTGAGCATGACCTTGGCCGTATGACAGACATCATCTGCAAGACACCCAAGACTGTTCAAGGCATTCTCGACAGCATGCTGCTCAAGATCGACTACTCCAATCCCGATATGCAGTCTCTTCTCTCTTGGCTTCTTGTCGGAAAGCGAGCTATCCAGGTCGATGAGATGGAGCGATACGGCTCTGTCACTATGAGCAATTGGCTCAGAAGAATCCGTTCCGGCCGGTCCGTGAGCTCCAACTCTCCTCTTGCCAGCATCATCGCCATTCGCAGCGGTCGCATTCAATTTGTTGATTCTGTTGTCCAGGCGAAGATGCATCATCTTGCTATACACGGCAAGATTGCTTTGTCGCTGAACTTGGCCCATCGACGGGTTGCGATTGACTGTCTTGATCATGCGAAGAAGCACCTCCAGCAAGACAAGGTCGATATTGTCTTCCAGAATGTTTCGCAGACTCAATGGGCCACTGCAGCTTCTTACAAGGACTTCGACCCGCTCATGGCATATGCCGCCAGAAACTGGTATGAGCATTACGAGAAGTCCCTCTCTTCTTCTGAGAAGCTCTCGCGACATCTTCCCACTGATATATCCTCGAAGATGTCTGACTCAGTCATGATGGCCCTCGCCGAATGGCACTTCCTCCGATCCGAAGGCGACAGCATCACTACAAACAAGCAATTGACTAGGATTCTCTCCCTGCGAAAGGCCGCTTTTGGTGCAAATGCCAAGTCGGTGATCCAAACATTGATCAATCTTGCCCATTCGGATCTTCGTCACACAATCAGCATCGAGAGGTTAGTGGAAGCCTTTGAGGCAGCCATCCTCACCTTTGAAGACCCCAGCCCCCAGGCTACTGCTGGTGCCAAGTACATCATGTCCCTGGTCAAGCCACACACGACACTGTCTTCCAAGAGCTCCAAGGTCTACAAGTACCTCTGGCGTGTCCTGAGGGCTGAGCTCGGAGAGAGTCATGATCAAACACTTGCCGTCGCGCAGAGACTCGCGGAGCTATACAAGGCGGAGATGCGCTTCGCTGAGGCTGCAGAGATTCTGCACGATATGTATGTTGCGTGCTGCAGAACCAGAGGTCTCTTTGCCAGCAAGACTCTTGATCTGTTCCACGTGCTTATTGATGCGCTTGAGCACGCTGATGACATGGCTGCCGCTCAGCAACTGTGCCAAGATGTCTTCGATGCTGCGCCTACTTTGGAGACGTGGACGGATGCTGCCCTCTCTGCTATTACTCGCATTGTTCGGCACTACCAGGACCGTGGTATGTCGAGCGCTTCAAAGGGGGCTCTCCAGCAGTTATGGAGTCTCCTCCAAGGTCAGCTGAACAAGGAGAACAATAACCACGGTGCCATTTTGGTCGCTTTTACCTCCGTCACTCTTCAGTTGGCGACGAAGTTGCGTGACTTGTCTCTGGAGAAGGAAGCTAGCACTACTCTGGTGTCATTCTGGACTTCTGTCTCCAGGTTCGTGACGACCGACCGTCGGTGCGAAGTGACCACGCTGGTCAACCTTCGAGAAATCGCACAGCTTCTTCTCCGACTCGAGAAGAACCAGGAAGCACTGAGTATTCTTCGAGTTCTCTATGAGATCCATCAACTGCCCTCTCATGATCACTTCGACGAAATGCTGCAGGTTTATTCTGCCCTTATAGTCTGCTACAAGGGTGTCAAGAACCCCATCGAGGATTTCTTGTGGCTCAACATCCTCGACAGCATTCTTCATAGTACCCACGGTCATGGAGATATTGGATCAGACACGGTCTTTTTATGCAGAGATCTTGCTCATCTGCATCGGTCCCGCAAAGAGTGGAAAGCAGCTATTAGCATCTGTCGCAAGAGTCTTGAGGTACTCTGGCCACAAGTCCTTATCGATGGAGGAAAGTTGCATCTGCCAAAGACCTTTACTCGCGAGCGTATTGAGATTGCCATCATAATGGCTCAGATGTACAAGTTGACTGAGCAAGTCTCTCAAGGAGATATCTTGATCCAGTCCATTGTCAAGTGCTGCAAGTCGAGTGTGCTTCTCTGGCAGTCTTCAAGCCAGGACATTGCCCTCATCCTTTCTGGAGCTCTTGAAGACGCCGGCCTGCATCTTGAGGCTCTGGAGTTCTGGAAGTCTATCGTGGGCGATTGCAGAACCCACTTGGGTCGCTCTCACTCATTCACACTCCACGTGGCTGCCGCAATTGTCCGCCTGAGCCTCCATCTCGGCACTGTTATTGAAGATGACGACGACATTTGTGATTGCTTCGATGAGGAGCCTGATGAAGATGACGTCGCTTCAATCATTGTCCTCATTGAAGGTCTTCTTGCTCTGTGCAAGAGCCAGAGAGGCAAGGGTAAGCGAGAGAGCTACACGGTTCTTCTGCGTCGCTATGAGCGTCTCTGGTCGTACTATGCTGACCTAAGGCACCATGTCTCAATGGACGCTGCTCGTGGGTTCGAGATATACATTGGCTACTCTCAAACGCTACTCTCCGTTGGCAGCGTCTCCATCGCTGTACGCCTGGCTCGTAAGCTGAGGACCATTATGCTGTCAGATCTCGGACGGCAGGATATTTGGTACCTCAAGGCGTCGCTCGAACTGACCAAGCTTCTCGAGATGGATGACACGACTCTTCGTGAGGCTGTCGATATCTACGATGAGCTGAACGAGATCTGCCTAGGCCTGTCGGGCTCGGATGATGCATTCATCGAGATTCTACGCATCATTGAGGAGCGATTGAGTGTTCTCATGTCAAGCAAACCTCTTCTCCACGATAGAGCAGAGATCATCCTCATCAAGTCTTGGAGACAATGCGCAAAGAAGCACGGCTACGGCCATGAACGCAGCATCTCCAACCTAAGGAAGATCATCGACTTCTGGGTATTGAACCTCACTGTTGAGAACAAGAAGCAAGCCACAGTGACCTTGGAAGAGGTCATTCTCGGAGTTTTAAAGAAGGAGACGAATCCCAGGAAGCTATTCCACCTTGCTGAACACTTTAGCACTATGTACAAGCTTCTTGGCGTTAGCCATGGAAACCTGGCCTTCTTGCAGACCATTCGCTCCGATATTGCGCGATTGCAACAACCTCAAGGCCTCTGTGGACAAGCGTACCTCGAGAACAAGCACAAGCGTTCTGTGACTTATGACAGAAGATGCCTGGTTCTTGTTTATGCTATGGAAGAACTCTCCAGGAAGAAGACTGAAAGCCTCTTTGGTGACATCTTGACGCGAGTCGTTGCTGAGACGGCGCTTTATGAGGCGTGGCTTCGAGCTGGTCAGCAAAATGATCAGCTTGGCAGTCTCCTAACAACCGGCTCGCGATTGATACAGCATCTCGAAGCTTACAGTTTGCGCTCCGAGGCAAGTGTCATTCAAGACGAGTTATGGAAGTTGTTCTGCCGCATGCTGGATCGACCAGAGGGCAAGGGTAGCTCAACATATCACCTCTTCCAGGCCATCCTCGCTTCATCCTCCGAACAAGACATCTCCGCGTCGCTGTTGGAGGATGCCTTTGGCCTTATCCAGCAACTTGGCGATGCAGGTTCTCACAAGGCATGCCTTTACCTGTCCCAGTGGGTGTTCGAGTACAGTGAAGGTGGAGCCGATAGCGACGATAGCTCCTCTGCGCTGATACTTCTCAAGTTGAGTACCTTACTCTACAAGGTGTCTGAGATCGAAGTCGATGTTTCTCTCAGTGGTCTGATCGAAGAGCTGGCGACACAGTTGGGAGTATTGGCCATGAGCTTCACTTCTGACATCGACTTGAGCGTGCTGAGCGTTAGCCACCTCACGTGTATTCTCAGCATCGCCGGCAAACAGAACGACTACACTACTCTCAAGGTTGGTAATAATCCCCAATTATGCAGTTTTATACTAATCCCTATACAGCGCATCCTCGAACTTCTATGGAACTCACGCGACCACTACGACTTCAACCTGGAGCCCACCACCACAATCGCCATTGGCAAGCGACTGGCAGAGGTTCATTTCGCCTGTGGAGAGCACAACACGGCGTTCACTCTCCTCGAGGATATCAGCTATAACCTCAAGGATGTATATGGCGCGAACCATCCTATGGCAATGAGCTGCATGAGACTTCTAGCATCCATGCACGAAAGTCTAGGACACCGCACCTCGGCTATCGACGTCAGATTCCTCATGCTCAAGGACGCTGCGACATGGGAGGACGACCTGACTTCTCCAGGATCACAAGAAGAAGCTGTCGCCTTTTACTTAGATCAGCTTCAATTCTTGAGGAATGGGTATGCAACCGTCGGGCAGGATTACTCGTGGCATTTGGAGCAGAACATGGACTACCTCGAGGAGATCACCTCCAAAGTGAAGCAGTTGATCTCGGTGTCTTCTTCATCTTATGATGTTGGAGATATCTTGGACCTAGGGGCCTGGGCTGGCTTAGATGAGGTTGAGGTGAATGAGGATGCATTGGATGTTTGGTGCGCGCCTGAGGATTGGAGGGTTGAGATGGGAATGGAGGATGATGCTGATAGCTGTGCTTATTCTACTTCGTCGACAAATGTGTAATGTGGGATCTAGTTATTCGGAGTAATGGTATTCTTGTCTTTTATCTAATTCACTTTAACTTATTCATGTTCAACGATGCAGTGAGAAACACGCTTTACTAGTATAAATTCGTGCCGAAATAGGTAATATTCCTGATTGATCATTATTCTGATGCTGAATATTTCTAAGTGTTGATCCATCAGTCATACAGCCGCTACTTTTTAATATACTATTAATTGGGTTTTGTTGAGAATGCACTGAATAAGGCATCATTCAGAGTTACACATTCTATACCCGGCCCCGCCGTTCACAGCCGGGTGCTCCGGTTGCGGAGTCCCCGGACACGGAGAAGGACCTCCGTCCTCAAAGTATATAACGTCAACAGACAGTTCAACCCTCTGGCATCAACATCCTACCCTCACTCTACAATCTCAAATCATGTCTCAAAATCAAGAATTCAGCGAAGGTTTCAAAAAGGGCCTCAAAGTCCGCGGTGAAGTTCTCGGCGAAGAATACGTCTCCAAAGCAGTCGCAAGTCTCGACAACGAATACTGGAAGCCCGCGCAAGAGCTCATCACAGAATACGCCTGGGGAAACGTATGGACTCGACCTGGTCTTGATAGAAAGCAGAGAAGTCTTCTCAGTAGGTGATGCGATTATATCAAACTACCTTTCTGACGAGTTTAAAGCTTTGGCGTTTTTGACGGCTCAAAGGGCATGGCCGGAATTAACGCTGCATACCAAGGGAGCTATGCGGAATGGCTTGACGGAAATTGAGATTCGAGAGGCGGTTTTGCAGTCGATGATTTATCTTGGTGCTCCTGTTGGGCTTGAGGCTATGAGGGTTACGGAGAAGGCTATCAATGAGTTTAAGGCACAGGGTGGAGGTGGAGCAAGTGGTTCAAAGGACAAATGATCCAATGGCTATAGTTATTCAAGTTCATTCATAACCATTCACTCTCGAAGCGTTGACCTGACTCGATCATATCAACGAGGTGACAACTTCCCTTGTTCCATGCGGGTTAACGGAAGTAGCACGTGTTCGACCCCACCAGATGCCATCACATTATTTACCCCTCCTCATACGTGAACATCATACTCGTACCATATACCCTTCCTTCACAAAATCTGTTTTAAATGGCTTCTAAAATTCAAAACGTGACCGAGTTTTCATACGTTACCCTCAACGAGGGCGTTAACGTCTTCGATGAGTCAGCTGCGGCAAAGACATATCAAAATGTCCTTGAGACAGCGTTGAAACAACCTGGTGCTCGACGAGTTTATACCGGTGTTGAGGTTGAGAATCCTTCTACGCTATGGTTGTTTCTTGACTGGGAGACTCTGGAGGATCATGAGAATTATCCCAAGACCGCGTAAGTCAACACTTGCTTCATTTTTTAGCTAGTACTAATACACTTCAGTGATCACGGTCCTATCATTGAATCTCTCAAACCTATCGTGGACTTTTCAAAATCCATCAACAAACACGTCACCCTAACCCCCTTCCCCCCAGAAGACGTCCTCAACAAAGACTGCTCCCCCGTAACAGAAGTCCTCCTAGCATTCTTCCCCTCAGACTACGACGTCGCATCCCGCGCCACAGCCACCCGCCGTCTCGAGGAGTTCACCGGCGTAGCACTAAAGACATCCCGCGACTGGCGCGGCATCAGCTACGGATGGAGTGTTGAGAACGACGTACCCATCCGAGGAGAGGAGGGCAAGACGGGGAGTATGATGGCGGCGTTTATTGGATGGCCGAGTGTTGAGGCGCATCAGAAGTTTCGGGAGACGGATGATTTTAAGGAGAACATTGGGCTGTTGAGGGAGATTCCGGGGTTGGTGAAGTTGGCGGCTTTTCATGTTAGTTGTGTGAGTAAGGAGGCTGAGGGGTTGAGTGAGAGGGATGCTGAGAAGGCTCATGAGCATAGTCATGATCATGGTGGTGGATGCTGTTAGTTCTGTAGACTGCGTACTTTGTTATTTGTGTAAACGAAAGATTTGAAACTATAGAGAGGCCACTCTAGATCATGGCTTCTACACCTAGCCAGTTTGTCACAGTTGCCAAAATCTCTCTATCCTGGATAGGGGATTAAAATATCAATATCCTTCCTAGCTCCTCGCAAGATTCAAAGGATGCCTAAGAGATACTCCAATATTTGTATTCTTCTTAGAGTAAGTAACCAAAATGCCCGTGTTCGCCTTGCTTTTGTGTTATCATATCTCCTATCTCGTTGGCTCAAAGGCCGGGGTATCAATCGTATTCATTACCCATATATCCCGTTATTCCACGACAAAATCTCCTCCCTCTGTAAACTCATTATGCATGCTCAACTCCTCAAACTGAGCAGCCAAGTTCCTAATATGCCCATCACCAGGCTTCGAAGCCTCAAGATCAAAATCCAAAACCCAACTTCCAAATGTGCCACTCTCATCTTTACTAGGCGGCGCAACCTGCTTCGGCGCCTCCAACGCACGCATGTGTTTGTTTGCTTCAGCAGCAGTCATGCTCCCGTCTCTCATGGCCATAGCTAAAAGCCCCTTTCCAATAGGTTCGCAAACGGGGAAACAAGCACCTAGATCTTGGCAGGCTGCTAGACAGACGAGGAAGTAAAAGTGCCAGTGTGCTTCTTCATTACTACCGCGACGTCGATGCTTTTTGCCGAGGCTGGGGGCTTGGATAGAATGGTTGCGCAGTGCAGCGTCGCGGATTATGGTGTTGCTGACGTGCACGACTGCCGAGCTCAGAACGCTGAGAGAGTGAGCGTGGGGATGGTAAAGGCGGCTGATGAGGATGAGTCGCTGGAGCTGGTTTGTTGATGCTCGCAGCGCTGCTTTGGGAGACTGTAGCAATGCTGGATTGAGATTCTGATTGCTTGGATCCATGATGAATGTGTGAAACAGGTGCGTAATAGCAACATGTAGTAAAATACTGCATACGGTCAGTCATATTCTCAAACTTGGGACGCGTTACTCACTTGAACGCCAAAACATGATCAGGCATATTCCCCGGATCAATCGACGACATCTCCGGCGGTAACGAATCCGTAAAGGTCAATATCTTCTGATACTTGGCCTCCACAAACGCCAAAGGAATCCTCATCGAAGCAGCAGCAGTATCACCGTGATGCGCAAAGTAAACCGCTATGACCTCCTGCATTATGGTCCAGAGCTCACATAGCGCTTGAAATGTTTTCCCTGCATAGTCAGGGATGAAGTGTGCCGGCCAGTGAACTGCTAACCTTTCATCTATCGTGTCCTCGCTGCTCCGTCCGGGGACGGGAAACATTGGTGGGAAAGCGATGGGTTTGGTTGGGACCCAGAATGTGTTTAGTCTGAGGTGTTAGTGGGACGTCAGAATGGGGAGGAGGGTACGTACGTTAGGTAGCTGTATGCTCCCCAGGCTGTGTGGGCCATTGCTCGTTTGGTGTCGGGGTCTAAGCTATCGAATGATGCTGCGTTTTCTGGTGTGTGCGGTATGCCAAAGAGCTTTAACCGCTCCGCCATTGCGCGGCCATCGTCAAGAAGATCATTGCTCGAAACACTGGATTGCTCAAGATGGCAGCTGACACTGAGCATGAGAATGGCAGCGACGTTGACCAAAGAGTCGGATGATCGCTCAGCGCGCCATAATACGCCAGCATCTCTCATAAAGTCCTGGCTCAAAGCGCCGACAGCTTCGTCAATCACGGAATAAGCTTGCTATGGCGGACCAACATCAGTCTAAGAGGATAACATGTGGCGAATTGCAACTTACACAGGCGTGGGCCAGCAGGGCATTCACCAGAAAGGGTGAGCAGTATTGATGGCGGCGGTGAATGAGGTCGTGTATAAAAAGGTCGGGGTCGAAGAGCCCAAATATAGAGTGATTACCCTGCAGATACAGTGAGATGGCGCTGGCAGCGACTTCGTCGTCAATAGACACGCCAGTCCAGTACCCAATCTGCAGTTGGTGTAACCTCTCATCGCAGTACTTTTCGCGATGAGGGCCAGCGACGTCTTCCTCTTGTTTTATGCGAGGACGTTCAAGCGATTGGGGATTCGGTGTAGATACAGACTGCTCATTGCTAGATGATGTCGATGGGGACATTGTGTCAGAAGGCGACGACCCATCGAGCAAAAGCCCTTGAGACGAGCGCTGAACAGGCCTCAATCTAGGATCGGCACTCAAAGACGGTAGGTCCAGGGGAAACAAGGTGGGATACGCCATGCCATGCCGGACCGTCAGCTCAAACTCAAGACCTGACGACGTCGGCGGCGACATGGCCTGCGCAGTCCGTATGCCGGAGGGCTGAAGCCTCCCATGCATACTCCCCTGCAACGACGACAATGCATCGGAAAGGTTACTCGTACCTCTAAGCTGTCTGTGAGCAGCGAGGGCTTCATCTTCGGGAAGCGACAGCAAGAACTCGAGAATGTCACGATGCTCTCTGAGTTCACGCTCGACATTGCCGAGGTGGTCACTGCTGTAAACACACGTCGTTCCCCATTTCTCGCACTTGGAGCAGCTTGGTCTCTTACCATCACACTGGGGAACAGCATCAGCAGTGGGTCAGACATGAGGTAGGTACTATACGGCGGGAAACTTGGTTGACTTACACGGGCTTTTTTCAGGCGGCAGTTCTCGCAGGCGTTAGGCCTGTTGGCCCGCCTCCGCCTAGCAACGCGCGTGTCTTGATCCTGACCACCAGGATCACTCGAAGTATCAGGTGCAGGAAGCAGAGTCTTGTACGGCATGACGTTAAGAACGCCCCAGTTCCGCGGTGGTGGTAGCTAACTAGTTAGTTGTCCATCCAAGGGTGCGACAGTCCCCTGGACGTGCACTTTCCTTACAGGTACATTCAGCCCCAGCGTGTCTTGGGCGTAGGACGTTGAATGCGGAGCGTGAGTTTTCTCGTTGTGTACAAGGGGGCGGCCACTAAGGCGAATATCTCGATCGTGGAGTTGACAAGCCTCCCTGAGGATCGGATCGGTAAGCCAGAGACAGGTTGAGATATTTTCCCGTGCTGGGATCTGATTCGACGGGAGGATGCTTAGTCTTGTTTCTGACATCACCCAGCCAGCCTCTTTTTGACGCTTTGCTCTTTATGGAAAGGATCAGGCACATCGGTTATGACTCGGGTTTAAGACGTGCTTGATGGAACCTAAAGACGAGCAAAAGACACCGATACGATACTCATTCTGAATCGACTTTTGGATGCAATTGAAGTTCCGATTCATGCTGACGCTCTCGCTAATAATGGGTAGCATCTTTCTTTACTCAAAGGGCATGCCAGGGACATATTCTCAACCCACGATACCCGAGATCTTAAGATCCGCAGATAAGGTCCGGGGTCATACGATTGGCCCATGCATTCCGCTAACTATTTAACCTTCACGATCACTTCATTTACTTCTAATGTTCTGATAGGTGTTAACTACATGTATCTCAATTTACTTCAGCATAATCATTTCCTGGGCCATCAAGATTGCTGACAATTGCCTAGGTGTTGAAATCCAGCGAAAAACATCGTCAGGGTCTCTCGATAATGCCATAATGTTATTCGATGAATACTAGATTTCTTTCTATCACAATAAGCTATAAGATTCCCAAGCCCTATACGTACAGCTAACCTTGCCAACACCCCTGCGTCACCCTTGTGCTCAATGTTACCTTGATCATCTGTTCAAAAACTCAAAATGCCAGGGCCTGCGTATTATGTATACTACCATGAGAACCTAGATATTAATATTCTGTATCAGAATTCACAAGACTCATAAATCCCAATCTTAAAATCTGGAAACGCTTCTGGCTTCATCCTCCTTCACTGCCTTCACGGTTCCCCGGCCTCCGTAAAACCAAGTCTCGGCATCCTTATCTACATGACCTCACGATTCCAAGATTTATCCTGTAATATACATGAACAAGGACTGTCTAGTCCCAATCTAGAATTATTAGCTCTGCAGCTACTCCCAGGTTCCCGCTGCATCGTGAGAAACCAAGGACCTCATCTCGCGATGATCCAAGACACATCTCGGCTCGAACCGCAAGCTCAGAAACAAAACGCCGGTTCAAGTCTATCCCACTTAATCACAGATTAATTCTCCTTAAATCCGATGCTTCAGGATAAGTCTTCTCAGTATATCTGTCTCACTCCCAAAGAGCGTGGTTGAAGTGAGACATTATCATCTGCATCCAGCCAGTGGGTCACCCGCAAGCAGCATCCCATCCGCATTCATCACCCCCAGATAATCACAAACCATATCAAGGTTATTAATAGCTTTCCCCGTGGAAATAAAGCCTTAAACCACCCTTCCGAGACCAAACATCAGCCTTGCTTCGGAAAAATGTCATTTTGTTTTACCTTCACACTCACGGGCTCACTCTCGTTCAAGCCTTGAAGGCTTTACTCGCACCATGGCAGCAGTCGAGCTGTACCATTATCATCCTTCATTTATTCTTTCTCTCGTTGCTCTTGGTCTATTTTCTGCTTCGACGGTGGTGTGTTTGTTGCAGATGATACGATGTAGGACTTGGTTTTTCATACCGTTCCTTTTAGGTTGTACTGGTGAGTTAAGCTTGTCCTTGAGTCGAAGATGAGGGATGTTTAATGACTATAAAGTGCTGACTTTTGTAGTTGAGGCTGTTGGATATGCTTGTCGTGCTATATCGGCTTCTGAATCTCCAGACTGGACTTTCGTTCCTTATGCTATTCAGACTTTTGCGTTTCTTTTAGGTCCGAGCTTGATTACTGCGAGTATCTATATGATTCTGAGCAAAATCATCGTTATTCTGGATGCAGATATTTATGCACTGGTTCCAGTCAAAGTAATCCCGAAAGTGTTCATCTTTGGAGATTTGGTCGCTTTGGCAGCACAGTTCACTGGTAAGTCCAGCCTTTCCCGTCTTGATCGTATACTCATATGATATAGGTGCTGGCATCTTGATAAATGCCACTTCGGTCAGTCAGCAAAGAACATCGCAGCTTATCATCATTGGTGGTCTTGCTTTTCAGATCTACTTCTTCGGCTTCTTCACTTCTGTTTTACATATCGTGCACAGCCGCGTTATCGACAACCCATCTCGCATGAGCACCAATTTGACCATACCTTGGAAACGCTGGATTATCTTTCTTTACGTCTCTTGTGGCCTTGTAATCGCTCGGTCTGTTTATCGAGTAATCGAGTACGCCACCGGTCCTCTCGGCATTCTTCAAGCCACGGAAATCTACTTCTACGTCTTCGACGCAGGATTCATATTCCTCGTCACGCTTCTCCTCAACATGTTCCACCCAAGGCAACTAGCCACAGTTTCTCCAGATGATCTGACAGATGTTGAAAGCGTCATCGCCACTCCTTCAAAGCCCCCTCCTCAGTATCAGCCGCCTCGGACACCCCCGAAATATTTACAACCACCACCATATCTCCCGTCTCATGCGAATCTCAGGAATCGCGGACCTTACTATCATTACCCTCAGTCCCCTTACAGAACTCAGTCATACATACAGTATCCACCACCACTACACTACTACCAGCAGAGAAGACCTCCTACCCTAGCGCATCATCGTCCACGGACTAATAGAACTTACAAGAGCTTCAATACTTCTTTGAGCTCTTCTTCTAGTTTTGTTAGTATATACAATCCTCAAACCGGCCAGTATGAGCCGTTCAGGCGGTAGTCACTGTGGTACTCAACGTCTGGGTCCATGTTTAGCTGGAGTATTTTTGGTATATACAATCTATATAAAGTCTATGTTACTCGGCAGCAACTTATGTTGGCTGCCGTTCTGTCCTTATCTATATATTAAACTTAGAACAGTCGAAATAAATTCTGCAATCGCTCTAATCTTCCCCGTTCCCTCGCTCCCAGCACCAATAAGGCATTGTCACTCTCACCCCAAGGTCTCAACCTCCTCCAGAGTCGCATCGTCCACAAAGAAAGAAAGTCCCGTACAATAACCCCTAATCTGCACACTCGGCCTAGCCTCCCACTGAGCCTGCGTCCAAGAGCACGTCACACTCGCCAAATAAAAGTCCCCAGTCTGCTGGATGGACCCAACCGAACTAGTCGTGCCTTGACCCACGCCTTGACCACAAACCATCGTGGGGGAACCACAGTTAACCGTGTTTGTTACCTTCACCCAGGCGGAGAATTTGTAGCTCTTGCCGGGCGTGATCCAGGTTGGCTCGATGAACTGTTTTACGCCCTGCATTGCGCTCATGGGGGTGTTGCCGCTGTAGAAACCGGATTGACTGCCAGTGTGGACATCGGATGGCATCCGGGATAGCGTTCCGGACATGGATTCCCAGGGTGAGACTGAGGCATCCTCGAAGCCGGGGTTGATGACGCGGTTGGATGGAATTTCGGGGGCTGCTGATGTGGTGGTTGAAGCCTCGGCGGTGGTAGTCGAGATGAGGGTAGCAGACGTCTCACTCTCCAACGTAGTCATGGTCTCGTCCACGGTGGTTGACAAATCTGCTGTTGCTTCAAGTGTAGTTGTAGGCTCTGCGCTTGAAGTTGACACCAAATTCGTGGAAATCGACAAGTCGGAGGTCGATGCGGTCTCAGAAGCAGTCAAGGTCGCGTCATGAGAGATAGTAGATGAGCCTGTTTCCACCGAGAGCGCCGTCGATGTCTCGGTTGCAGATGATGTGGACTCATTGTCGGTACTCGTAGGAGCATTGGAGGTGACCGATGAAGAGGGCTTGCATGGCGATGCTGAAGCAAGCTGGCACAGTGCCAGAAGAAGTGTAGGGTGAGTGAATCTCATGGTGATGATGTCAGAACAAATGCAACAAGAAAGAAGGGAGAAGAGACAGTAATTAAGTCTATATTTATTCTTGAATGTAGACTCCTTTCTTATTATATTTCTTCAAGCAATAATTACCACTAATTAGGTGAACTATCGCTTTGTATCTGGACTATTGAACCTAGCGCCATCATCGACGCCCACGTTGGGCCATGGTGGAAATGAGCTGAACTTCTTAATTGGACACTAACCAAACAACATGCTTGCATCGCAGTAAAATACAATTCATTCTCATCAACTTCGCGAAAAATACCCCATAATCTTCTGCAACGTAGTCTTCTCAACAACAGAATCTCCTGTCGCTTTACCCATCGAGTCCACAATCGTCGAAACAAACGTCTTGCCCTCAATACACCCAACATTCGACTGTCTAATCTCCTGACCCTTCCTCACAGCAGCAACCATGATACAATTCGTCTCGTTGTACTTAACACCAAGATCGAATCCCGTCTCGAAGCCCAAAACCTTGGCTTTACCCAATGGTTTGAGCTCCGTGCCTGGTTCCGCGAGGTAAATGTGGTAGGCGTCTATGTCGGTTGCGCCGTTCCAGCTCACGAAGCCCATCACGGTGTCTTCGCGCTTTTCGACAACGAGGGCGGGCGTCCATTTGGAGGGTGTGCCCGTCCAAACGTCTTTGAAGGCGCGATAGCTAGTGATGGACTCGTCGTAGCCGAAGCGGGCTTGCCAGCGGAGATCGTGGCCGTCGTCGGGGCCGTACTCGTGGACGACACCGCCTGCACCCCAGCTCATGAACTGGTTCCCATTACTCAACCCAAGTTGATAGCTTCCATATTCAGGCGAGATCTTTGCACGATCTGGCGAGAGAATACGCAAAACCTCGGGCTTCTCATCTGGATGCGGCGGCAGCTTCAACTTGAGCAGCAAACCCCGTGAATACGTCTTTCCCATATCCTCCGGACTGTTGTGATTGTCAAACATACTGAGGATCATCTCCCTCGACGTGACATTATGCGCCCGAACGTGGTTCTGCCACCGGAATCGTCCATGGTGCGGCAACGCGCCGAAATCTCCTCCCTTGGTATTCCCTCTCAACTCCCAAAGGATCCTACCATTTGAGCGTGAGATCAGATATACAGACCAGAAGTTTCGACTGCTGATGAGGAATGAATCGTGGTTGACGGCTTGTATCGAGCTCAGGTGGAAGAAGTCGTATGGATTCTTCGGCCCGCCGTAGCCAGAGGATGAAATCAGTGGAAGCATGGAGTCTTCAGGCCAGAAATGGTCGAGGGCGCTCCAGCTGAAGAGAATCTCCTGCGTTTCAATATCGATCTCAAAGAATAGAGAGTCAGTCACGAAGCCGTGTTCTGACCCTCCCATTTTCGTAAGGTTGTACATAGTCGTGTTGTAAGCCGTGACGAGAATAGTTCCTCGCGTGGTCAATTCCTGCTCGTGAAAGTCCAGCCCACTAAGGAACTTTTGACCATACATATTGGTGATAATAGCATCGAGGTGAACAACCGTCTTCTCGTACTCGCTGTTCATGGCGATGACTTCTCCAAATCCATGGCTCATTTTTCGGTGGCCGCGCCAGAGGGTAAGGAACTGCTCGTTGTGAACGGTCTGCACACGGAGACCCGCAGAATCGTAGGGTTCTTCGTCGTGGGCGTATATCATCTCTGCGTTCTGCTTCATGATGAACGAGGCAGCTTGCACAAGACCCCTCTCGGCGCCGCTAGACTGCGGTGTGATGAAGACGTATCCTTTTGCGAGTGGCTTTCCATTGGGGTTCCATTCGATATGTGGTGGTTTATGCGGCGAGCTCTTGAACCGACGATACACATAGGTGTGATCATTCTTGGGCCTGACGATGTCAAAGTTACTCCAAGAACGGAACGTCTTAATTCCCTTCTTATCAACAGACTCGCCAGTTTTCTCATCCTTCGCCGCCTTCACACCCTTGGCACTCTTCCCTTCCACCTTCTTAGCCACCGGTATCGCTTTCGCATCGTTCGTCCTCAATTTCGTCGTCGCAGGCTGGACATTATCTGTAACCCCCGGCACGCAGTAAACATACCACCAGAGCAGAATATTTATAGAAATAACCAGAAAAACCAGTCTTTTGGCCCAAGGAGAGCCCGATATGACAACCATGATTACGACTTGCACAAGACAAAGCGCAGATCGGAGAGGACCCTTGGGGTCTATAAGGCTACTCGTGCCCTACGCAAGGGAGTTGTAGGATGACATGCAATTCTTATCATATTCATTTTTTTCTGGAATGAGCCCCTGTCTTGGAAGCATTCCAGAGGGGTGGTGCAAGGGCCGAATGATGATGTCTCCCTTGACAAGATGGGACGGTGATTGGTGGTGTCTCAGTCTGTGATCGATAGTGGAAATAGAGCTGAACTTAAAGATATTCGATAAATTGGATTGTGTAATTGTCCCTATCTAGGGCCGTCGATTATTGTCGTACGAGTACAAGTATTGGAGAGTCCAGTTGATTGAGGGAGGGAGTTAAAGTTTATCGCCGATTATTGGAGTCAACGCCAACATCGAGTGTGACGGATGCACAGTATCACGGCAATTGGGACATTCCCGACCAATGGTTACTAGTATATGACAATTCCTTTTTAAATAAACCTGATACACTATAAAGCCACATGGCGGTCATCCGCCAAGAGTATTGGGTCGTCAAACAATAGTGCCTTGATCTTACCAATAGTTGAGGGCCATTTCGAGTCACCTTCATCCAAAGCCCAAGGAAGACAGGTCTCATGTTCCTAGGATGGGTCGCCGTACGTTAAAAGTTTAGTAGGTAGACCAAGCAACAATAAGATCAAGGCCATGGCGCTGCACGAAACAAATGCCGACCCTTCGGAACACTGCTTCCTACACTCCTGTAATCATGTTATCTGATATCATTTCACCACCGATACGTTGTATTGTTGTCCAATCGCTACATTTGCTTATCGCCGAAGAGCACACACTGCTTGATCAACATTGCCATGGTAGCTGCGGTACGGCCGCCATCCCGAACATCACGGCTAGCCAGGTTGTTCATGGGCAGCTACCAAGGACATCAGAGCCTGGATCATCCTCTCGCCTGTGTTTTGAGCTTCCACAGACCGTTCCTGTAAGTTTATGTGTCTCTTTGTCCCGAAGTCGAGGCAGAACTTAAGCAGAAGTAGCTAGGATGGCACAGAGATCGCACTCCCTCGATCTGGGCCTTCAATAGCTCATGAATCGGTGGGTATGAATAACAGAATGTCACTTAATGTACTGAGGTTCGGTACAAAAACGCGTATCTTCGTCCTAGCATGGCGTTGGTCGAAGAAGCTGTGCGTCTTTGTCGAGACTGACGACGTGGCACCATTCGCGGCGGTGCGCTTTTGACAAGGAAGGATTTGGAGATAATGTTGTATCGACCGAGTTCGCGTCGTTCGAGCTAAAGTGTCATTGGTCTCTCGCGAGAAGGTCTTGTTGCCGATAACGTCAGGTGAAAGTACTCTTGCTCTGGTCCTCACAGCGAAGACACGCGCTCGCGAAGCATCGTCGTAGATACGAGCTTGCAAATAGATTCGTGCAGTCTGGAACGCTTTCGGAAGTATTAAAGGCCCCATTCTCAGCTATGGAAGCGCCGTAGCTAACGTCCTGGGCTGCGGAGTCCTTCATCGTTTACGCTCTCGAAGTTGGGACCAAGGTTGATGTCCAGATCACTATCGCGTTGGAGCTTCCTGTACCCATCTTTCATGGGGTTCGATATGCCGACTGCATGGTGGCTATGAATATATCATTGTACTCGTACCCGTGATCGTTGTCGTCTTCGGGCGCATCGTGGAGGGCTTCGGTAGTCAATATACTCGTTTGCGACGCGCTCATCGGCACGACCTTCTTGGGGGGAGACGGCGCGCGGTCGACGGATGCTGTATTTCGGATCCCCATTCTAGATACCGTTCTCGACGCCAACCAAGCACTATTCAACGGCGCGTCGTCGCGAATACCCTTGATCTTCTTGTATCAGATTGGATCCGAAAGTAAACACAAAAGATAAAGTTCTGGCGGGGTCTTGAGCTTAGGCCGTGGAGGGGCAATGAGGTAATGAGGGGCAAGCCTTGCGGCGCTGGTTCTGGAACAGAGCCAGACTGGCAGATATACAGCTCATATGTACCTGGGTCTGTCAAAAGACTTGCAAACAGTTGCAGTAAAGACTAGTTAGATAGTAGGCCCGCAGATCGATAGGATAAGGTATTGAGGGAATATCAGATCGTACTCTGGGGCGTTTACGGCAAGTTTCCATTTCCCGTACATGGTCAATATCGGCAAGTCTTCGCGATGCCGATCCACCTCCGAAATCGCAACATCCACAAGCAACATGCAGCCCAAAGTCTACCTTGGCCAAAAGCGCAGATTATTAATGCTCAATGAGTAAATGTCATGCACGCCCTATGAGTACTTCCAGATTCAAGATAGGTGCCTACTTTATCTCGCGCCTTCTTGTAACTCAATCAGCCTGATGCAATCAATAGAGCCCAAGATACGATAAAGTCTCCACTTAGAACAGCCAAGAGATCGTTATTACTTGACACTCTCCTCCTCACATCACGAAATTTCTCTTTTTGCTTTAACAAAACATCTCAAAGCCATCATGTCTTCCAACGGAGCTGAGCGTCTAGCAAACAGAAAGCCCATCAAGAAACCCGTCCCAGCTTATCTCCCCTCCCCAGGCTCAGTCCTCACCGTCGATAAGAGCTTGTACACTTCCATCCGCGAAGCACCGCGCGAACTCATTGAGGAATTCACTCTACCAATTCGATCTGGAAAAGCATGGAAAGCTCCAGCAGGCTGTATCGTCAAGATCAGCACGCCTGAGGGGCCGCAGGTTGGTAAGGCTATCTGAAGTGGTTGGGTGAGGGGTGACGAGAAGACCATGGGGTGAACATCTCACTTACACAGACAGGGGACTTGAATATCTGGAACGCTCATAACCCGCGTGAACGCTTCTGGGCTTCCCGCACCAAACAACTCCACGCCTCACACGTCTCAACGTATGACCGTCTCTGGTCCAATCTCCCCTACATGCGACCTTTGGCCACCATAATCACCGATACTCTAGACTGGTACGGCACAGATGAGTACGGGGGTCGAGTGCATGATCTTCTCGGCACGCGATGTGATCCGTACATCAACACTGTTCTCAGCGGAGGACAGTATAACTTCCAATGCCACTCTAACCTCACCCGCGCGGTGTTACCGTATGGCTTGAATGAGGGGGATGTTCATGATGTGATTAATATCTTTCAAGTCACGGGGTTAGATGAGCAGGGGAGGTATTTTATGAATCCTTGTCCGGCGGAGAAGGGTGATTACATTGAGTTTTTGGCGGAGCAGGATTTACTTATGGCTTTGAGTAAGTGCCCGTTCGAGATGTGATATGAGTCGAGAGTTGCTAATTGTTGTAGGTACTTGCCCTGGCGGTGATTTGTCGCTTTGGGGCTTTGGAGAGGATAGCGAGGAGGAGATGATCAAATGCTGTCGGCCCCTCAAGGTGGAGGTTTATCGTCTCAAGGATGAGTCTCTGTTACAGAATGGCGGATGGAAACCAGCTGAGGTGTCGGGATACAAGGGACGCCATGGTTTAGATGTCCCTCTTGGTGAGAACAGAGAAGAGAAGGCTTAGATAAACAGAATTAATCCTATCGCCAACTTGCCCTTAACTTTACATACGCCCATCGATCACCATCGTTCACTGAATCTTCTCAGCCTTGCCCTCAGCGCTAAGAACAGACTCATCACGATGCTGCATCAACGCAACGACGGCCCCTCCTGGCCCTGACAGCAAGACACTCGTAACAATCCCCCTCATGAGGTTAGTTCTCTCCTCTCCAACCCTCAACTCCGGCTTCACTTCCAACAGTTGCTGCAGCGCCCAGACAAGCGCCGCCACAGATCCCGTCGCAAAATCATAGATCAAAAAGTTGTGAATAGCCGCTGCGGCACTGGACATGGGTTTGTAAGAATGAGGCGCCGCGTCGGGAATGAAGACCCTGTTCATGTTCAATGAGGCCGCTACACCGTCGGGGAAGAGACCTGGGAGGAGGGTTGCTGTGATGAGGACGGCGTAGGTTGTCATCTGGCCCATGACAGCGACGTTCCATGCGAAGCTGTAGGCATGCGATAAAGCAGTCTTATCTAGCACGACCTTTGGCTTGTACGCATCCTGTCCAACACTCAGTCTCTTCATAACAACAGTGAATACCGCTTGAAGTGTGAAGATGTAGACTGGAGCAATAGACCAGACCGCATTAGACCACTGTCGCACATTGAAGTTCGAGAATGGGTATGCCATGAAAATACACGGCACGATATATCCGAGAAGAAAAGACGGAACAACCGTGTGAAGGCACAAATAGTCGCGAATATGAACACTCTCAGACCTTGACGATCCAGCTGTGAAGATCAAGTGAATGACAAAGTAGAGCGGCGCAACGAATCCAAACCCAAGACTCTGCACCGCAAATCCCCAGAATACACCACTGCATCCATCGTCAGCACATCAATTCTCAATTCTCAAAAGCAACTTACTTTAGCACAAGCGGACTCCAAGCAAGAACCCTCTGCGCTTCAACCAAAAACACCACGAAAAACGCAATCAACTGCGCCCCGAAACAAAACGTAAACAGCGAAAGTTCCGGCCTCGAGCCATCAGTTACATTCGCCCAGATAACATTCGAAAAAGCGAAAAAGTCATCAACTGGTCCTATTCCAGTGTATTGCTTGAGGAGTAAGCGGTTAGTGTCGGGGAGGAAGCGTGGGAGGGGGTCGTGGGTTATGGATTTTAGCATGGAGGTGTAGCCGTTGCGGTCGAGTTGGAGAATGAGCGCGTCGAAGCCAAAGACTGTGAGGATGGAGAGGATGATGAGTGTGGGTATACGGGAGGAAAGATTGGGAGATGTCATTTTGGTTGTGTTTAGTGAAGTTTGGGCTGATTGGGGATGAAGAGGTGAAGATGATGATGTTTTGAGGTGAACGAGCGTGTTGGATACAGTCAGCCAGCCCCATCAGGATCCAGTGTCGTACATGCATAAGGTGGTCCCCGGTGAGTATCTGACATTGGAGCAAGATGTCATAAATACATATTCTGAGCTCCCCTAAATCTATACTAAATTACCAAATCTATATTAAATTATGCTAGATCTAGCAAGTCTTTTATTATTTAGGTTAGAGGTCTCAAGCTCCGTGAGGGCTGGTAAGCAAACCCAATCACCATCATCCATTAGGTTTGCAGGGCAGGCCGTGGGGACTGATGCCGTGTACCAGAGAATGCAGTTCATTCGCTTAGTTATGATAATTGATCGAAAAATCGTCTTATACAAAGTCTATCATAATTTACAACAATAATAATACAGAGATCTAGAAGAACCTCCAAATGGAGTCAGCTGGCTTGGTGGCCTTGAACCTACCATACCACCTCACCAAAGGCCACAGCAACAACATCGACAACCCCCAAATAGCAAGATATGCAAAAACATTGTCAATACCTCGCTTGGAGTCCGGATCCATCTGTCCATGGTTCTCAGTTTCATGCCCAAACCAATCAACCATGACTCCACCAAAGATAAAGACGAAGAACAAATGCGCAAGGTAGAAGAACAACGCCGCTCTACCAAAGTCCAACAGCATCGTAAAGCGCTTAGCGACACTGGTAGGGATACCGCCGAAGAAAGCTAGTAAAAATAGGTTTCCGGCTAAAGTGAAGGCCCAGAATGCGACGTCGGGAGGATACTTCGTTATGTAGAAAAAGGACTGGACTGAGACGAGGTATTGGTTCTGGTCGGGATGCGCGATGTGCTCGGGTGTTTGGAGGCAGTCTTCGGAGAGATTTCCAAAGTGTAACACGCGCGTGAGGACAAAGATTATGAGGAAGAATATTCCAGCGGCGGTGTTGCACAGCGCTGCGACACGAGAGTTCCACGTTCGAGCAACGTCGATGCGGGCGTATAAAAGACCTAATATCGCGAACGATACCCAAGCCATGGGTGGAAACACCGATTGAACTCGGTCGGTTAAGGTAGTCCAGAACCAAATCCCGAACCAAGGATTATGGGAAATAGCAGGACTATCTGTCGGTCCAGGTTGGCCAGCTGATAGAATTGTCAGAGAAGACGAATGGTCGTTGACGGTGCAGTGGCCGTGTGTAGGTGAGAGCCAGATATTCCACCATATCGTCACCACACCCAACACTGCAAGCAGCGCATTGTGAACGTGCCAAGAGACAGTCTCTCCAAAGTCCGAAGACTCACTTCCTCCGAGCAACGCTTCACTTTCATCGGAGGATTTCCTGGGGATATGCTTCGCAAGCCACGGCTCCGTAAAGTCCATAGCAACCCACAGCAATCCCGCAAGCAAATAATCCACCGCCAGCGAAAACAGCACAAAATTCATAAACCACACTTTTCCCACCGTGATAGCCCATCCCAGCACCACATTCACAGCCGTGAGAACAAACGCCCGTATGAAGAAGTACCTCGCAATACGACCACTCGACCAGCCCAGCTTCTTGCGCGATCGTCCAAGGTACACCACGCCTATTCCCAGCAACATTGTAAAGCCCGGTGCGCAGAGGTGCGTCAACGTCCGGATGATATAGGCGGGCGTGCGATTCCAGCGCTTGATGGGCACGCCGTCCGCTTCTGTCTCGCGGCCTGTGCCGTGGGACCAAGTGTTTAGGGCGAGGGCCATGTGGTCCATTGCCATAAGCAGCATTAGCAGGCCGCGGAGGAGATCGGGAGCGAGGGCGCGTGTGGAGGGTTGTGTTGGCTTTGAGGGTTGAGGAGGAGTGTCAGACGGAAAGGAGCCGTAGCTGACATCGGGACGTCGGTTGGTATCATCTTGTGCTGACGGCATGATTATGGTGTCGTCGCGTTCATTGGCGACTGGAAGCTATACTCGGGGGAGATACTCGCTAACCGGTAAGAGAGGGCATGAACAAAGGAAAGGAAAGGAAGAAAGAAGGAGGGAGCAAGTATATCATTTCGGATATTTCGGGCGATCGGTCGACATCATAGATTCTAGTCTGTGTTGGTGGATTAATAAGAAATAAGCGGCGGACTTTTGGTAGCGGAGTTTCAGTCTCATCATGGGTTAGTCGAATCGGAGGGTTTGGCGATGAACCGCGCGGCTCGTCGCTTGGTAATCACTTCGACATTGGAGCCTAGGGATGAGAAAACGGTCTAATAAAGAATATTTAGATAATATGCTGTAGATATATTGAATTGAATTATAGTCGTAGCACAATTAAAGGCCAAAGCAGATTAAATATGTAGTGTTCACAAAGCACAACAGTGAAAGAATAACCCCTGCCCATCAACCCCACAATCCAACGCTCACAACCCCTGTCAATCATCCCCTGCCCGAGGCCAATGTCATAAGCAGTAGTAGGAGACGACCTGAACGAAGCATCACGCTTCTATTCAGTCTACGAAGCTTTCTGCGGTGAACTCGTTGAGAGACTTGTAGCCGTTTACGTCGGGACAGCGGCGGTGGAAGTTTCTGTCGTTGCTGTCTCTTCGGTTGTTGTCTCTATTGTTGTAAGGTCTTCTGTGGTTGTCTCTTCTGCGGTTGCCTCTTCTGTGGTTGTCTCCTCGGTTGTTGTTTGGTCTTCTGTGGTTGTCTCTTCGGCTGTTGTCTCTTCGGTTGCCGACTCTTCAGTTGTTGAAACCACTGTCGTTTCGTCCATGGTGGTTGTCTGTTCAGCAGTTGTCTCTTCAGCTGAGCTCTCTTCGGTGGTAGAAACGACAGTCGTTGCATCTTCTGTCGTAGTTGCAGATTCAGTCCCGCTCTCAGTAGTAGCCTCTATCGTTGTTTCGTTCTCGGTGGTGGTGGTCTCCTCCACGGCGGTAGTAGTCTCTGTAGCGGACTGTTCAGCCTCAGTCGTGGCAGCCGAGGTGCTTTCCTCAGAGCTACTCTCAGAAGTCTCCGTTGTCTCGGATGAAGCCTGCGATGTTGGCTCCTCCATTGAAGTTGACTCTTCTGCCTCAGTGGCTGTGCTAACGAGTGAAGGCGCACTGGTTGGGAATACCTCATCAGTAGTGGTTTCATCAAGAGCAGAAGATGAGGCTGGGGAAATTGTAGAGACTTCCGACGCGGCGATGCTGGTTGTTGGACTGGCTGGGATAGACTCGGCCACGCTGGAAGAAGCTACCGTCGATGCTTCGGGCTCAGTCGTTTGAGAAACCGGTCCGACAGACTGAGACTGGGCTACGCTACTTGACGCAACAATATCTTCAGAGCTGGATACAATCTCTGTCGTAGCAGAACCTTCGACGCTGGTGGCGCTTTCAGAACTAATGATTCCAGAAGTCGCGGTCTCAATCGAGCTCGTAGTTGTGTCAATACCAACAAGTCTCCCATTCTGACACTGCCTCTCTAATACCAAATCAGCGTCAACTTCCCACCAACCCTTCACAAACTCAACTTACCATCATATACTTCCAAAATCACAACCTCACACCCAACCGGTCCACTCGTAAAAGTCACATAAATTCTCCCGTCACTCGCCTGACAGAATCCTGCTGTAACACCAGGCAAGTTCACCTGTAGCGCCCGTCCATTTGTTCCAAAGAGTCTCGTAACAGCACCTGCCGGGGGCGCAGGTCCCGCAACAAGCTCTTTAAAATCTTCACCGTCGTAGAAGAACGGTACACCATCTATGAAGAGCTGCTGCTCTGCGAGGTTGAAGCTTTGAGCAAATGTACAGATTGATGGGTTGTTGTTTCCTACGAAACCCTTGTCTGTGTTTTGGCGTTTGCGGGTGTTGGGAGCGGAGATGAGGAAGATCACGGTGCGGCCTGGTGGTTCTATGATGCCTGTTGATGTAGTGAGGGCATCACTGCTCACGATGGATCCTGATGTTGTGGTGATTTGGTCGGTCAAAGACACAACATCTGAAGTCAAAGTTACAGAATCTGAAGTGATAACGGTCAATTCGGTCTGTGGCTCTGTTTCTGTTACACAGTTAGTCTACAATAGCTCTCAAATACCTCAGGTCACTTACGTGTCACGGGCACTGAGCTGTTTCCCGCAAAGGTCGGTTGTAACGAAGATGCTCCGGTTGATTTACCAGGATTTGCTACAGGAACAAGGTAGGTAGACAGGTACGTAACACACCATGTATCAAAGCTCATAGCTCCATGGTCTGGCTGTGAGAGAACACCACTCGCCCCCAAGACTGTCGTGAGGATTGTTTGACTCTTCATGATGACTCGCACGTTTCCCTTCTAAATATTAGAGAGCAGACGATTTCACTGTAACATTTCGCGATGGACTTCACACTTTTAAGTAGAGCAGTAATCAGACTATCTCATCCCTTCCTCTCGTATTAAAAAGAACCTCTAGAATTGTCGCAATCTCTAACTGTCTGCTAATCTACTGTAAAAAGACGCTATATGAGGCTTTTAGTCTTTCTGCACATATAAATTAACATTATCTAGGCATTCCACAGCCACACAAGTCATTCCTCTTTTCTCTTGGTTCAAATTCCTGAGGCGTAACACAACCCCCTTGCGTCGGCTTGTATGCCGGATCACCCAATCCCATTAACTTATCCCAGAGACCTTTATTTACTTCAGTTATTTTCTAACTTAGAGCCACTGGTTTCCTCGGGTCTCTATTGAAGCCAAAGCGCAATCACGTCACCTTGTTTGTTATTGACGTAACCTAAAAATAACGAGCAGTCGTGTCTCACCCGCCAACTTGACCGTTATTTTCATTCTCAAGCCTTCAGTGTGACGACTTACCCGTACATATGCGTCTCACAAGCCACGTCTTAAGATTCTGCACTTTCAGGTACGGCTACTTGCATGCCACGGCAAATTGCACGCTACACTGCATCGACTTATTTTTGCGGTCAAGAGAAAATTGGTCTACGCTTACTAGACAAACGACAGATGGATTGCCAAACGCCTTATAAGCTGGAAATACTAACAGATACTTCGCTCAAATATGAAGTGTTATATTCACTTGCAAGAATATCATTGTAGCTGAAAGGACCCGGTACCCGCAACTGCAACACCAAACGGCTGACAGTACTCTTCCAATGGCGAGGCTTTCTCTAGTCAATCCCGTGTAGGTAACTAAGACAGCGTATTTCTCACTTCACCTCCGCTGTCAGAAGCATCATTGTTGCATCGGCGCATTGCAGAACGCTCGCTCCACCACCCTAGGTATGAAGTATATATTGAAGTCAACATTCACCACCAACATTCAGGTTGACCAACCAATCACAGATAGAATAGAACAGAATTCTCAGAGCTTGGCCATATGGCCACGGCAGTCTGCCTTAACTCCCTCTCCATCTATCAGTCCATAGTCAGAATGGCCCTCTTTTAACGGCTGGGTGCTGATGTTTGCTGTTACCCTTCGGAAACTGACAAGGTCTCTAGTATCTGTGGATTTGTTGTGATAAGCATTTTTATATATGTTCAGTATAGGCCTCCTCAGACGGGGCATCATTCGATATGGGAAACACTGGATATATTTCTTCAATACATTCTTTCAACATCACTGTTTTATACGCCATTTGTTAATCTAGACAGTTCCCATACCCAATTATCCACAATGCCACTGCGGATGAGGACACGCAACGGTCTTGAGAGGCCACCCTCTGGAAGTCTGGAGACTCTTGAGTCTGCGGAGAAGGACCAGCAGGCGCATGAATGCCTCCGTCAAATTAGAGAGCAGTGTGAGCTAACGCAAGAGAGCTTCGATTACCTACTGGAGCTGCTCAGCGACAGGTCATTACTGCAGATAAGCATACTGCCGTCATGCGATATCGATGGGAAGCTCTTTGACCTGACAAGCTCAAACTTTGTGGCTCCTCTGTTCCGACCCACAACCCAGAATTGGTCTGTGATACATGTTCAGACCATTGTGGACAGCGGAAGGTATACTATTAATGTTAAACATTATTGCCCAGATCCCACTCAGCAGCGGTGTTCTCATGTGATCGATAAGCTCCGTTCCGAGGCTCATCGGCGACATGGAAAGGATGCGAGGGTCATTTATACTCGTGAAGTAAGTCTTGTCAAACAAATCGCCAGTTAGACTTAACATGGTCTAGGAGGGCCCGACCACATCACATAAGAACGCAACGGGCATATATGCCCTTATGGCGGCCTTGGACTTCAGTACCCACCACTCTTTTCAGTCAACGGACAAGTTGTGGGACAGTGATCCCGTAAGGGCCATCAAAAATGCTTTGCAGGCAACTCGGCCTCGGTACCCTACCACAGGAGGAACACCTGCAAGGAGGGGATCCTCTGTAGGTCCTACGGGCAGTGGGGCTGAGGGTACGAGAACTCCTGCGAGGACCCCTAGAAATGCGACTCGGGAAGGTTGGGAACTCCCGTCCTGTGATGGACTGGACGTCTTCGATGCCCATACACCTGCCACGCGAACGAAGCGCAGACGCCTCGATCCGGTTGATCCTATAGCATTTGACACCAAGGAAAAGTTGGAAAAGGCTACCTCTTCCATCTTGAACCTGGGACTTCCGTCGAGGATGGATCTTGAACGAGAGGTCGATGAGCGCCGTAAGGAGCGCAGCCAGCATAACGAGGTGGTCGAGAAGAAAAAGAAAGAGCTAGAGACATGTCAGGACAAGCGAGCGTCACTAGCCAGGGCACACCAGGAATGCGAGAAGGCATGCACGGAACTTGAAACCAAGCTCAACGACGATGAGCGCAGGGTGAGCAAATGGCTTTCAGAGTTCCCCCCGAACCTCAACTTCGCCATCGATACCGAGAAATATAAAACCCCGGGTGAAGACAGGTGGAAACCTGAAAAGGACAACCTCATGGAGGCGCAGAACAGGAAGCGCAAAGCCAATGAATCGCTAGATTCTGCGAACGAGGATTTATCCTACCTTAGGAGGGTAGTGGATAATGTTTTAGAAGAGGGAAGGGTGATTGAGGAGGGTGTGAAGACGGCGTATTTGAGGAAAGAGTTTGTGGCGATGAAGGAGAGGCATTTGGAGGATCAAAGGGCTTTTCTATCGCGGTTTGAGGGTGGTGATTGGGAGAAGAAGTTGGATGAGAGGGGAGGCAAAATGTAGTTTTAGGATTGGGTTTCGTTGGAGATTGGTTCGCATCCCATTCCCAGACATGTTTCGGCAGATGCATTTGTTTGGTCGGTGTTGGGCATTCTGTCTCAGGTCAGCGTTTCTTTCACATTGCAGCCAGAACTGTACAGAATTATGTTCCCATAAAATTATTTCTATTCAGTTCGTATGAATATTAGTTCATCTGCATCGCAAAAGCGATTATCTGGTGTTGAGGATCAAAACGTGGGGTTGTGAGATGAACATCTCCGGGATCCGGCAATTCGGCGATATGACGTTTTGTTTTGTTTCCAAGTGACCAATACAAATTGAGTTTTGTTACATGGGGTCGGCAGAGCTGACAATCCCCGGCTTCCGGGTTTTAATCCTTCACATTGAGTCACAACCATCGCAACTTACCAAGGCACAACCAAATTATAGAGTAGAACACAATAGAATAGCTCCCAAATGACTCACGGACATGCTCGGAAAAGTCTCGTCAACTGCCGGTGCACGGCTACGCACGGCCCGGCGACCGAAATCTTGATCTCGGCTGTTATCAAACTTATCGCCCAACCCAACCCAACCAATTTGAGCTTAAAGTGATGGACTCTTCCTCGGCGGATACCAAGGAAAAAAGAAACGAAAGAAAAAAAGGCTGCTCAACAAATTACGTCGTCATCCCCAAAATTTCTTATCCTTCGGCATCTCTCCGTCCGAATTTCCAGCGAAGCTTCTAATACCGTATTTTAGGCTACTTTTTTTTTTACAGTGACAGTAGCACGCACCGAGTGCGCCCCCCAACGTGTAACCAAGCCAAGGATTGGGATTGGATTAGATTGAATTGGATCTACTGCAGGTGGTTTGCTGCAGTCTTGCCCGTTTTTATCCTTGTCCGTTGAACCGTCGCTGTCACATCCCATCCATTCCATTATCGCACCATATTCACACTGCAGCTGCAACCGCGCTGTGGATGCCTCCTCTAATGTTTTCCTCGCGGCTCCCTTCCTTTTCTCTCCGCTCCTCCTCTTCCTCCTTCACATCTTTATCCTCATCATCTCAACGTCTTGCATCCCGCTCCATACTCACCAGCTTCCAACCCCGTTTCTCATCTTCGTCCTCATCCACACAAGACCCAAAACCCGCTCCAAAACCCGAGTGGCGCACAATGGCCGAAAAGGACATCACAAAGTATCTCCAGCAGAGCCATGACCGGCTCTTCCACAACAACCGCGCCTGGGCCGAGAACAAGGCCAAGGTCAACCCCGACTTCTTCAAGAACCTCGCCGCCGGCCAGGCACCCGAGTACCTCTGGATCGGATGCGCCGACTCTCGCATCCCCGCCGAGCAGATCTGCGGCCTTGAGCCCGGCGAGGCATTTATCCACCGCAACATCGCCAACCTCGTGTGCAACACGGACCTCAACGCTATGGGCGTCATCAACTACGCCGTCAAGCACCTCGGCGTTAAGCACATCATTGTCTGTGGTCACTACGGCTGCGGAGGTGTCAAGGCGGCTATGACCCCCCAGGACCTCGGCCTGCTGAACCCGTGGCTTCGCAACATCCGCGACGTGTACCGCCTCCACGAGAAGGAGCTCGATGCGATCGAGGACGAGAGCGCTCGCTACGACCGCTTGGTCGAGCTGAATGTCGTCGAGCAGTGTCGCAACGTCATCAAGTCTGCTGATGTCCAGCAGTCGTGGCACGAGAACAAGTATCCCATTGTTCACGGATGGGTGTTTGGTTTCAAGGATGGACTTCTCAAGGATCTTAAGATTGATTTTGAGGCTGTGTTGGCCGACATCCAAAAGATTTACAACCTCGTTGACAAGAAATAATGGAAGAGCATGGCGTTGATGGAAGAAATTTAACTTAACTTACCGATTCAAGTACTGTGTCTGTGACCGATGATGCAAGGACAAGACTCTTTGATGACAAGAGGTTCAGTCAAGGGGCAACGTCCACCTTTTAAACATATCAGTAGCGTTCCGTAAGTGCCTGATATGCAGGGATATTACTCTCTTCAGCCCTATAAGTTACCGTAACAGGGACCACGGCTTGGCTCGACCGCACCTCGATGACGGTCTGGGCCTTCAAGGTGTCGAGAGCCGGAGGAGCAACACAGCAACGACGTATCCTCGCATGATATGGATATCATGACCTCCTATCAGATTCTAGGACTTCTGAAATATTAAACCAATTTTTAAACAATTTTTAAATGCTCTTATTGAGGGTAGAAATAGCAATAAATCATCAGAAGGATCGCTCTCACGTGACCACCCTTTCAGGGTGCATCTCCACACATCGTACGATTTCCACATGGCCTGGTCCACGATGGAGGGATCGCTTGCAGGCCTCGGATCCAGAGACGGCAGTTTTTTTCTCAAGTGCCGGGTTAGAGATTGGCGAATAGTACTGTATGGGGAAGTTGGCCGGAAAAAGAAGGTTGTTTCTCTTTTTGTTGCTAATGTGAATGGCGGGTGATGGCTTGGGAAATGTCTCGCTGGATGAAGTACCTATTGGTGGAGGGAGTCTGGTGCATGTGCAGCTTAGCCGTACGTGTAAAGTCTGCGCTTCATTTTATGGGAGGGAATCATGATGGAAATTCATCTAATAGTAGTTCAATTCAGCTTCAATGTAGACTTTTTCGTCTGGCTTGCCTCACAAGGTTGTGTGTTGTGCTCTCGCAATCTTGTGACCTTGATAGATAGCGCATCCGACAAACATTGGAAGGGCGTATGCATGCGTTGATTGTGCTTTCTCAGGTGCTCAATATTAAGTTTTTATTTATTGCTAACGAAGACCTTGGCGTTTTCTTGTAAAGTAAATAGGCTAATAAATCTATAGGTTTGTCATGTCATTGCTATGTTTATTTATGATGCAGCTCATAACCCTCACTCGCGTTGCTGAGAACAGCTTCCATCTTTCTTATGTCAAGGCAGTGCAATAAACCTATCGACAATTTTAAATCCCAAGCAGGAACAGAACCGGAAAACATCCTCTAGTTATTTAATATTCAACTGCCTTGTGTATCATCATTTAATTATGCACGCGACAAACACGCGCCCTCAAGTACAAAGAGTCACGATTACCCTACAGCCAAGCATCTCAGAACCGTTCTGCTCTTCGCCCATCCGTCATCCCGTTTCACCCGCTAACGCCTAGACTCTGGCTTGATCTTCATCCATATTTGTACCACTCACTTTGCTCACTTCAAACTGCAAAACAACACCTTTCCATCTTCGCTTCTTCCACTACCCATACATGAGCCCTGCTTGCTCACTCTCCTTCAGCAACAAGCATCACGTGAGTGACTCGGTCTGGTGGTCTAGTGGTATGATTCTCGCTTAGGGAAAACCCTACAGCATAGCTTGCGAGAGGTCCCGGGTTCAATCCCCGGCCAGACCCTTTCTTTTGCCGATGAGGCCTTTAGGATGAAAGGAAGTTTTTATTTTTGCTGTTGTTGTTGGTTGGGCTGTCGACGAGACCATTGAGTTTGGGTCTCACCGAACCTTGAGTCACGTTCGATACCCCTCTTTCGTTTCATATGAGCTTACACATGTACATGCTCAAAAGTTGGTTACTGAATTTTCTGCCCTTTCTCAATCAGTCTTGTTCCGGTGACACCGACAATTGGTTGATAGATGTGTCGCATAGTAATTGGTGATGATGTTGCGCTTGCATGCAGACACTTTTCGTGGTGGAGACATCTCGGTGCTAGGCTATTTAGGTCACCCCGCCCACAGGTACTCATGCAAAAAAGCTGGGGCACCATGGGGCGTAAGAAAAGATCAAACGTAAATATAGGGTATCAAAATAAATGCAACAAAAGTAATCTAAGCTTGTACGAAATCAGCCAAGATTACACTAATTTGCCTGAGTATTTCTGTCACTTAACATCGAGGTCCAAACTTTTCTTGCCTCCCCGAGCGGGCCGGTGTCGTCTCAGTGAGTGCACCTTTCAACGGCTCCAGCTGCAAACAAAAAAAGTAAACAACCCGTACAGCCCATCCCAGCCCATCTCGTCCAGACATAACTTAACCAATACAAACTCGACGTAAGACAAGGCTTCAAACCGCGTTCCTCTCCGTTTGCCACGCCTTTTCTTTTCTAAATTTTTTTTTTGCTCGAATAAATCAGTCCAAGTCGCATTCTTTTCCAACAATTTGTTTGTGTGTCCTGTATCTTGCCGTGTTTCCGTCGTCACCATGAACGCGATTTTCAACTTCCTGTCATCACCGCTCAAGCAGCCCGCAGAGAGACCTCCACCCTCCAGCATGCCACTTACCGCCTCGCGACCAAGTTTGTCGCCTAGAGAGCAACGTCTTGCCAAACGCGCTGCGGATAGGTTCTCGGAGCCGGCAGGTCGCAGTCCCGTGAGTTTCATCTAGAAGGTGCCCGCCCAGCTTTGCGCTGCGTTGCGTTGCGCAGGTGCCTTGATGAGCTGGCACCTCCCGTCCCCCAAGTGTTATGTATGTTGGACACCCATGGAACTGACTTGACTTTCTTTCAGCGCTCGCGTCTGAGTAACGTTTCTCTTGCATCCACCGACGATAACACCGCCGAGATCTCTGTCGTTAGTCGACGAAGAGAGACCATCACCATGGCCCCGCCGCTGAGTGTCAAGAAGCGCATCAGCACGTCGACGCGCTCGTCGCCGATACACAAACAACCAACGTCTAACGGACCTGTTTCTCGTGTCGCGACATCATCGCCCGCCCTCCGATCTTCACCTAGAGGGCGAGCATCGGTTGAACTTGGAGGATCGTCGCCGGCCTTCGCCACGTCACCAGCCTCCATCTCTAAGCGAGTTTCCCGTGTCGCGTCGTCGCCCGCAGTTCGATCCTCCCCTAGAGGGCGAGAACCGGCCGAGCTTGAATCGCCGGCCCCAATCCCCAAGAGAGTTGCTCAAAGCAGCGAGACCAAGAGCCCTAGAAGGTCCTCCAGGGCCTCGCGCGCAACGGCACCGCAAACAAATGGGACAGAGAAGATGCCTGAGGAACAGCCCGAAGAGGCGCATTCTGAAGAAGAACAGGCGCAAGTTGAAGATGACAAGAGATACGAATTCGTGAGGATTTCAGATCATCGCTGGGTTAAGAACGGGAACGAGAACGAGATCGAGCTTCTCGTGCAGTGGAAGGATGGCGAGAGCTCCTGGGTCACCGAGGAACTTCTTCATACCGACAACCGACAGGCCCTATTTGCGTACTGGCGCTCGCAGCCCGAGGGTCGACCTAAGAACCCCGAAGACGACGAGGTGTACCAGGTTTTCGCGATCAGAAAGCACCGCGTGCGCAATGGTGTGCCGCAGGTCCTGGTCGAATGGTTAGGCTACGACACACCCGAAAACACGTGGGAAGACCAAGACTACATTGATGGGGTCGCCCCTAAGCTGGTCGACGCCTATTTTGACCGAGTTAGGGGCAAAGCCAATTTTCAGGCTAAGGCTAAGAGCCAGACGAAGAGTAAAGCGAAGCCCAAGGCTCCTGTAAAAACCAAGACGTCCGCGAAGACCAAAGCCCCGGCAAAGACTTCGGCTCGCGGCGTGACTAGAAGTAGTGCAAGGGTCTCGAAGCGATAGAAGTACACTGGAATACGATTGGAACTGGAGGGTTGTATTGGCTAAAACGGTTGTGGAAGCATGTTTAAAGGCTTGTGATGATGGAAATGAACATTGTTTGGACTGTAATTATCATTGGAGTGGAAACAATAAGCAAACTGCATTTCTTGTTACACTTGTTTTCTTGATCGTGAAATAGCTATTTTCCTGCCTTGACCCTAGACGACGAAAATATTTTCACAAGATTCAGTAGACTCGTTACCAAGTTTATTTAGCATCCTCTAAAATCCTGAGTCTTACTCCCTCATTCACCAGTCGTCAGCTTACCATGTCATCCTCATGGACCTAGATATCGGACAGAAACTTATGAATCCCTCGTAGAATTCCCCTGCTCCGCCCCGATTCTTCACGCTCATCGCTTCGACTCGATCTATCACTCGCATCCCCACGCGTCTCAGTGCTCCTCGACCTCCGCGACCTCGATCGCTTACCACGGTCCTTGTAATGCGAAATATCATCTCTCAAACTCCTCAAACTCTTGCCAAAGTGCTTAAGATTATATAGATCCCTGATGAGCTGCTCGACCCCATCTTGAGTCAGAAGCGCTTCCGTCTGGTCATGCATGTTTTTCTGTATCGTCTTGACTAGCTCAAGGTGCCTGTCTCTGTCATCAGTTAAACCCTTGAGCTTTCTCTTGTTCGTATCGACGTTTATTCTGTTGTCCTTTCCGAACTGGATCTTGCCTGTCTCAATCTTGATGAGCTGGTCGTAATACTTTTCGGTCGCGTCGTTGAAGGCATTCGCAGAGTGCTCTCTCAGATACGCGACAAATTGTGCCGTTGCCTTTCGTAGCTGTTTCTGTTCACTTCTGTATTCTCTCTCAAGCTGTCGAACTCGCTCTATACCCTCTTGTCGTAGAGCCATATCGCTTGCGTTATCCCTGAGGCGTCGCTCAACGTCTTTATCCTTGACTCTGACTTTACTTTCTGTCAGTTCATAGAAGAAATGCATGTGCTCCTGCCAACTATGCTTGCAACTTTTACAACTCTTGTCTTTGGTCTCCTTGAAAGCTTTGCATTTGATGAGTTCTGGATGGCCCACGCACTCTTCAGTAACACCTGGCAGTCTGCAATCTTCATGGCAGATTGACCTGTAGAATGCGACAACTTCGTCGTTGGAATTGGACTTGAACTCGCAGCAACGCTTGTTCTTGCAAACAGTCCGAGGCTTTTCGAGCTTTGTGGGAACAACCTTGATCCTTTCCAGATGAAGCTTCTTTCGAAGTTCATCTCCCGTCAGGCGCATGTCATTCAACTCTGCCATCTTTTCTTCCAGCAGGCTCAAATTCTTTCTGATCTCCTGGGAAACCTCAACCATGGGAATCATTAAATGACCAAGTGCTTCGCGTGCGCCCTCCATGGTAAGCGTTTGCCTGATCTCATGTGGTCTGAGGTTGTCTATGTACGAAAGCAGCCTCAAAGTTTCTGCTCTCGATCTATCCCAGCTTTCGCGGGAACTTCTCTCGTCTTGGCCTCTTATACCTTGAAAGTGCCCAGCCAGATAATGAAAGCTTTTCGCATCAAAACTATACGAGTTTGCGCGGCTTACTGTTAGGTCAACAGTTGTGTTGCCCTTGAGGAAGCTTTGAAGCGGCCCGAGAGCATCTCCTGGGGCATAGTTGGAGATGAGGGTATGTGTGAATCCAAAGACGACGTTTGCAACAGCGCTGCGATGAAGATGGGACAATAGCTCCTCAAAGCAGAAATGAATTGTGGGGGTGAGGCGTGCTTCGTTGGTCTTGACTAGGATCAATATTCCGTGAAGCTCTTCATATCTTTTCAGAGTGTTCATGATGTCCTTGATGTTCTTGTTGTCTATTTCAGGACCTCGGGTGTCGCCAATGCCTGGAGTATCGATTATGCGGTATTTGGTACCATTGTATGTCACTCTGTAAACCGACGTCTTCTGTGTAGCAGAATCGCCAGTTGTACCGTCGTGTTCATCCTCTCCAGAGCCAACGCGAATCGTCCGGTTCTCAAGTTCCTGATCTGGGTCTGATGAGCTCCAGTGACTGACTGAAAATGAACACGGAACCCTGTACTCTAGTTTCTGGGCCGATTTTGCCTCATTGAAGCTCTCGAACGTCAAGAAATTGACGAAAGAATTGATAAAGGTTGACTTGCCAACGCCAGTCTGACCCAGAACCAGAATATTGCGACAATCAGGCCGTTTTGATCTTGTCAAGAGTCGATAAAGCTCATCCGAGTGGTATCGATCGAAGCCGCGCCCGTGGCTATCGCTATTGCATTTGAAGTCCCATGAGTTGTAATCGGCTGAACCACAGTCGCAGTAGATGCAGTCAGTCATTGTCGCAAACTCAAGAAGAGCGTTGCAATTGGCGCAGGCCCATTCACAACTCGAGTGAGAGTCACAAGATCTTCCGGGACAGGGGACTCTGACCAAGTGGCACTCAGCCGGTCTTGGTGAATTGAAATCCATTTCTCCCGGATCACAACGTGCGATACACCTTTGTGGCCGTTGCCGGTGCTCTGCTTGTCTCGCAGGAGACCTGCGTTCTGCTGACCTATCCCGATACTCCGATACTTCAATCACTGGCTTCGACATTTTCCGTATTGGACCAAAGATTGGAGCTTCCAACTTTCTGTACTCAGAGGGGGCATCGCAGTCGACTATAAATACTGGGTTCTGATTCTGGGGGTTGTGAAGGAACTCCCTCAAAGCTGTGCACTGATCATTCCACGAACTCGAACTCTTGAGCACGGCATTATTGAAAAGGAAATGATATGGAGGAGGATCGTGAGACAGAGTGCGTTCGTGGATGCAAGCGCCATTGAAACCGATATATGTCGCTCCACTGTTGAGACATTGCTCGATGAATCTGAGCTTGTCGCTTTGCTGACCAGCGATCATAGAGATCTTTCGAGGAGATGATTCGTGAACATTGTATAGCTGCGGGAGACGACTCTCATCCACTGTGCCATCTCTGATACCTAGTATAACCCTTTGTAGAGTCATCTGGAAATCTTCCCGGAATGCTTCAAGCCGAGTAATTGCTGTGTCAACTTCCTCTATGTGGCCCCTTGCAAGATATTGCTCTCGACCCACCAGCGAGTGTCTGTAATCCTCGACTTCCTCCTTACAAGAATTCAAATCATCAAAAAGAACACATAAAGGATCAACATTGGTGATAGCTCTCAGGGGATGGTGAGGGCTGGGAACAAACCCCCCGCCAGGCATGAGATGACGGAGTATGTGTATGGGAAGTAAAGTATACTCTATCGGGTACCCTGCGCCGTCAAGAGTGTGCGTAATCTGCTGCGGGCCTGTTTGTAAAAACCTGCACATCAGAGGAAGTGTCTCTTCGTGAATGCCATAATCGCGTTGGATATCGGTATAGAGCATGAACTCATAGTCGAGTTCAAGTCGATGACTTAGCGAATTATCGCTGCAGTCTAAAGAGTAAATGGACCTGGCAATATCGTCCAGTTCCTTCAGATCTTTCTGAAAAGCAATTTCTAGGGCCGCTCGTTGATCGGGGTCGTCTACGCGATGCTTCATTGTCATGATGCTTTGTAGTCCCCATCGTACACTGGTGACCACATGGGTACTGCGACGATCCGCCGGGAGGAAGATTCCAGAGGCCATTCCGCTTCTCAACACACCCTGGTGGAGATTAAGAACATCTTCATAGGTGTTGAAGAAACTCCGGTTAACACCATAGAGAATATCACCATCTAATGTACTGTCTTTCAGAAAGTTGGCAGATCCTTTGAGGTCGATCAAGCCGGATAGAATGCTTGCTGCAAGGTTGCCATCGATACGCATTGCGTTGAACCGACTCGCATGACTGGAACCTTGATGCATTCCACTCTGGTGCTGACGAGAAGGCAGCCTTCGCAAGACGGTTCCTTGTGGTGGATTTGGCGGCAGAATAGACGACGTAAGGAATTGATCAACCCTCGCATCGTAAAGGGTACCGATAGAAACGTGTTGGCCAAGCGCAGGTCTGATAATCTCAGCCATCTCGCCGAGTAAAGATGAAAGAATCTTTGGGTGAGTTTGTTGTTGGCACCAGAAGAGTATAGGAGTGTTTGAAGGCTTGAGGAGAACCTCGCGTCGTTCCCTTGGCAGCATAAATACCTCGAGGAGGTCAAATTACCTGGCGGACCGGTCCGCCAGCAATCTCCCCTCAGATGAGTCTGCCCCAAGGGCGAGGCACCTGGACGCCCGTTGCGTGCAACATGACTACTGGAAGCCCGCTTGCCAGACGGATACACCAAATTCACTGCCACACCATTGGACGTTGCACCATGACTGGTGTTTGTCACCGAGATAAGGCCTTGACGCAGGCTCCCAGTATAGGAGGCCGCTATTGGATTCTTCACGATCGAGGCAAGACGCTCAAGGCCAACTGGCGAGGCTTTTCGTATGCTTAGGTAACGTCGTGGTCGATGGCATACGGGTTGAAAGGCATTAGAAGGTTGTCCGTTCTTGACATGGTGCCACAGGGTCTTGACTCACGATGAGTGTCTTTTTCAATGACTTGAAGCCAATGTACTGGCATCTGAGGGGTCATTGGAGATTGATGGCATATTGTAGGTGACACCTCGTTAGGTAGACGTAGAAGCGTCTACACTGCCCTGCGAAATCCCAGTTGCGTCCATACATTGAGGTAGTAGTATGGCTTGATGATTTCGTGACAGCACCCCTTGCGTTTCAATCTCGAGGGGAGTGAGCAAACACAGGGCAGAGCTTCTGCTCCATAACATCGCATCGCACTCTACAACAAGTAACTACTTTGTGACCTCGCAGGCTTTGCGAGTGATGGAATCTGCCGGGCTAGTCTGAGGAGACACGAGACTCTGAAAATAGCCCGATGCACAAATAGGAGTTACTGCCCTTTGCTGGTTGTACGCCAGACGCAAAACAAGAGCTGGGATAGAGTCCAGTTCCCGCAGCCGTGGCACGAGCGCTGAAGGCTCTCGAAGTTGCCGGACAATTTGGCGCTCTTGATCGGACTGGATGAGTGTCTGCCTGGGCGGCCAAATGGCGACCCAAGAAAGACCAACTTGAGTCCCAGTTCGTTTCGAGAGGTCATCAGGTGCCCAGTATCCAAGAGGCCCTCGTCGTCTGTTCAATCGACAACCAGGCGATCATCCGGCAGCGAGATTAAATCCGTGATCTTTTGATCGCGACGAGCGGGCAAAGATGGCAGCATTATTGAAGTGCGCACTGAGCTTTGCTTGTGTAGAATGCGTGGGCTGATGCATTGGTACGTCGTCGGCCAGAATGGCGTGGTGTTAGAGGCAGATGGAGAGGCACTGAGGCAGAGATCATCATCTGATTTGTCAAGCTTGTGCGTTTGTTGTCAGGAGTTGATACAATGGCTCTTCATCCGACGAGTGCTGTTTGTGTCGTCACCTCGCGTTTGTTGTTGACTTGTTTCCAAGTTGAGTACATAACTGGGGGCAGTCATTACGCCATCCAGGACAACAATGAGCCTCCCTCACTCATGCACGTTACACAGCAAGCGCCCAAACTTTAGCATTTACAATAGAGCATTTACCACAAGAAAGCCTTCCTTTCTCTATCCACCATGTACCTACACTGAACTTGACCAAGTGATGTCCTTTCGTCACTCCCATTCTCTTCTCGGCTCAACACACGATATTGAGATGGCCCCAAGTCCCAGACCCCTCCCTTAATCACAGGAAAACCGCCAGTTGGTAGTCTGCACCGTTGAAGCCATCATTTGACCTTTGTTGATTGTGAAAGGCGCTGGTGCAACAGCCAACAGCAACGGTCAGTTGACGTCAAGGCTGAGAGGCAGCTCTTCACTGTGTCCAACATGTATCAAAAAGCCCACCCAAATGCTCCTGCACATTTGACCACATCGACTTCTCCCTTTTGCCAAGTCACAGTCTCCTTGTTGTAGGAGAGTGTCTATCAAGTCCCAACCTGATGAGTCAGCAACTTCCCCAGCGACCGACTTCGGCCGCGAATAGCCACACAAAACGGCAAACCCCACACCAACGTCAATTCGATCAAGGATTATTTTGTCGCATCTTGAGCCCGCCCACCAACAATCCAATCCCTTCATCACGCCCTCTCAACCACCTCAACTACTCCCTACAGTGGTCAATTGGGCTCGCTCCCCATCGGAATCATGCTGTCCGCTACCTCCTCCGCTCTGCGCACCAGCGCCCGCCGCGTTGCCCCCCGAGCCGCCGCCCTCGTTGCGCCCATGCCCAAGATCTCCCTCGGCCGAAGCTTCACTGTCGCACAGGCTCGATGCCTCTCTTCCACCGGCCGTCTGTCCTACGCTGTCCAGACAAACCCTAACCCTCCCCTGGGTATGAAGAATGCCTCCAACGATTCTCCCTCGAGAATTGGCCTCATTGGAGCTCGTGGCTACACTGGTCAGGCTCTTATCGATCTTCTCAACGAGCACCCCATGATGGACCTCCGACATGTTTCCTCCCGTGAACTTCAGGGCCAGGAGTTGAAGGGCTACAGCAAGCGCAAAATTATCTACGAGAGCCTGTCTCCTGAGGAGGTTGCCCAGCTGGATAAGGAGGGCAAGGTCGATGCCTGGATTCTGGCGCTTCCCAATGCTGTCTGCCAGCCCTTCGTTGAGGCTCTCGGCGACAGCAAGAGCCTGATTGTCGATCTCTCTGCCGATTACCGTTTCGACGAGGACCAAAAGACATGGAAGTACGGTCTTTGCGAGCTTCAGCCCAGAAGCCAGCTTGCCACAGCGACAAGGATCTCCAACCCTGGCTGCTATGCTACTGGCTCTCAGCTTGCTTTGGCTCCTATCGTTGAGCACCTCGGTGGTATCCCTAGCATTTTCGGTGTCAGTGGTTACAGCGGAGCTGGTATGTCAGAACTCATGCGGACGCCATGTCTTGCGCGCAGCAGGATGCAGAATAATCGGGACTCGGAAAGCTGACGATGGAACAGGTACCAAGCCTTCTCCCAAGAACGACACCAACAACCTCAAGGACAACTTATTGCCTTGTAAGTGTAAAAAGAAGGATATGGGAAGAGAGGAAGCTAACTCGTAAAGACTCCCTCACAGGTCACATCCACGAGCGAGAGATTAGCCACCACCTGGGTAGCCCCGCTGCCTTCATGCCCCATGTGTAAGCCTCCTACCACGCCCACAATGTCACTGAAGACTGACAAATACAGCGCCTCTTGGTTCCGCGGTATTCACCTGACTGTCAACATCCCCCTGAACAAGGAGATGACATCTCGTGATATTCGCCAGATCTACCAGGACCGATACGCCGGCGAGAAGCTCGTCAAGGTTGTCGGCGAAGCTCCGTACGTACTCCTAAGCTCTGTGGTTATCGCATAAACTAACGTCGTACAGTGTTGTCAAGGCCATCCAGGACAAGCACCACGTTGAGATTGGTGGCTTTGCTGTCGACAGCACCGGCAAGCGTGTCGTTGTGTAAGCCTCTCCATCCCAGATCCGATGCACCTACTAACTTATTAAAGATGCGCTACCATCGATAACCTCCACAAGGGTGCCGCCACACAATGTCTCCGTAAGTCCTTCACCAAACTCCAGCACCAACTTTCTAACAAACCTCGCAGAGAACATGAACCTCGCACTCGGATACGACGAATACCAGGGAATCCCCATCTAAGCCACCAACACCACGGCGCATTCGTCGCTCCGATATCCACCATAGAGAACAAGTTCAACACTCCACAGAGCAAGGGACGCGCCAATCCTGAAGCGGTCCAAGCAAAGCTTTACATATCTGTACCCGAACTACATCAGTCGCATGCTATACCAGTTGCGGAGATGAGGAGAGCAAGCATATTTAGAACATGTCACGTCTGGGGAAGAAGACATTTATTTTGTTATGATACAAATACAATTCTAGATAGAGGCTAAATGATGATTGACAGCTACCTTTCCTGAACTCCGCGTATGTGGTCCCGATAAAATGAAAGTCTAGATAAGATACATGGTTGTAAGAGAAACATGGTGATGTATAGTGAGAGTGGGTTATGTGCTCTTGGACTTCTTCTTGTCGTCCTTGGAGCCCTTCTTCTTATCATCCTTCACCTTAGACGTCTTGGTCGCATCATCACTACTCTTGGTCTTGGTAGAACCCGCCTTCGTAGTCTTGGTAGTCTTCTTGTTGTCATCACCCCCCGAATGCTTCGACTTGCTAGTCTTTTTCACATCATCAGTAGACTTTGTCTTGGTGCTGTCCTCCTTCTTGGTCTTGGTGGTCTTCTTATCGTCGTCGTCACCAGAGTGTTTGGACTTGCTAGTCTTTTTCGCATCGTCGCTTGTCTTTGTCTTGGTACTGTCTTCTTTCTTGGTCTTGGTTTTATTCTTGTCGTCGTCCTTGTTCTTGCCGTTTTGCTTCTTGTTGTTGGTCTTGAAGTACTTGGTCTCATCCTCATCATCAGAGTTATCATCGCTGCCAGAGGTTTCTCCCTTCTTGAGAGTACCGATCCGAAAGGCAGGGCGATTGAAGGTGGTGACTTCGGGATCGCCTTCAACACCATCATCAGCGCCATCTTCTGAATCTCCATCATCGCCGCCGTCATCCCGCCTGTCAAGGCCACGGCGCGAACCACCGGTCTTGGGGTTGATGAAGCCAGCGACGACAGCATTTGACTTTGTACCGGAAGAAGAAGAACCAGCGGGTGAAAACTTGATCTTGGTGTCGGCGGCGTTCTTATTACCAGTCTTATCCGCTGGAAGAAGAGCATAGCCAGCCTTTGGTGCACCACCGGGAGGTAAGACCCAGGCTTCAGCACCCATGATGCCGCTGAGGCAGACTGTCAAAGCGTAGACAGGCTTCATTTTGAAGTTTTAAATGTTATAGAGAATAGGGAATAGAGCGAGTGTGTTTGAGTTGAAGTGTTTGTTGAACTGATCAAAACATAACATCAATAGATAGCTACTACCAGTACTTATACGTCAGCCATAGGCACGATGTAGCGAGATCTTGGCAATGAACTGATCATCCTTTGGGGAAAGTTAATCACCAATGCAGGAACGCTGATCAGGGCCGGGACCTGGCATGAGGCTTGTCCGATAAAACACGGTACCTTCTTTCGTCTTGGCCGCAAGAGTCTAGCCACAGGTGATCTGGGCTATCAAATGCCTAAGCACTCAGGAATGTGAATAGTTTACATACCAAGTATGTATGTGGCGCGGGAACAATGACAATTCATCGCCGATTGACGCCATGTCCACGCTCTTTTACCTATTGCGATAGTTCCTGGAGTCTATATACTAGATTATTTGGATTATTTTAATGAGTCCTCGATAAGGTTGGCCTCTTCCGATGCGCCACGATGGGCGAGGTGGGAGTTACGTTCCTGGGCCTTTAGGGTCTGGAATGTTAGGGACCACGCGGGGATACTAGTTCGCCTGGGGGATCTTGATCAATGTTTTGGACTGGGGATGACAGGTGGATTATTAATGAGACAGAAAAGCCTTGTTGCACGTGGGGAAAGCCTGGTGTTTGTGTTGTGCCAAGTAGGGGACCAGATGGGAGTGCCCGCAATGTCTCTGCAGCATACAGTGGAATTACATGGTGCTATCGAGTGCGAGAACTCGGAGGCCCTTAGAAATACTCATTGTCGTGGGATAGCGGAGAAATTACTCTGAATACAAGCGACTTGCAACCGCAGCTTGGTTGTACTGGCAGTGGTGCATATCATTTGGGACAGGCAGGTTTGTAGACAGCCAAATTAGAACTCGTTCATATCGAGGGCTGGCTTAAAGAATAACCTAATTGCAGGTGGATGGTATCTATGAAGCGGGATTCGGAAGCAATTTGTAGAATGTGGTATGCCTTGTGGCCTGCGATCCGGCCAAATTGTGCGATGTTGGCTCTCGTATGGCCTCAACTTGGGCCAACATCGAGGCGCAGGCAACAAAGTTGGCCAACGGCGTCCAACAGTGTTTAAATATTGACTGTGATTGATGCAGGTGAGTGAATGTGTGAATGTTGTGAGTGGTCGCGAACATGCAGGAGGCCTTCCATCGTGTCATCAGAATAAAAACAGAGCCTCGTCCGACAAAACTCATCAGCATCATCTCTTCCCTTAATCAACACCACCGATTCAGCGAGAAAATTCATCAAAATGAATCCACTTACCTCCATCCTCTCTTGTCTAACCGGCCAAAGCGCCCCAACTCAACCGTCACCACCCGTCAGCGAGATCATCACAGACTCAAAGCTCATCACCACCCAACCAGTCCCGTACTCCGACGACGCAGCCTCCCAATTCGTCTCCATCCTGCAAACCCACACTGGCACCCAAGCTCAACTTCATCACCGTCTTAAACAGGTAGTTTCCACTACAAGCTGGACGTCAAGCCTCGCCGAAGCCATCGAGCGCAAGATCGAGAAACTCTTAAAAGATGGCGCAGAGCTCGCCAAGCCCATGGCTGAAGCCATAAAGAGAGCTACAAACACTGCTTGGGAGTTTGCGAAAGAACATCCTGTTTACGCTGGGTTGATCGCAGCTGGTACCATCATTGCTATCGGTGTTTTGGTGGAGTTTGAGCTTATTTGGGTGCTGAGAGCGCTGGGGTTTGATGAGGTTGGACCGAGAGTCGGTAAGTCATTTCACTTGTGACTGTGGTGAAAGTGAAAGTTAACGAGTCATAGGGAGTTTTGCGGCGAGATGGATGAGTAGCCTTGAGAAAGTACCCAAGGGATCAGTTTACTCGTATCTTCAGCGACTGGGGATGAAGATTGCAAAGTGAAGCCGGGGTTGAGATGGAAACAATTGAGCAGTACCCGTGACTGCCAAGTCGGTTTAGCGGAAGCATTTCCTTTTCACTCATAAGTAAATTCTACAGACAGTCATTTCCATATAAGCGACATCTGGTGTTCAATTCATTGGCTGTGCTGAGAGCATGGCGTTGTTAAGCTTATTCTTTAGGCTTCATGTCAACTGTCAACCATGGTCTCTCTGTCTGGTCACTTTCAAGATGCTGTAATTGCTCCGAAATAGCCTCGATAAATGATGTAAAAGCGCCCTACAACGATCAAACCCCGGACATGCACGCCCGAAGATCGGCGAGAGGCATTATCACGACATTTATGCCCCTCGCCCCTCCAAATTTACCCCGCCATTGAGAAGAACCCCTCCCCCACGTACGTCTCCAAGTGCAACGTCGGGCTTGACCCGAGGTCTACAAGAAAGTATTTACATCATAAATATTATGTAAATATCTCCTCTCCCTCTTTAGCTTCTACGTGGATAGTATTTTGTACTCTACAAAAGTCTTCGTTGCTGTGTAAATTATTGCCATGCCTCTGCCTACGTCGTCGATTTATGAGCCGCCTTCGGCTGGCTTCACTGGCTTTCCTTCAAGAAGGAGTGTTGTTCATAGCACCGAGGGTATTGTAGCGGCTCCGCAACCTCATGCTGCGAATTGTGGTCTTGAGATTCTGAGGGCTGGTGGTAATGCAGCTGTAAGTCAATGTCCTTCAAACCCACGAGCCAGTAGCTTACAAACATCAGGATGCAGCTGTGGCGGTTGGTACGTCAACATCAAGACAATACTGCAAATCGTGAGCGAGGGCTAATCAAGCGCAGCTGCTGGCTTGAACGTCACAGAGCCTGTTTCCACCGGCATCGGTGGTGACATGTTCCTCCTCTACTTCGACGCCGCCACAAAGCAGGTCAAAAGTCTCAACGGCTCCGGCCGCTCAGGCTCAAAGCAGACCATCGAGAACATTCGCAAGAGCCTCAACATTCCCGACGACAAAGTTGGCGAAATCCCAACTCACCACGTCCACGCCGCTACTGTTCCCGGCGCAGCAGCTGGATGGGTCGATACTGTTGAGCGATTTGGCAGTGGGAAAGTCAGCCTGAGCCAGATCCTCGAACCAGCTATTAAGCTAGCTGAGAATGGATTCCCTCTTACTGAAATCGCTTCTCACTCTGTAAGTGTCTTTTTTGTGAGCATGGGATTGGACTGACCTGGGGTAGTGGCAAGCTCAAGAGAAGCTTCTTCGTGATGCTTCGCCTAACTTCTCTGAGATGCTCAAGAAAGACTCCTCCGCGCAAGATGGAGTGAGAGCACCTCGTCCAGGCGAAGTCTTCAAGAATCCCACCCTCGCTCAAACATTCAGAGCTTTGGCGACGGAGGGTAAGAAGGGCTTTTACACTGGTCGCATCGCAGAGGAGATCGTAAAGGTTGTTCAAGACCTAGGAGGATACCTCGAACTCGAGGACTTGAAACATCATCTCGAAACCGGCACTCAAAACACGAAGCCCATCTCTGTTAAATTCCGCGGTCAAGGTCTCACAGACAAAGATCCCAATGGCGGTGTTGAGCTCTGGGAACATCCCCCCAACGGTCAGGGTATCGTCGCTCTCATGGCACTAGGTATAATCGAACAGCTTGAGAAACAGGGAAAGATTCCAAGGTTCACACCCGAAGATCATAACTCCACAGCGTATCTACACGCTATTATCGAAGCTCTACGTCTTGGCTTCACAGACGCAAGCTGGTACGTCACCGACCCAGACACCACCAAAGTTCCCATCGCGGGCATGATCTCCCCGTCATACCTCGCCGAACGCGCCAAGATTTTCTCTGCTTCAAAAGCCCACGACGGTGTCCAGCCTGGGAACCCTGACTTTGTATCCCCTGCTCTCCAAAGTAGCGATACAGTTTACTTCACCGTTACTGACTCGGCTGGCAACGCTGCTTCGTTCATCAACTCCAACTACGCTGGTTTCGGAACCGCAATCATTCCCAAGGGCTGTGGCTTCACACTTCAGAACCGCGGTGCGAATTTCTCGCTGGATGAGAAGCATCCTAATAAGCTTGAGCCGAGAAAACGACCTTACCACACCATCATTCCCGGCATGGCGACCAATATCAGCGATGGATCTCTACATTCTACATTCGGTGTAATGGGTGGATTTAACCAACCCCAAGGAACCATCCAAGTTTTACTCAACCAAGTCCTTTTCGGCCTGAATCCTCAACAGGCTCTTGACGCACCTAGAATCTGCATCGGAGCCGGCATGCCAGACGAGGGTAACGTTTTGGACTGGACTGTTCATGTGGAGGAGGGTATTTCTGAAAAGACTGTTGAGGAGCTAAAGAAGCTGGGGCATAATGTTGTTGTGCTTAAGGGTTGGAAGAGAGCTATGTTTGGGCGTGGGCAGATCATTAGATATACTGTTGATCCGGATGGAACGCCGGTTTGGTCGGCTGGTAGTGATCCTAGGGCTGATGGTGCAGCATATCCTCAGTAAATGTTGTCGATCACAGACAACAAGGCCATTGTCATGATATAGTACTAGAAGTCACTACTATGAGTTTCTATCTAAAATATCGTAATCCGTTCCCTTCTCATCTTGGTAGGGTCAAGGTCTCCAGATTCATCAGTAAACTCGTCCAAACGTCCAGATATCCCCCAAAAAGGCTGGAACGTCAAAGTCAAGCAAAGTACCGGCCCAATGATCTTGTGTCCGCCCGGACATCTTCTCAATAGAAAGGGCTCCGATGAGCCGCAGAGAACCCAAAGCTCGTCATCCCTTTTCACGGGAAATTTGGCCTTGAGTGCGAAAAGGTTCTGACTAACAAACATCTTTTGATCATTAATAAGGAAGTCGGAGTCCAGGAACACAGCCCACACTTGTAATGCTGTAGTCTTCACTTCTGAGTATGTCGGATGTGGTAGCTGGGCGAATGAAGCATCGGCATATCCTGCTTTGATGTAGTGATTGCTGACACTCGAGTCAATCTCTTCCCTGCATTGCGTAGCTTCAGGGAGATGTCGAATCTCGGCCAGGTCAACGACCCAGGAGGGCAATGAGTGAACTGTTGTCCAATCGACAACCCAAGAGGGCAGTAATTTTCTGCAGCTAGTAGAAGGCGGGTCACCACGACTTAGGTATGATAGGACTTCCAAGCTATCCTCGAAAGTGATGATACGCCTTGTCGTTTCCACAAGAAGCCTCTCGAACGCGTTCTCGCATGAATAGTCCGGTATTATTGCGTAGCCTGGGTGCGCAAGTCCGACCATAGAGTAGATCCGATCCCGCTCATCAGAGGACTGACTTTTCTGCGTATACACGAGAAGCTTCTTCAGATCGTAGTTTCGATACCATTCGTGCTTGGCAAGAAACACACTGAGAACCTTGGAGATGGATCGTGAGACCTGGGTACGAGTGACTCTGGCCCGCTTCAGCTTTTTCCTGACACACGTTCCGCGGGTCTTTGCTGGCTCGAAAAGGATGCCCAGCGTCGATAGACAGAGGTCGGGCATGAGTTCCAGCATAACTTCGTGTTCCATGGAGTGCTGTCCGTAGAGGAACGTTGCTCGGCAGGAAACCATGAACTCTTGAAAGACCCATGCTCTTCCCCACCATGGACTGCTCAAGACGTCGCAGAACTCGATCCAACCATCTACAAACTCATGCTGGCTCAGGCATTCCTCCATCTCAGTTCGAAATTGATGAGTTGAGAAAGGATATTGGCGATCGTCCCCGTCTTCAGATGGAAATGCCTCTCCGATAATCGACCGATTCACATAACTTTCCTCCAGCTGCACAAGCCATCGCATACCGTCTCCTTTTGTCTCGGCCACAGAGAGGCAAATAAGAGTCTCTTTCGCACTCTCGTATATAGCCCTCATGAACCCAACTTGAAAAGATCTCTCTATCAGATTAGCCTGGTTGATACATATCTGATCTACCCAGATGAGCAAATCTCGATGGTACGTATGCGTCTCCCAATAGTGGCGAACTATCTTCAAGGCGTGGTGCAGGTTGGCAAACACATTGCATTTTGCCCCATTAACGAGAATAGGTTTCGTGTTGCGTGCATCACCTGCGCAGTACGACAGTGCAAGATATTGCTTATGCACGTCAGCGAGCTTCACGCTAGGTAATATTTCGCATTCGATGAAGCCCGATCCTGATTTGGGCAGAATTTTGAGAAGCCGTATTTCTCTGTCGCTGGTATTGAGGTCTCTGTAGTGTACTTTGGAGAGAAACTCGCTGTTCTCGGGGGTGCAGAAGATGTCGTGTCCTGGAGGTTCATTTACCGTGGTCGTCAATGTTAACTTTGGTTTTTTGTCCATGGGAGTCTTCGAAAAGCGTGATAACACGGAGTTATTTGAGTAATTGTACTAGCCAAACTTATAAAGTTGTTGAAGCTTATTCAGGATCTCCGTTGCGATATTTAAATGGCATGTCAGAATGCGTTCTGAGGCGAAGCACGAAAGGGCTTCTCGTGATTGGATGGCCGTGTTGGAACAGCCGCATTGTGAACCACAGTCTGCGGTCTCTCAAAACTTTGATCCTGCACAATATTCTCGAGTTATCAATATGTAGAAATAGGAAAAAGACATTGAATCTGCCTGGGAAAGCAAGTGTCTGTGAGATGCACATCTGAATGCGAGTAACTGAACCATCACTCTTGCAACCCATTGCCATCTCCCACTAGTATGTTCTGAATACTAATTCACGGCTAGAGTTCCCTTCTTGAAGTCTAAGATTTATATCACAGCGAGTTCTTTATTTGCTCCGCTTGGTGGCAATCGATATATCCTTTGGAACACCAGATCCCATGTCGCATCGCAGTCACATACCATCAAGAAAGCTACTACATTACCTTCAACTTCAAGATATAGTTTTCAACTGTGCATTTAGAATGATATGTGATATATGATAAGATGGTAATTAATCTTGCAGTTAGGTGCGCAAACAGACTCCCACTGTCATGCCGTTTATCCGCCTCAGCCTGGGTCGTGCCACAAGCTGAAGTTCAACGTAGCCATATTTGTTCCGATAAAACGTGACTACACTAAGTCACATTCTTGATAAACATGAACTATCATATTTTATATGCATGCGCTCAGAAGTCCATGTATCGAGTCTCCCAGCTCGTCAAACAGGCTTTGTGGTGGAGATGTGGCTAGCTTGAGTGTGAATCTCCTCATTCTCGGGATTCACAGGCCGCAAATAATGAGATCCATGGTAATAGTTATAATACTCGTCACGGAGCAAAAAGGTGAGCGACCTGGCTAGGATAGCCTTGGTAAGTCAACATCTTTCTGCCTACCTTAGGATACGCATTCACAACTCTGTAACAGGCAAGCAATAAAATCACAGCGACTATAAGACTCGGGCTTGGCGTCATAGAGCGCAACTTCTTCGGTAAAGCCGGTGTCGATTTCTGGTGTGTTGGCGGTGATGGCTACAGCTACGACACTGCCATCGACTTTAAGATCCCCCCAACACCCCAGTCTGACAAGAATACACCCCAGAAGCTCCATTCGGTTTGCAAGAACAACACCTCTCCTACCCAGAAGGAGACGTCCCTCATGGCTGCCATCATATGACCCAATGCTGAGGAGGTTAAACAGCGACTCTATTATTTCTGTGCCGGTGATGGCAATGTATCTCTTGAAAGGCAAAAGGTCTGTCCAAAAATGTTCCAGGGCCGCCCAGTCATGGTGTTCAAGTTAGATCATCACGGTTCATCGGGAGAGTTTTCTTAGGGCGAAACTTCGAAACTACTGAATCTGCCTGAGCGTTTGATGCTAACACCAAGACATCAATACGGACACCCATGTAAGCACTTCATATAGGTATGGTGTGAACACGGCTAAACGCCGATTGGGCTGGGATGGCCGGTTCCTAATTGGCTGCATCTACAATGAGGGCGAGTCAAACAATGGCGGCAAGCTCTTATACAAGACACGCTTACCTTACTGGGTTGATGCGAACAAGTTTGAGGACTGGTGCAACACCGACATAAACCTCAGTGTGGCCGACTCTCTGGATTTTCCCGGTCTGGAGGACCTCTTTCCGAGGAAACGAAGTTTCTGAGCGGGAATGAGTCCAAAAATGCTCTTGTGAAGATGTTTGAGGATTCTCAATCGCGGAAAAATCCCTTCTGGGGAGATCAACTCATAAAGTTATTACAAGAAGAAAACGGCGAGGACAAAGAGGATGATCCTCCATATACTCATCAAGATTCCCTCAAATATTTCCTCCTCAAGAAGCATTATAATGACAATGCGGATCCGGATGACTCCATTTAAGCACGTATCACAAGAGAGCTCGAGGCCTCTGTCAAGGAAGGAACTGATTGGAAGTATAAGATGGATGAGGAGGCGGACAAAGACAATATGGATTAGGAAGTGAAGATGGAAATGGTGAAGAAGGCGAACGTAGAGAAGAATAAGAAGAATAAGAAGAACAAGGATCACATTGACATCGAGGACAAACAAACCGTGGTACAGGTATGCATTTACATATGGAACACAATCTCAGAGCAAAGTATCAAGGACGGTGAGGGGCAGTCGAATTACTACCTCTTACATTTTGCTTCAGCTAATGATGATGAGCTTGATGGGGCTGTGAAGTCGTTTATATGGCCACAACAGCCATTCCGACACAAAGTGTAGAAATAGCCACTAAAGAAGGGCTTCAATAAGACACGCATATCAAAACACCTACAGTTCGTCAGCGATTTACAGTCTCTGATATAATTCTGTATTTAAATTCTAGCGATCTTGTCCACTTTCTTCTGTCAAAACGTCTCTGTTTGTCCCAAGTTGTCCCTTATACATAAGACACCACATTGGAGTAGCAAGGTCGGCGAAGTTTGTTTGTTGTTTGCTCACTGCTAATTGCACGTTGGAACATAACTACTAAGCCAGCCAAACATGCACAAATATCTATGTTTTTTCTTCTGGTAGATATTCCCTAGGCGGTCGATAGTCATTGGTGACGGAGTGGTTGTAAGAATGCCTCGTGAGGCGTAGCACGTTGATGTTGATCTCATGATTGGATGCCGCGCATGCAGCAGGGGTGCGGCCAACAGCATTTAACAGATCATGGCAGTCGATTTCAGGCAGCCACCAGAATCGCATCAATCGAAAGAAAATATCTCCTAGCTATTTCCAAACGTCTATTGAGGTTCCATGTCCAGTCACTTCGTAGTTCTTGCTAAGCCGAGGACCACATCACTACCTCGTTACTGGCGGCATCAAAGCTGCAGCCAAAAGGTCAACCCCTATGTAATCTGCCGATGAATCACCTAGCAGTCTCGTTATCCAATAGTAGACTTTGAAAGAAAGATGGGACTCAGACTTAAGTCCTGGCGCATAGTTACCGCGTCAGATTAGGTCGAGCGCGTATCGATATACACATCCTCCTTACACGGCAACTCCGAGAACTGTACGCATGTATGCGGCACATAACTTTAGCCGTTTTAAAAAGTAGAAGAAATAAATTCTATTTAGCTAAACATAGAACAGTTTATGCAAGGGGTTTCATGCTGACTAGGTCTACTAGGCAAAATCACCACCATGAGGGAGTAGGCCTCCTATGACGAGCAGGCCAAGGTAGATAGAATGTGAAGGAACTAAATCGAAAACCTGTTTTATTTACTCGTTTTCATAGTATTAAATGTGTAGGTTGTCTGGCAAATAGCTTGTGCCTACTTTTCACTCCAGCAACTATCTGCTTTCCAAGTCGCCGCCAATAGCCATGGAGCTGGCTTGCGGCTGTTCCCTTGGCCAATACTTGGCTATATTTGCTATATCCGGCTCAATCAGTAACTTGGTTGACATACGTCGGAATTTGAGGCAAAGGAGTCGTAAGAAGGGTGCGACAGCCTACCAAGCAAGTCTCGAGCAGTTCCGCTCCCAATTCATGACCAGACTTAGGATGTCGGGTAAGGATCTGATTGACAGAAACGACGTAGTCCAGCAAGAAGGACTTATTAAGATGGCACATGAATATATCTGTGTTTGCGAGAATGGCCCCTTGTACTGGCCCAATACGAGCGATGACGGATCTCTTCGGTACCCTAGAGATCACTACGAGTAACTTGTCTCTCTCGTCAGTTGGCTTCTCTCTGACTTTAAAATACAGATTATACACCAACATTATTTGGTATTTCCTTCGGCGCAATCTCAACGATAACGGGAAGAAGTTACGCTCAACACGTTCACGAGCTACGACCAAAGCCAACATCGGCCGACGACCGAGGAACCCAAGCAACGTTCTTGGCAGCGAGAGCCCTACGCCATCTCCTCCGCAGCACGAGAGTTCCTATAATGCGGCGTTGGTTCTCTAGTTCGGACACTCATGAAAAAAGTGCTAACAGTCTTCAGAGCAACATCCAATGAAGATGGTGGTTCTTCCTCCTCTTCAAAGAGTCCTCAGTCGAGCCAAACCCCGAGACAGGACGAAGCCATGGGTAACAGACGTGCGATACCCTATGGTAGGACTTACAGTCCTGATGAGTTGGCTGGATATGTAAGTGAGATAACGCTTGAAGGGATATTTTACTAACTTCAGATAACATAGGGTATTGATGAATCAGGACATCTAATTCCTGACGCGCAGCCCCGGCGTGTAAGTCAAATGCAAGACTTACAAGATAATCTTAGGCATACGGGGCCTAATCCACGATCAAATATGGGTGTTAACCATAGAGAACGTGAGAGCAATCCATCGGCGCATACTACTTCAACGGGCACTCAAACGGGGTTTGAAACAGATGAATATCGCGACAGAGATCCCAATGCACCTCCCCCCTCATCCATGAACTCAAACAATGCCTCTCAGCAGTCTCAGCAAGCAAACCACAATGAAACCCAACCCAGAATCTCGCGGGTACGGGACTCGATCGAGTCTGAGCAAAGCTCGCCCAGCCCTCCATCCGAAGTCCCAAGATCTCCATCCCCAGAGCCCAAGCCCAACATTGACCTCATATTCAGCTACGATGTCCTCCCAGGGCTCAATCTCCGCCTCGCACACGGCGAAGAGATGTTTCTGGTTCCCCGAGAGCAAATGTTCCGGCTACTGAATTGGCAGCATGACTTTGACTGGCTGCTCATTTCGCTCGAAGCCCCAGGGGTGCTTTTTCAAGAACGTATACCTAGGGATGACAATCAGGAGTTTCGAAAGGTGATGGCTAGATTTGAGCAGATAGTTTGTGCTATGAAACGTGATTATGCTGAGATAGGGCGCAATGCGGTGATTGAGGTTGCGTTTGTGCCGGAGTGTAAGGGACATTCGAGAACTGTGCTGTTGGACGCTTGGCAGAGGCGCTGGGAGCGATCTCAAGGCATTGTAGTTTGAGCTGAGTTTTGACGGACACGAACTGGAAGATATAGACTTTATAGACATAGACCATTGCTTTCGGAATATAGACCTATGGATAAACTGAGACGACCAAAAGCGAACCCACTGAGCAGTCGGACGACTTGTAATTGACACCATTGACACCCCTCCTCAGCCTCGTAAGAAGGGGCCTAATTCTCCCATCGATAAGAGACAACAGTAACCCAAACACCTTGCGGTGAACCCTTTCCTTTCGTTCATGGTAGGAAGCTAGAGAAGCTATTTCGGACTGCTCCGTCATCGCAGCCCTTTGCAGCTCTTGATCGTATTCTGCTCTGAAGAATCAACAGGTGCGCTCTCCAAATCACCATCCCTTTCAGATCAGCTGGAGAAATGGCAACAATAGTACTCCGTAGAGACGAGAACACCGCCAGCGAAATACCAACAACATCCCGACTCCTCACAGAACCAGAAGTCGAGAAGCAAATGACCACAACGTTCTATTCCGTGCTTTTGCTGTACATTCGTATCTTTCATACAGAGGTATCTCTTCACTATTACACCATGTTATACACTCGACCGATCGTGATCGCCGCTTCTATTCCTTCTGCTCAGGCTCACCCTCAAGAATGACCTTCTTCTCATCAAACAGCTTCGCCAAATCACCATTCTGATGCATCGAGACCAGAATATCCGTTCCACCAATAAACTCCTTGGCGACGTAGAGCTGAGGAATCGTAGGCCAGTCGGAGTACTCCTTGATACCCTCGCGCAGCTCGGGGTCCTCGAGGACGTTGAAGGCGGCGAATTTATCGGGGTTGACGCCCTGCAGGCCGAGGATCTGGATGGCGGCGCGCGAAAAGCCGCACTGCGGTGTCTCGGGGGTTCCCTTCATGAAGAGCACGACGGGCGCGGAGGACACGGCCTTGTCGATTGCGGAGCGGGTTTGGTCGGAGAGCAGACGGGCTTGGAAGGGTGTGAGGGGGGAGATTGGTGTGCGGAAGAGAGGAGCTGTTGAGCGGACGGCGACAGGCCGGGCGGCTTGTCGGAGGGACTGGAAGAGTTAGTGGATGTAGATGAGTGGTGATGGAGGGAGAGGGCGTACTGAAGCTACTGTTCGCGCAAACATTGTGGCGGTTGTGAGGGAGGATGTGGTGGTGAGAAAATGCAGATGCGCAGTGGATTTGGAGTGTTGGAGATGGCGGAAGTTTTGGATGGGATTAGTGATGTCAAGGATGTTCCGACGCCGATCCCCGGATATCAGTGGCCAAAGGACCAATCAGCGAAGAGGCGATTGCGGCTTATCAACAATGTCGTGTTTGCCCATTGTGATGTTAGAATGACAATTATTCTGAGACCACAATCTGATGCGTTTGTTCTTCGCTGTCAATCAAATATCCCCTCTATCGGCAGGCTCCGAGTGTTTCGTGTTCGATTGCTTATTGCCTGGCGTAGGCACCTTCACAAAGCTTACTACAGCTTCTGCCACTGTAGAATACAGCACTGTCAATTACTGACACTCTTCCCAATGCCTAACGCTGGCCAGAACATTCTGTAAACACGCTATTATAATCAGTCCATTCTTAGGTTCAGTCGGCACTGCAATGACGCTTTCAGCACTTGCGATTCGGCTCGTGATATCTTCAAAGTTCATCATATGACGCGGGGCTGATGGCGGGGTCAATGGATATAAAGCTCCCAGCAACTGTCAATTCTAAAGATTCTCACAGCCTTTAGTTCTCAATAAACAATCAGTCAATTATTTACCAAATTTAAATCTACCACTCATACAACTCACATTTGAAGCTGAGGTCATAAGTTGACATCACTCATCACTCCACCCAAGTGCATCAAACCCTATCAACTCTCGCCAAGAGCGCTGACAAACGCATCTGCATCTCACTCGATCTCAGTGCTCAAGGTAGGTAGGGGAGGAAAGAAAACTCAGGACCTTGATCCTAAATGACAAAAGATTTAGGTCAACTTAGTATAAGTTTATGATACCTTTGCTAAGTTTCGGATACCTTTATTAAGTTTAGAAAACCTTACCTGAATACCTTTGCTAGGTAAGCCTAGAATAGCGTTTGCTGGGTTTATTTTGACACCCTATATCAAGGTCCGATATTTTCTTGCTCCCAAGGAATGCTTCACAGAATTCAACACGGGCACGACGCCCATCACGACCACCACATGCGCAACTCAACTGAAGCTCTCGAACAGGCCCGAGGCGATGGCAAGCGCCATATTCTCCTCGCTGCCTCCGGTTCCGTCGCGACAATTAAGCTCGTCCAGATCATAAATGGTCTCAAATCACAACCCAACATCTCCATCCGTCTCATCCTCACTCGATCAGCGTCAGAATTTCTGTCCGGTCAGAGTCTAGAGCAACCCACTGTTGATCAAGTCTCTCGTCTTCCGAATGTCGACGCTGTTTACACAGATGCGCATGAGTGGGCACAGCCGTGGAAGCGCAATGCGCCGATTTTACATATTGAGCTACGACGCTGGGCGGATGTTCTGGTTATTTCACCGTTGAGCGCGAACACGATGGCAAAGATTGTCAACGGCCTGTGCGATAACCTCTTGACGTCTGTGGTTCGAGCATGGGATGTCACAGGCACTGTGGATGGCGTCAAGAAGAAGATTCTTGTCGCGCCTGCGATGAACACTTGTATGTGGAATCACCCCATCACTGCGAGACAGCTGCGAGTTTTGGAGGAGGAATGGGGTGGAGAAAATGGTTGGTTTGAGGTGTTGAGGCCAATATCGAAGAATTTGGCCTGTGGTGATGTTGGAAATGGTGCAATGGTTGCTTGGGAGAGTATTGTTGAGGCGATTGACGAGAAGATCAACGCTTAGGGTAAGACATGAGCACGAAAAGAAAAGAAAAGCGACGGAATTGAGTTATCCTCAGCAAGTCTGATTCAAGTTTGCTGGTCGCGATATGGCGGCGTTTGAGGACTGGGACAAAAATGCATGACAGAGCCGCCGTAGGGTAATTGGTGATGGAATTGATACCACAACGGAAAGGAAAGGACGGGCATTCATTTCTGAGGCAAAGGCAAGCATATAAATGCTCAATATGATTATGAATTGAAAGATTGCTATCGGAATTGGAATTGCAGGTTTCTTCTGCACAATGCGAATGGGGTTGGTGAATGTGGGAGGGAAGGTGCATTGCAGGCGCGACGGGTTCTTTCCTTTTTTTCATCGACACCTGCAACTGCTGGATCAAATTACAAGTAACCAGCGGGACACACTCTCACCTCCAAATATTTTCTCTTTCTTGAAAGCGCAATTATCTCCAAAGCCTCGATGAAATCATGGCATCCGCGTCTCAGTATTTCCTCGACTCTACCTCAAGTCTAGAGGAAGATGGTTGGCCATCGACCCTGCGAGATCGCCTGCGTGACGACGATACTCCAGCGACGAGTTCCTCCATCGGGCCAATTCCCTACCAGAATATCTACCAGCAGGTCCACGCTTGTCTCGGGAAATCCTTGGAGACTTCAAAGCCCGAAAACAAGGTTGTTCCTGCACCAGAGAGCAATGATCAGGCTTCACAACTTCGAGGTTGGTTCGCGATGCAAGGCGCTGGGCTTCACTCCTGACGATACGCAGAATCGTATGCTCGCATGGGCATGTCCCTTCACAGCTCTGCGATCGAGCACCTCGTAAAGGCGCACACGGATGTGCAGGCCAAGACCGCCAGCTTCGCGGAGAAATCCGGCGAGACCTTGTCGCAATCCAAACAGCTGTACGCCAACATCGCCTACCCGCTATCGGCCACTCTTTGTCATCACAATGACCACGAAGACCACCCTCGAGCAACTATTGCTGTTCATTTAAAGAAGCTCCAGGAAGAAATCGGTGCCGCGAGAGAAGAGGTTCTTCGTCTCAGTGTCGAATAGGATGAGTGCTGTGCGACCGAGGAACAGGCTTGGAAGGAACTGAACAAAGAGCTGGCCGACCAAGGTGGCCAAGATGGTGTCGATGAGGAGCTTTTGAAGGTTGTTGAGGACTTCAAGAAACAGGCGGAGGCCATCGTGGAGGAAAAGTGTCGACTCTTGGACGAGGTTGACAAGGTACGTTGGTGTGCTGTGAACGACGGATTAATACTGACGCGCATGTGCAGGAGTTCAAGGCTGAGATCCAGAACGAGACTTTGAAGATGATGCAGGATCTCTTCGACGATTGATCGACGCGATGTACTAGAAGCAATGTGTGGGTTATTTTGGTGTCAGCAGTCTCATGTCCGATTCGTCATGTACAGTAGCAGAGCTGACTTTCAACTGGTCGTCTATTTCGTATCTCATTAACTATCTGCACCTGTCATTTCCATCTTTGTCAATGCATGTGCCCATGACCAACCTGGTCTCTTTTGTGTATCAACAAACACCGCTAACGCCATACCATGAATCAACTTTTGATGCACCTCTCCGAAATGCACTTTTGAATCAGCAGTTTACTGCTTCTTCTCGGGGATGACAACGCCCCAGGGGTGCTCTGTGCGACCATACATGATGTCACCCAGCCAGCCCTTGATCTTGCCAGTGACCTCGCCGGCCTCACCTCCAGCGCCCATAGGGATGTTGATATCTTGTCCACGGTGGTGGATCTGGGAAACGGGGCAGATGAAGTACTACTTTCGTCAGTAGGGTTCTCAACATGGAATCAATTGGTAAACTTACAGCAGTACCAGCAGCGAAAGACTCAATCAGACGGCCCTCAGCATCGGCCTCAACGACCTCAGCGATGGTGTACTTTCGCTCTGTAATCTCATACTCATCACCCAGACGCTGGCGAGCCAGCTCAAGACAGCTTCGGCGGGTGACACCATCAAGGATAAGCTTATCGTCAAGAGGAGCAGTGATGATCTCCTTCTTGCCATCCTTTCGCTTCCAGACAACAAAGAAGTTACTGGCTCCAGCCTCGGTACACTCGCCTTGAGCACCGTATAGCCAGAGAATCTGGTGGAATCCACGGGTTCGTGCATCAGCCGTGGCGAGCAGAGAAGGGCCGTAATTGGCGCCGACCTTGGCGTACCCGAAGCCACCGACCCAGGCGCGCACCATATCGTCGGGGGACGTGTGAAGACGCATTCCGCCAGGGGGAGCGTCCATGCGGGGCATGTATGTCACGATGATGTAGAGGAGGGCTTCCTTGGGGGCAGAGACACCGAGCTGAGGAGCAGTGCCGATGATGGTTGGGCGGATGTACAAGAAGCTGCCTGCGCGATCGGCGGGAAGCCATTTTGTGCCGTCGACGGACAGAAGAGCGATGATGAGCTTCTCTACCTCTGCGGGCTCAAAGACAGGAAGCGAGATACGGCTGGCCGACATGCGAAGACGCGCAGCGTTGCGATCAGGGCGGAAGACACGGAGCTTGCCATCGTAACCGCGGAAGACCTTGAGACCCTCGAAGCACTCTGTAGCGTAGTGCAGCACAGAGGCAGTGGGCATGAGGCTCAGGGGTCCGTAGGGCTTGAGCTCGGGGGCAGACCAGCCGGTAGAGACCTTCCACGAGGCGAGGACCATGTGGTCGGTGGCGATGGTCTCGTCGCCGGAGTGGGCGTTTGCTTCATCGGGGACGGAGCGGGGGGATTGTGTGTATGTGTATGTGAGCTTTGAAGCGTCGAGGGGAGCCTGGACCTGGGGGGTGCCGTTGACGGTGGGCTGGGCGAGATCTTTCTTGTGGATTGCTGCGGCTGTGAGGTTGACGTCCTGGGTTTCTACGGCGGAGGGAGCCATGATTGCGAGTGAAGATTGAAGATCGAGTGAATGTTGTTTCTGAGCGAAGGTCTTCTTTTGAGGTGGAAGAGAGCGAGATCGGAGTTCACAATGAGAGATTCTATAGAGAAAGCAAACAGAGACAAAGAAGAGCAGAGATAAAAGTTTATATACGCAAGCACGGAAACGCCAAACTACCTACCTACCCCGTGTATGACTGTTTTCTGCCCCCCTCCCCCTCCGCTATCCGGTCTCCACCTTTGTGTCGTTCGGAACAGTCACGAGCTGGGGCAGAAAAACTTCCCGCCGCTCGCGGGCCCGGATAGACCGCCTCTGCCCGCGCGGTGGCTCGGCACCGGCGATGGTGTTTTTTTTTATGTTGGGTATTTTTTTCTGCCATGCTTGCGATATCGATAGACAGACAGCGCTAAACTGGGTTTGGTAGGTGGTGAGGTTTGCTCCACACAGCCTTTTTGACGTGGTGGAGGGGGAGCCGCCAGTTTGGAAGAGGGTCCACTGATGATGGCTTCTGGAAAGATAACGAAGTATTATAGTCAGAGGAAATTTTACGTCATTGATGGGCAATTGAATAAATAGCCAGTGAATTGGTCTTGTTCATAATGTAGCGAAGCTGGAATTTCTGTTGGGAATAGATACAGAGCACATGACTCTTCTGGAAACTTGAGGTGCTTATCGAGATCGCTTACACGAACTGCATAAAATACCCGGCCCCATCGGCTCTTCTCTTCTCTTCTCAGCGCGGAACGAAACTGTCAAAAACGACGGAGTACTCCACTGCCAGGGCGCGGCTTAAACAAAATTGGCTATCAACAAAGATAACAAACAACAACCACCATCCAATTGAACCGGCGTCACATATCCTCATCATATCAGAGGTTTATGCAGTAGATAGTCATGTGCCATGAAATCCCTGCTTGTCAATTCTGACAGAAGAAAGAAAACCTTGATGGAAGTTTGCTTGGCAGGGCGGAATTGTGCATGGCACCGTGGCTAGCCGTCAATTGCCATTGTTACCGCCCCTCGGTGCTGTGAGGTCATGTTATGTTACATACCCCCCCAATTGGAAGGGTTAATGATGAGTTTCGTTGAGGTCACATTATGTGTCTTCTTATCGATGATCGGTCCTATGTTTCGTGGCGTGGAGATTTTCATGTCATTGTATCGAGATGTTAGTGTGTAAAGGTACGATGACAAGGGTATCATCACAGTAGACTTGCAGAAACTCGTCATCTTCAAGGTAGGTATCATGATTACTCTATACTAGACTTTTGTATTCCGCCCGTCTCTTAGGATTCCCTGTTGAAAGGACCGCACATTACCGGATCTGTTTTTTTCTTTCACACCATCCATCAACCACGCCCTACGCCCTTTCAGCCTCCTTCTTACGCTGCTCCTCCTCCAGAATCTCCCTCTCGCGCGCCGCCGCCTCAACACTCGCCTTCTCACCCTTTGCCCGCTGGCGCGCCTCGTACATGTCCCTCGACTTCATGATCCGCTGCACGATCTCACCGGCGTTGACGTGCGCAAACGTGTGCGCGCCGATCTCGCGGTAGATCCCCATCGCCTTGGGCGCCGTGTACGGATCGTATGTCAGGGGCATGAAGGAGGTTGGGCCGTGGTACACGGCGTCTGGGGTGCCGCGCGGTAGGGTGTCGAGGTAGGTCCTTGTGGGAGAGAAGGGTGCGCCGAAGATGACGGCGTTGATGTACTGTGGTTTAAAGTGGTTAGTGGTTTTCAGGACTGGGGTGGTATTGGGGGAGGAGTTGTTTTTTTATTACCTTGCACTGTAGAACGCAGAGACCGCGCTCGAAGGTGTTCATGATGGGGTAGTTGATTCCCTTCCATTGATTGATGACTTCGTCCTCGTGCACGCCTACTACGACGTACGCGGGGGGGTAATCCTCACCCTTGCCGAGACGCTCGTTTACGGACTGCTCGGAGAACCAACCATCCTCACGAGCGAGCTTTTCTTCCTCGAGGAGGACTTGGCGCAGGAATTCGATGTGGCCGCTGGAAAAGAGATCATAACCTCCATCGACGTACACAACGCGCTGGCCGGGCTTAGGTCCGGGTCCCTCGATAAGCTGGCGGAAACTGCCCCTTTCCTCCTCACCCTCCTCCGCCTTGGCGACCTGCGACGCCTTCCAGAAGAACACCTCGGCGCCGGGTGCTTTGCCCGAAGCATCTGTCGCATACAGCTTCATGCGCTCCAGCATCTGCTGGCCCTCAGCGATGCGCTCCTCCGGTGTGCCGTGGCCCTCTTCACCGGCGAGTTTCTTCTCGAGCGACTTGATGAAGTGCGTCTTTGTGCAGAGAAGCATGCGACCGACGAGGTCGGTGGTGGAAATACCAGGTGAGCGCTTAACCACCTTGAATCGCCCAGCCTCCTTGACGAATCGGTAGCAGTCGTTACCATCGCTGTCCGAGGTGATATCGTCGCCGTGCACGACGTATTTACAGCCGTAGTGGGAGATGTAGGGGAGATAAGTCACGTAGGGCGCGTTGGCGACTGAACGGGTGACCCAGCGACAAGCGTCAGTAGCAGCGAGTCTGGAAAAGTCAGTAAATGTGTCGCGTGACAGGTGGGAGTGAGTTGATGTTACCGTTCTGCGAGGTTCATGACTGTAGGGCCCTTGTTGGCGAGGATGGCCTCGTCTGAGTGAACGCCAGCGTAGAGCTCATCGCCTAATTGACGGGCCTGCACAATAGCGCCAGCATGGCCTGATACCGTCAGTATAACGGATCGCGATGATATATAGAGGTTGTATTACCGTGGTGGAAGAAGTCAAAGCAGCCGTCGACCCAGATGCGCCCCTCGAGGAGCTCAGGAGCAGGCTCACCCTCAAGATGAAGCTCATCGTCAACCGAGGGGTTAGTGGGGTCAGTCGAAGACATGGTGGCGAGAAAAGATACAGCAATAGCGATGAGTGAGCGATGTTGACAAGTCCAAGTTCAAAAAATGAAAGACCAAGAAGAAGAAGAAGCGGTGATGATGAATGCTATTTTTTTAAGATTAAGGAGCTCTCAGTAAGGTGATGGTTCTACGTAACTTGACCTGCTGGAAGTTAATGGATGAGCTTTGGTTGGGCCTAACAAATTTATGGGCGACCTGATTGGTCCGTTTGTACGCTGCCAATTTAACGACGGTCAACAGAGCTTAGGTAACCGCCTATAAATACGAATAAATGAAATGCGTGTTCCTTGACCCATGTTATTACCGTGAAATGCATACGCAAGCAAGAGTAATCATTCAATGAGCGAAGGATTGAATACGAGAGGGTTGTTTGCTCCTTTTAAGGGTCTTAAAGCACCCCTGTCACATGCAAACGACAGCCACGCTAGCAACACCACGTTTTTGACAAAACCACCAACTTTCTCATCACTGACTCTCTAACTTCATGTCAATTTACTCCATTTCTTTCATCTAGTCTTTGAGACTATCTCGTTCTGTGACCGAGAACCCGGATCTCATTTCATCTTATCACGTCAGGAGACTCCACTTTGCGCGGCACGTTCCCGATCCATTGGCTCCGATCTTTGCCTTAATCGTGGACCTGCTCGGGCCAAGATTCCCCGGACGGGAATAGATGCATCTTTAACAGCATCTTGAGCTTGGGGTAAATGCGCGATGATACCCTGGCATGAACTTGTCAAATCGGTCAAGTGTCCGATGTCATGAGGTATAAAGATGCTTGTTTGCCCGGGTCGAGTATGGGCTTCATCGTTGACAATTGACCTGCGAGCATCATGAAGTTCACTACTGTCTCTGCGCTTCTGGCCCTTGCGCCGCCTGCTCTTGCGGACTGGCATTTTGCTAAGAATAAGGAGATCAAGTATACCTCTGTTGAAGGGTTCTTTATGCAAGATGATTTAGCCACGAACCCTACTGGCTTTGACTATGTGAGACCCCTCTCGCTTTACACACGAAAGCCTTGAACTAATGAGGGACAGGCCCAATGGAACTTTGGCCTCTTGAACCGAACTTATCCCACTGATCCTAAGAACCCCCGAAAGGGCTACAAGACTCAGTGGGAGCGCTTTGAGCAGTATGTCAAGCACCTGAACCGCAATGCTAGCCGCGATAAGACGCGCTACAAGGTTCTTGTCATGGGCCGTCATGGTGAGGGCTGGCACAACGCCGCTGAGTCTTTTTACGGCACTCCCGCCTGGAACGTAAGTGATTCCCTTGGACTCCTCAATTCGTGAACTGACATTTGTAGTGCTACTGGGGTCTTCAGTCCGGCAACGGAACAGCGACGTGGGAGGATGCTCTCCTCACACCCGCAGGCGAGGCCCAAGCTCAAAAGGCAAACGCCTACTACAGAACCCGCTTTGAGAATGAAGGCATGCCATTCTTTGACTCGTACTACACCTCCCCTCTGGCCCGCTGCGTCGAGACCGCCGTGGAGACTTTCCAGAGCCTCAAGCTCCCCAAGGATAAGCCTTTCGTCCCACTGGTGAAGGAACTTCTCCGCGAGGGTATCAGCATCCGAACATGTGATCACCGTCGCAGCAAGAGCTTCATCAAGACTCTCGCTAAAAAGATCAAGTTCGAGAAGGGTTTCTCTGACAAAGATAAGCTTTGGACTGGGAAGGAGGGTGAGACTGATGAACACCAACTGGCACGAAGCAAGGAAGTTCTCGATGATATTTTCACAAGTGACAATGCTGTTTGGATCAGCATTAGCAGTCACTCTGGTGAGATCACGAAGCTTCTTCAGGCTCTTAACCATCGACCTTTCCGTCTTGCGACCGGTCAGATCATTCCTGTTCTCGTTAGAGCTGATGTCGTTTCTGAGGAACCTACGTCTACGTATGCTTCCTGGACTACGGAAGCTACCTGCAATGCCCCTCCTGTGACTAGCATTGGAGGACAGGGCTGTGTATGCTCTACTACGCTTGCATCTGCACCATCAAAGGCGACATGAGTCGGAGAAAAGAAATAGTTGATCATGTAATGATCGCTAACTAGTACATAGAAAAAAGAAGCAGTCCGCTTGACTAGTACAAAGGAAAAATGACAGTACATGCGTCCAACCCGCGGCCTTGTTACAATCTTGCCGCTTCCGTTATCCATCGAATCATGAAACTAGAGTGCCCGCGCACCTGGCTCCGTCCGATCCCAGCAAGTTCAGAATAGCACCGCCTGGTATAGCCGTAGGATTTGCCGTGGATCCGAGTGTGAACTTCCACGTTTGACCCAATACAGTCTCCTGAGCGAAGAGTGTTCCGTCCGGCGCTGCCATGACGGCACCCCAGACGAGGTTGAGAGTTGTGAGGAGGAAACTGTTGTAGGACTGGAAGCGCTCCCACTTTTGTGTGGTCAAGGACCAGCGGACGATGTTTGTTCTGAGGAGGCCGCTCTCGATGACTGATGCCTGGACGGCGTAGAGATAGTTTCCTCCGCCGGGGACATAGGCCCAGTCACCCACTCCAGAAAGGAGGTCGGTGGCCGACGTGCCGGAGTTCAGAAGCTTGCCGAAGGTCGTGCTAGTCGGCCTCAAATCAATGCACCACCATTTACCTCCACCTTCCGATACCCAGAACCGTCCTTGATCATCAACATCACCCATACTGATAGCATTAGAACCGATCACAAGATCAAGAACCTCCCATCGGCCGTCCTTAGCGATACGAATAAGTCCCGATCGCTTACATCCCAACACGCCGCAAAGAAGGGCATTGACCAAAGGCTGTTGGTAGAAGCCGTAGATGTAGTTATCGAGCCTATTGAAGCCGATACCGTTGATAGGACCGCCGGGGCCAATACCCGTTCTGATGTCTGTTCGTTGGCCGGTGACGAGGTTGACGCGTGTGAGGGTGTTGGCCAGAAGACTTTGGACGGTGTAGCCGAAGCCATCGCAGTCGAACGTTGGGCCGAATGCGAGCTGGGGCATCATGCTTGTGCTGGAGGTACTGCTGGAAGAGGTAGCGACTACAGGGACAGCTGCGCTGCTGGAGGTGGTGATTACTGGGGCTGCAGCACTGGTTGAGCTTGTGGTCACTGGTGCTGGAGCTGCGCTTGACGTTGATGATGCAGCGGCGGCAGCACTTGATGAGCTAGAGGCGACTGCAGCTGCTGCACTAGAGGAACTGGCAGCAGCGGCCGCGGAAGAACTTGACACAGCGGCCACAGGAGTACTGCTTGACGACGTTGGCGAAGTTGCCGCGGCTGCAGCGCTACTGGAGGAACTGGCAGCTGCTGCAATAGAGGAAGAACTCGAAGCCGCCGTAGCAGCAGCACTAGAGGAACCTGAAGTAGCGGCTGCTGCTGCACTAGAGGAACTGGCCGCGGCGACCACAGCAGCACTGCTTGATGAGGTTGATGAAGTCACTGCCGCTGCAGCGCTACTGGAGGAACTAGCTGCTGCTGCAACAGAAGAAGAGCTCGAAGCCGCAGCTGCAGCTGCACTAGAAGAACTTGAAGCAGCGGCGGCTGCGGCAATGCTCGATGAGCTTGCTGCCACCGCCGCGCTACTTGATGTAGTTTGAGGTGAAGCGATAGCAGAAGAACTGGTTGTAGGAGTAACTACTGCTGCACTAGCAGTGCTTGGAGCACCACTCAGAGTTGTTGAAACAGGGCCTTCCATACTCAACGGCGCAGCTGAGCCAGAAGTCGAAGACACAACCATTGTCTCAATAATAACAGTACCAGGCTCTCCAGCCGCAGTCGGTGGATCGTACAGCGTTCGTTCAGCTGTAGCCGTGGGAGGAGCAGCTCTGAAGATAGTGACATTGGTACCAGCGACGATTGGGGCGGAAGTTGACGGAATGCCTGCTGGTGCGCCGCTGATGGGATTTGTTGAAGCTGCGGGGCTGGCTGTTGGTGTTTCGATGACCACCGTACCCGGCTCCCCAGAAGAAGCTGGAGGGAGGGTATAGGTCGTAGGGACTGACACTGGCCCGCCGACGTAACGAGTGACATTTGGGATTTCAGCTGGTGGGGAAGACGTAGCACTTTCTCCAGGGCTGGCAGTTGGGGTTTGAATAACAACAGTGCCTGGCTCTCCGGGTGAGGCTGGAGGAATGGTATATGTCGTGGTAACTGACGCTGGGCCACCGATGTACTGGGTGACGTTTGGAAGCTCAGTTGCTGAAGCGGAAGTTTCGCTCTCGCTAGGACTGGCGGAAGGGGTTTGTATGACCACTGTTCCTGGCTCTCCAGAAGAGGCAGGGGGTATTGTGTATGTTGTCGTGATGGAAGCTGGACCGCCAACGTAGCGAGTTACATTGGGGATACCGGTTGCTTCCTCGCCGCTGGAGGTCGCCGTAATAGATGCCGAAGATGTCTCTTCCTCCCTGGGACTGGCTGTAGGCGTCTCAATAATGACAACTCCAGGTTCTCCAGAGGCAGTGGGAGGGATGTAGATCGTCGTTGTGACAGAAGCAGGTCCTCCCACAATGCGAGTAATATTCTGGATTGGCGTAGCAGCTTCGCTTGCCGATGTCGATGATGTATCCTGCCCAGGACCAGCGGTTGGGGTCTGGATCACCACTGTACCAGGCTCATTAAGGTTGCTTGATGCAGGCGGGTAGTAGATTGTTGTTACAGCCGTACCCGGTCCGCCGCTGTAGAGAGTGACGTTTTGTCTACCCACTGGGAAAGCTGTGTTTGCAGCACTCTCACTAGCCGTTGTCTCATCCTCGGGGCTTGAAGTTGGCGTCTCAATGATCACAATACCGGGCTCACCAGAGGCAGTTGGTGGGATGTAGATGGTAGTGGTGACCGAAGCAGGACCTCCAACGATACGTGTGATGTTAGCTGGTCCTCCGGGAGCAATGACACTGCTTGTTGCTTCGGGATCTTTTTCTTCACTGCCGGAGGTTGGTGTCTCGATGACAACGGTTCCAAGGCCATCGGGATCATCAGAAGCTGGTGGGAAGTAGACCGTCCTTGTCGATGAGCCAGATCCACCGCTGAAGATTGTAGTGTTTGGCCTGCCCCCAGGGGTAGTTAGAGGTCCTGTCGCTGTTGCGACAATACTTCCTGTCGTCTCCTCACCACCAGAAGAACCTGTTGGCGTTTCGATGAGTACCGTGCCTGGCGCTCCAGAAGCTGTAGCAGGTATGAAGACGGTTCTTGTAGCTGTGCCAGCGACACCAGTGTAAATAGTAACATTTCCAGGCCCACGGGCAGTTTCTGTGGGACTAGAACCATCTGGTGTTTCAATAACAATAGTACCAGCCTCGCTAGATGCGGCGGGTGAAAGATATATGGTACGAGTAACTGAGACAGGACCGCCACTGTAGACAGTGACGTTGGCGAGAGCATTGTTGGGAGTCTCAAAAGCACCGGTAGGTGTCTCGACGATGACAGTGTCTGGTTCTCCTGATAGGCCTGGAACAGTGATCGTTGTCGCGGCTGTAACAGGGCCACCTTGGGTAATAGTGACCTCTTCACGAATGTCATCAGTCTCTGAGGGCTCGATGGCGGACTCGGTGGGAGTTTCGATGATAACGGTATCAGGCCCGCCTGATACACCGGGCAAGGTGATTGTAGTTGCAGCTGTGACAAGACCGCCCCGGGTAACAGTAACTTCTTCTTGGCCACTATCAGTTTCTGATGGCTCGCTGCTAGACTCAGTTGGCGTTTCGACGACAACCGTATCTGGCTGGCCCGAAGCCCCAGGTATAGTGAGAGTTGTAGCAGCGGTAACGGGGCCGCCACGAGTAATTGTGACTTCTCCTTGAGTAGAACCAACTTCATCAGATGAGCTCCTCGGGATCTCGACCAGTACAGTATCTGGCCCCCCGGACTCACCAGGAATGGTGAGTGTTATCGCAGCTGTGACTGAACCGCCTCGTGTAACAGTGACTTCGCGAACAGAGCCAGTTGGAATCTCAACCAGTACAGTGTCAGGCCCACCAGATTCGCCAGGAATCGTAAGTGTTGTCGCAGCTGTAACTGAACCACCTCTTGTAATAGTGACTTCACGTAAAGAGCCTGTTTCCGAGGATCGTTCAGTAGACTCAATTGGAACTTCAACCAGAACAGTATCTGGCTCGCCAGAAGCTCCGGGAATAGTAATCGTTGTTGCCGCTGTGACGGGACCTCCACGCGTGATAGTAACTTCCTGAACAGCTCCAGTAGCTGGCGGCTCCGTACCTCCAGCTGCGGATTCTGTGGGAATCTCAATATAGACAGTATCTGGTCCTCCAGAAACACCAGAGATTGTGACTGTGGTTGCCGCTGTGACTGGACCGCCTCTCGTAATAGTGACTTCTTGGACGGCTCCAGTTACTGGTGTCTCACGACCCCCGTCTGCGGACTCGGTAGGCGTTTCGATATAAACAGTATCGGGCTCTCCCGCTCCGCCAGGAATGGTTACCGTTGTGGCGGCTGTTACAGGGCCACCTCGTGTAATAGTAACCCCCTGAACAGCTCCTGTTCTAACAGACTCTGTAGGTACCTCAATGTAAACAGTATCAGGACCGTCAGATACTCCAGGGACGGTAACTGTAATAGGGGCTGTAACAGGACCACCACGAGTGATTGTGACCTCCCTAACAGCAGTTCCTGTAGGCGCTTCAGAAGATTGAGTAGGTGTTTCAACAAACACCGTGTCTGGACCACCAGATAATCCAGGGACAGTAACTGTAGTAGCAGCTGTTGCAGAACCACCTCTAGTGATGGTAATCTCTCCAGCAGTTCCAGTTCCTGTGGAGACCTCGCTAGGCGTCTCGACATAGACAGTATCTGGCCCACCAGAGACTCCAGGAATAGTCACTGTTGTGGAAGCAGTTACAGGTCCACCTCGAGTGATTGTGACCTCCTGAATAGCATTTCCTGTAGGTTCTTCAGAAGACTGAGTGGGTGTCTCAATAAATACAGTGTCTGGACCACCGGAAACTCCAGGGATAGTAACTGTAGTAGCAGCAGTCACAGGTCCACCGCGAGTGATAGTAACCTCATCTTGACCCTCAGTTGCAGATGGCACAATCTCAGCAGAAGATAGAGGTGTTTCAACTATAACGGTATCCGGCTGACCTGATTCCCCGGGGATCGTAATAGTCGTAGCAGCTGTCACAGCGCCACCTCGAGTAGAAGTAATCGCTTGCAACCCGCCAGTCACTGAAGGCTCATTCGACGTTGTTGGCGTCTCAATGAAAACTGTATCCGGACCACCAGATACGCCAGGGATAGTAACGGTAGTGGCAGCAGTCACAGGTCCGCCCCGAGTAATGGTAACTTCATCTTGACTACCTTCAGTTGCAGATGGTTCTACCTCGCCAGACGATCGAGGTGTCTCAACAATAACCGTGTCAGGCTCACCTGACTCGCCGGGGATAGTTATAGTAGTTGCTGCTGTCACGGACCCGCCTCTTGTTGAAGTGATTGCTTGAATACCACCTGTTACAAGAGGCTCACTTGACCTCGTTGGAGTCTCAATGATGACTGTGTCTGGCTCACCTGGCTCGCCAGGGATGGTAATGGTAGTCGCCGCTGTTACAGGTCCTCCCCTTGTTGAAGTTACCTCTCCTCGGCTGCCTCCTGTTTCTGTCGTTTCACCATCTGAAGACCTTGTAGGCGTTTCGATAATAACGGTGTCTGGCTGCCCTGACTCTCCAGGAATAGTGATAGTAGTTGCAGCTGTTACCGGTCCTCCCCGAGTAGATGTCACTTCAACTGGACCGTCTCCAGTCGTCGTAGGTTCCTTAGCATCAGAGGCGGTTGTAGGTGTTTCAACAATAACCGTATCTGGCTGGCCCGATACACCTGGGATGGTGACCGTCGTTGCGGCCGTGACTGGTCCGCCACGAGTGGAAGTTATTTCACCTGCACCGCTTCCAGTCACGGACAGATCAGCGGATTCAATTGGTGTTTCCACAAGAACCGTATCTGGCTCACCAGGTGCTCCAGGAATTGTTGCGGTCGTGGCGATTGAAACAGGTCCTCCCCTAGTGATTGTGACATCAGCCGCACGAGTCGGCGTTTCAACAATAACAGTGTCTGGCTGGCCTGATTGACCAGGAATTGTGATCGCCGTCGCAGCTGTAACTGGTCCGCCGCGAGTGGAAGTCACTTCGCCCGGGTCATTAGCAGTCCCTGATGGCCCAGCGTCTGATTCAGTTGGAATCTCAACGAGAACAGTGTCAGGTTCGCCAGGCTCACCAGGGATAGTAATAGTCGTCGCGACTGAAACAGGTCCCCCTCTGGTGATTGTGACTTCGGGAACACCACCAGTGGGCGTCTCGATCAGAATAGTATCCAGCTCACCAGATACAGTGGCAGGAATGGTGATGGTCTTCGCGGTTGTTCCAGACCCTCCACCAAAGATGGTTGTGTATCGCTGGCCAGTCGCTGACTCTGAAGTCTCTGCTTCTCGGCCAGTGGTTGGTGTCTCAACAAGCACGATATCCGGTTCTCCAGATATTGTCGCTGATATGTACAATGTTCTAGGCGCAGTTACTGGGCCGCCACTGAAGATTGTGGTATTGACCCGGCCACCAACAGTTGGAGCGACTGGACCTTCAGTAGACTCAGCACCAGTCTCTTTAGCATCACCTGGCAGTGTCTCAATAATGATAGTGCCCGACTCTTCTGGGTCATCAGGTGGGAAGTAGAATGTTCCGCCAGCTGTGCCGGGAGCTTGAGTGTAGATGGTGACGTTCCCACGGAGAGTCGCCGATGCGCTTGAAGCTTCTGCAATGGTTCTAGTCTCAGACATGTCACTATCATCTGTAGCAGAATCTTCGGATCCTTGAGTGGGAGTCTGGATGATCATAGTGGTAGAACCACCAGATTCACTTGGTGTCAAATAGATCGTCGTAACAGCTGTACCTGGTCCACCACTGTAGACTGTCACGTAGGTTGGACTTCCAATTGGTGTTTCAACAATGAACGTTCCAGGTTCATCTGAAGCTGTACCGGGAATGAAACGAGTAGTGGCAGCAGTGGCAGAGACACCAGTATAAACAGTGACATTAGCAGGACCAGAGCCGGGGCCCGAAGTAGGTGTCTCGATGAGAATTGTATCAGGGTCGCCTGAGGCAGTGCCCGGAATAGTGAGCGTTCGGGTGGTTGATACAGGACCATCTGTGTAGACAGTCACTGCTCTCACAACAGGGGTCTCAATGATGACGGTTCCAGGCTCGCCGGATACCGTGGGTGGAATGTAGACAGTACGGGTACCAGTAGTAGATACAGCACTATATATAGTGACATTGCCTGTGCCTGTGATGCTGGACTCATCGCCGTCCGGACTAGACGTGGGTGTCTCCACGATGAGTGTACCAGCTTCGCCTGAGACAGTGGGAGGAATGTAGATAGTTCGGGTTGCAGATCCTGAACCACCACTGAAGATAGTGACAGTTGTCCCGGCTGTAATCTCCTCCGCATTGGTGACAGACCCAGTCTCAGATCTATCATTTCTATCACCGGTTGTCTCGGCACTGGATCCCCCTGTGGGTGTCACAATAATAAGAGTACCGGCCTCACCAGAAGCTGTTGGCGGGATATAAGTAGTTCTTGTGACTGCCGCGGGGCCTCCACTGAAGATAGTGACTGTAGTCGCTGCCGAGATAGCTTCCTCCTCGGCTTCAGAGGGAGCAGCTGTCTCAGTAGAGTCGTCAGTCTCCCGTGCGCTGCCACTACCCGTTGGACTAGTTTCAGGGCCATCTGTAGGGGTCTCGATGATGAGAGTTCCTGCTTCTCCAGATACTGTGGGTGGGATATACACCGTTCTGGTTACTGATGCAGGGCCACCGCTGAAAATAGTGACTGTTGTCGCAGCCACAATAGCACCTTCACCATCTCCAGTAGCTGAAGGCCCATCAGTGGGCTCCTCAGTCTCCGCACCAGATACAGGAGTCTCAACATAAACAGTACCAGGGTCATTCGGATTTGACGGCGGAACATAGTAAGTCGTTCGTCCGGGACCAGTACCTGGAACAAAGATCGTAGTATTTGATCCAGCAACAATACTTGGCTGTGCTTCAGGATTCGCTGTAAGACCACCAGTCTGTGTAATTGGGACAGGTGTCTCGATGATAACAGTTCCTGGGGCGCCAGATGTCTTGGGCGCGATGTAGATTGTCTTTCGTGTAGATGCAACACCTGCTCTGAAGATGGTCACGTTGGCACTTCCGGTGATAGCGGGGATTGTTGTTTGGAAACCTGGAACTGTTCCTGTTTCTACCAACTCGGTTTGTGAGATTGGTGTCTCGATTACGATTGTCCATGGATCGCCGGTAGTCTCTGGCGGGATAAAGATTGTGCTTCTCTCTGAACCTTCTCCAGCTCGGTAGAGAGTAACATTTCCACTGCCACCTTGTGAGACCTCGGCGGTAAGAATGGGTGTGATGGAAGCTTCAGGACCTGTAGCCTCAGCTGAATCATCTGAAGCAGTCGCTTCACCAGTTTCTGAGGCAAGCGTCTCAATGATATAAGTGCCCAATTCTCCAGAAACGGTTGGCGAGATGTATCTAGTGTTTCCAGTGGATCCAGTTGCTTCCGTATAGATAGTCACAGCGGTCCTGTCATCAGATGTGGCAGTGTTTCCGCTCTCATCACCGGGACCTCCAGTTATAGTATCAGAGTCTTCATCGGAGACTGGCGTCTGAATGATAATAGTACCAACTTCACCTGATGCTGTAGGTGGGATGTACAGAGTTATTCTTTCTGACGCAGTGCCTGAGCTGTAAACCGTGACATTGGCAATACCCGCTGGGGTTCCAGCTGTAGGATCACTACCATCTTCAGCACTCTCGGTAACATCAGGGTCTGTTTCAGAAACAGGAGTCTCAATGATGATATACCCATCTCCATCCGAAGCAGTAGGAGGTACGTAGATGGTAATTCTGCTGGAGGCAGTGCCAGAGCTGTAGACAGTGATGTTCGGCCGAACACCAGGTGTATCACTCCCAGCCTCAGTCGCAGTGGCGATAGCAGTCCCAGTTGGCGTCTCAATAACAATAGTACCAGGCTCATTTGCAAACCTGGGAGGTACATAAATAGTCCTTCGTGCAGGGCTGGGCCCACCTCTGAAGATAGTGACGTTGGTGTTACCGCCTATAGCAGACGTGGTAGCAAGAACATCTTCGTCTCCGCGAGCAGTTGCAGCTTCAGATTGAGTCTCAGAAATTGGCGTCTCTATGACGACGGTCCAAGGATCATTGGATGCTTGAGGAGGGACGTAGAGTGTTGTTCTGACTGGGCCACGACCTGCTCTAAAGACTGTGATTGTTGCCAATGCACCATCGGGAGCTTCAGTGGTCAGGCTATTGTCTGATGGGATAACAGCCGTAGAGATTCCTCCAGATGCGTCGGTGATGATCTGACCATCTTCGTCAGTATTGGGACTAGCTCCAGATCCCGAACCATCAGAAGTAGCATCAGGGCCAGACGTCTCGCTTTCGGCGTCGGCATCTGTCTCGGAAGGCTTAGCACTTGCTTCGTTTGTGGTGCTGGTGCCATCTCCATCACCGTTACCTGACGAGCCACTCTGCGATGGCTCTATAGAAGCTCCAGTGCCAGTCTCGTCCGGATCTGCAGATCCCGTCTCAGCGGCTTCATCGCTCGAGGAGTTAGAAGGTACATCGGTCTCAGAAGTCTCACTGCCAGTGGGTCTATCTATATCAGTCTCTTCCGAGCCGGGATCAAGGCCATCATCAGCTTGTGAACCAGTGGGAACTTCAAATCCAGGCGATGCTCCCGAGGACTTCTCATCAGTTGCTGTAGACAGAAGATTGGAGTCAGGAAGGGGGCCAGTTGATACCGCTGTCGGTAGTGTCAACTCAGGAGACTCAAACGATGAACCACTCCTGGCCGGTATACCTTCGACTCCGCCGGTAAGCAACTGACTCCTGGATTCGGACTCTGGCAATCGATCGGTAGGAACTGGCACTTGAGGCGAGATCAAGCTAGTGTTGCCATCATCAGGTTGAGCAGTGCCGGTAGCATCTCCTGTCTCACGAGCATCATCAGATGCTGCCTCAGAACCAGGATCTTTAGAAGCGGAGGCGGTCTCGGCATCAGAGCCGTCGCTCACAGAGCTCTCTCCTGCATTTCCAGATGTAGCGCCAGCTGTGGGTTCCCCAGCGAGCGACTCTCCGCTAGATGTAGTCGCGTCATCATCAACATCAATAGCTGTTGTTTGTGAGTTTGAACCAGCAGTGGTTGAGCCTCCAACTCCTGCAGCTGGCTGACCTGTCAATCCAGCACCACTGCTTGTCGCTAAACGAGTCGAAGTGTCACCGGGTTGTTCCACGCGCTCTGACTCCGGAACGCTCTGGGTGCCAATAAGCGTCTCATAATTAATCTCCTCACTTGTTCCGGAGAAGCTTGAGCTCTGGCCTACAGTCTGCGATCCCGCTGATGTACCCGTGCTCGGACCTCGAGCTGCGTCAGACTGGGAACTTCCAGCATCTTCAACAGATGAGACTTCGCGTGAAGCAGTTGAAGTTCTAGACCCGGCTGCGGCTCCTGGTGTTGACGAGCTACCGCTATCTCTCGTGTTTGCACCAGGCGATGTGCCTCCAGATGTTGCAACGCTAGATGTTGCTAAAATTGATGAAGAGCCTATGCCAACAGCGCTGTTTGACTGTGATCCACTGGAAGCTCGTGATGTCTGGGATGTCACCTCATTGTCTCCCGAAGCGGTAACGCCATTGTTTCCTGCCGCGCTTGATCCAGGTTCGCCTTCGACAAAGCCCGATACCGCGCTAGTAGCCCTGCTACTTCTCTGCGAAGCCTCAGATGTTCCACCAGCTGCAGCATTACCACCATTAGTCGATATGACAGCAGGTCTCGCCGTGAAACGAGTATCTGATGAAGAGGTTGCTGCGACAGGCCTTTGCGCACTATTAGATTGAGAGGCACTCGATCTTTGGGCCGAGCTGGCAGATGAGCTCTGGGCGGCATTTCCAACAGATGAAGTAGCTTCCTCTGCATTTGAGCCAGGATCATTTGTTATGGCAGGGCCACTATCGACAATAGTAGCCTCGCCAGTTGAAGGTCTAGATGCTTGTCCTGAAGTCGAAGTTCTGCTACGTGTAGAGCTCAGACCACTGCCTCCGGGACGAACGCGCGTATCAACAGTACCAGTGTATCCCGGGCTTGATGAAGCACCAGCTCGTTTAGTGCTTGAAGGACTTCCAGGAGCCTGTGTAGTTTGCGGGGAATCAGACTCAACTCCAGAAGCAGCTCCGCCAGCAGTACCAGCCGCAGATCCTGTAGACCGGCTATTTGAAGGGCGTCTGAATGTCGTACTTTCGGTAGCTGCAATTTCACTTCCACCTAGCCCTGCGACTCCACCTGTGAGACGGCTGCTAGTGGTTGATCGACGAGTCCTCTGAGGTTCGGCAGTGAGAGTCTCGACGACATTGGCGGTGATGGTGAAGACAGTGCTGCTGGATGTGACGACGTAGGTTGAGGGTGATGTCCTGACGATTGGAGATCGAGTGCTTGGGCGACGGGAGGTACTTCCTCTTCGCGATGAGGATGACTGACCTGAAGCACCACTATTCCCTCCAGCATTGCTTCCTCCTGATCCAGAGTCACCGTCGTCATCTCCGCTAGAACCCTTACCACCAGAAGTCGATCCAGTACCACCAGAGCTTCCACCGCCAGAATCCGAGCCGCCCTCTGAGCCATCGCCTTCAGACTCAGTATCTCCAGATGTTGGCCCATCGTTACCTCCAGAGCCGCCACTAGAAGAGCCTTTGGTGCTCGAAGAAGAGCCAGCAGATTTTGTACCACTGCCACCAGAGCCCCCATCAGTGTCGGAACCACCTTGAGCGCCGCCTTGAGTTCCCCCCGAACCACTGCTTCCGTCGGAGCTTGATGACCCGCCATTTCCAGACCCATTACCGTTATTCGAGCCTGAAGATCCTCCGTTTCCTGTTTCACCGTCGCCATCATTGCTTCCCGATCCAGAGCCGGAGCCCTGAACACCACCTCTTACGGGATCATCGTCGTTTCCGGAGGAACCCCCATTGCTCGAGCTACCTCCTTGTCCAGAGGAGCTACCACTGCCGCCGTTGGAGCTTCCTTCGCTTCCAATCTGGCCATTTCCTCCGCTCGATGAGCCTGAACCACCACCTGAACCACCTTGGTTCCCACCACTGGATCCTCCAGTAGCCTGGGCACCATTACCGTTGCCACCATTGTTGCCAGTCTGCAGATTATTAGGGTCTTCAGGTGTCAACACAAGGACAGTACCGGGGTTGCCACCCTCAGGGGGAATGGTGAGAGTCTGTCGCGGCCCTGAACCGTCATCGCCGCCTTGACCTGGTTGATCCTGGACATCGCCAGACCCTGATCCTCCATTTGATCCGCTATCGGAACCACTTCCTGAGCCACCCATACCCATCGGCACACCACGAGTAATAGTCGTATATGATACCGAGCCCTGTTGACGAGTTCGTGTCGGTTGGAAAGCGGCACCACCTCCCCCATCATTCCAACCCGGTGGTGTTTGTATGAGCACAGTTCCGGGCATGGTACCAGTCGGCGGAATAGTAGTTCGGATAGGTGCTGTCGGTGTGACGCTTCCTTCGGCTGGTTCGATGATGGTCACATAGCCGGTCGCATCGGCTGGTTGAAGAGTGATCGTTTGGCCAGCGAGTCCCAAGGCACCCAAGGTGTTAGGGGTCAAAGGCTCAAGGGCCAACGGCATAAGAGTTCCAGGTACAGGAGTTTGAATGATGACAGTACCAGGATTTCCGTTGCTCGGTTGTACTGTTAGTCTAATTGGGGCAGTTCCCCTGAAGTCAGTGCCCGCTGGTTCAATCACAGTGACATAATCGCCATCCTGTGCGGGCTCAACAGTAAGACCTTGAAGGCTTCCTCCATTGAGTGCTGATGTCGGCACATTGATGATTACCGATCCACGGTTTGTCCCAGTCGGTGAAATAGTGATCAATTGCAGCGACGCCAATGTTCCGGTCAATGGTTGAAGAACCGTCACATAGCCAGTCAACTCCTTTGGCTCAAGCGAAAGAGGCTGCAACACGCCCGGCGTCTGCGTCTCCGGCGTCTCAATAATAATCTGCCCTGGCTGTCCACTCCTCGGCGGAACAACCTGTGTAATGGGCGCAGAAATCGGATTCGGCCCTGAATGCGGTCTAATAATAATAACATAAGACCTATCATCCGTCGCAGGGATTACTACATTCTCCGGCGCCGACGAACCACCTGGCTGTTCAACAATAACAATACCAGGCTCATCACCCTGTGGTGGGACAGTATACTGCGTTGTTACTGAGCCTCTGTAAGGCTTTGTGATGGTGATATAATCGGGATCGGCAAGGACTGGATAGACCGAAACATATGTGTAACATACACCTGAGAACTCATTGTTAATACCGAGAACTGACCTATCATTCTGGACCCCAAACTGGGCACGCGTTAGGCTGGCGAATAGTAGGTGCCTGAGCACCTGATACAAAGACCGCATTGTAAGCAGTTTATTAATTGTGCATTAAAAGTAAATGAGAGATAAGAATGGTATACGCGCAAGGTCAGTTACCTATGTTGAAGCAACACGCGCGGGGGAGAGCTCCCAGAGGATTATAATACTGCTGATCAGTCGTCCATATCCGCATTCAGACTTCACTTTCGTGTGGGTTGTAATAATGATGCAGAAAATCCGGTGCGTATACAAAGAGCATTGTCAGGCTGAATTTGGGTTGCTGAGGCGGAAGCCTCCATGCCAGGGCTAGCACACCCGCAGCGGATCGATGCCGTTTTCCATCTTGTCAAGCACGTTCCTGCAGATGCATTGTGTAAGAGACACTCCGGTTTAGAACCCTGTTGGTTCAGGGTGTTGTGGCTGGAATGCTGTTGTTGAAGACAGGACCAACTGCTATTGTTTCTGTGGAGTGAAAGGCAACGCAGCCAGTGAGGGTTTGCGAAGTGGGATTTTGTGCCTGTGTGCCTGGGCGTGTATGCAAGGTCCCGTCTGCATTTCCACCAACGTTGAAGATTGTGTAGATGCTGTGCAGATCTTATGTAAGTGGCAATGGGATAGACGGATATAGCAAGTTGAGTCTGGGCATAATCATAGGCGTTAGAACAAATACAATGTATCATTTTCTCACACAGATCAAGCCATTGTGATAATAACTTGTAGACCGATCAACCAAAATCGAGACTTGAGATTGATTCAGATGCTGGCAGGCGGATATGATGTCTCACACAGCTTGGGCACCTGACGTTGCACTAACAACACTCCACTACGGAAGCCAACTCTTTAGTCCACCAAGCTACGATTTTGACAGAAGCTTATCTAACAGGTCAACTGCTAGCCCAAAGCCCTAAACTCACCTCTCTCCCATCTCTCATCTTTATAAAGTGTAGCTGAAGTCTGGCGGCCGCCCAGCGAGCGTACCTTTATTCACCGGTACATACATTCCAGGCATGTCTGTGACTTTTAAGATGAGGTTACACAAAGATGAGTCAAAGCTCCACCGTCGCGCCAGCGGACGTTTTTGTTTGGCTAGCCGCGGAGAGATTTGGCCGCGTCCGTCTAGTCGATCTGTGGCTGATCTCATAAGCATCGAGACCGTGGCGTTGGAGATTGTGATAAGTGACCGGAAATAACCAATGGCTGCTCGAGGGTTCATGAAGGTGTGTTACACAGAGGTCCATTTTCGGAGGGTATGACCATTCTGTGATGTAATATAAAATCATCTCTTGAGACATGTTATGCATGGTCCTTCTGTTGAGACTCCTTATTTACCAGGCCTACAAATTGATTGCTGCTGCATAAGAGCACGTTGATGACCCTGCAGTTCTCGGCTGCTCCCGAAGACTTCGGCCTAAGTTAACGTCTTTTCGCACGAGTTATCGAGGGCGGACTAAAAGCTCCTCTTCCGATTCATAATCTGGATCATTTTGTACTCAATCGCGAGTCTAGGCCAGGACTAGTCTCATCCGCGTTCAACATTCTTGATGGTCACACTTCACATCCGAATGGCCCGGATCAGCGTCAGCGTCTTGTCTCAGTCTTGGCAATATGAGCTCCTGTTGGCCTAAATGCTGTGCCAAGCCTCGTTGCTATGGGAAGGCATCAGAATCATCTTGCGTAAAACTATCAACTATTAGTACAATAACCTTATAAGTAAATCGGTCGTTGTGTACAAAGGGTTGTCGAGGACAATTACATGATCTGGTGCCGAAACATTGAGGCTTGAGCTCCAAGTACCTGGCTCTTGTCGAAATTCCCCTGTCAGATTCGCCATCCACCATCCGCTTTCTGATGCCTGATCGAAACCTTATTCTTGTCCCTGTAATCTGATCTCGCCTACTACCAATAAGAACTGGTTTGATTCCAGATCGTGTGGAATCACATATCACAAACAAATCTTGTTTAAGCTGAGGCTGCACATGCATGGAATAAGACAGCTGCTTTTGACTGAACACCTTTCTCAGGACAAAATTCACTTCCAAGCTAGTATCTCTACGTGGTTACCTGACTTTAACATCAAAGTGTTGATGAATATATACTCTTCATGACGTGTAGATACAACATTGAAGGATACCAACTGCTCTCAGATGTCTCAACAATAAAGGCCATTGCCAGCTTAACCCGAGTCAAAGTTCAGACCACTTCAGCCAGGGTAGTGAAAAGATCCGGGCACAAAGTTTGAGATAAGGTTATGTTGCATGTCAAATGAGGCTCATTACGGAAATTTCACTCGGGAATGCGATCTGAATGACGCTAACCGTTCTTGTCGGGTATTGAACGGAAATGAACCGCTCTTGAATATGGTGGCTTGAGGCGTGCACAACTGACTGGAGAACTCGTTCGCTTTCTCAGCCAATCGGTTGTCTTAACTGATCCGCAGTGAGGTGAGTTTAAATGCCTACAGCGGAAATATGGATAGGAGATGTGAAGATGGGAGGTGGTCATTTGAGCCTCCAGGTGCCTGACGCTGCCGGGTAGGTGCTGTTTGGTCAAACATCAAGTTTGACAATCCAATATTTCTCATCAAATTACTGCTTAGGTGGGCAAAATGATAGAAGGAATTTGCTAATTGGAAATCGTATAGGGCTCTTTAGAATATTTAAAACATATGCAACAATGTCATTGTCTTTTGTTAATGTTAAATTTTGCTGGAAGAACCTTAGTATCCTCTGGACAATAAGACGTGAAAATAATTACGTTGTTATTTAATTGTTCTTTAAAGTACATCCCTAGAGCGCCCAAGAAAGTAACAGTCAGTAACTGAGTTTACACAGCCCATTCGGGAATACATATACACTGCTCCAGCGCCCCAATGACCACACGACTCTGCTTTGTGATGATCTTATTCCCAGATCCGAGCAACTGCTCTCAACCAATCAGAGCCACGCCCGGTTAGCTCAATCGGTAGAGCGTGAGACTCTTACGAGTACGCGATCTCAAGGTTGCGGGTTCGACCCCCGCATCGGGCTGTTCCTATAAAACGATTGCGAGCAATAGCGAGGCATCTCTTTTTTTACCTTTTCTCTACCAGGTAAGTGGTGTTTCCATTTTTGCCGTATCTGAATGAAGTTGTACCTACCGGATATGTCGTTGAAATGCTTACGTTGACTGCGACCTTCCTTTTCCAGCGCGACATGTAAGCCCCCGCTTGATATTAAAAGGTAAACAGGTATCTTACTCAGAGTTATCACCAACATATCATTTGAGAAACGTTATCTCATCATGGAGAACCATACCTCTTTGAAGTCACTCATCACTCCCGAACTGCTCATGCAGCTCACGGATGCTTATCTTCCTTATTCCAAAACCGAAGACCTCGACTTCACTATTGCCCAGTCAGACGCCTTCAGCGGAAACTTCAAGAAAGTATGCCAAGGAGGCAAGGCACGAGATGCACTTATAGCACTCAGTCACCTCAGCCACAACGGAATACCCCCAACTCCCATGGAGCTTGACCTTATGTCCTTTCTCCCAGAACCATCATCCCCAGGATTCCCGCAACAATGCTTCGGACTCCAGTTGCTTCTTGATCAAGCGTCAAGAATCCTCCTAACTGGAATCGAAGCTCGTTGGCAAGTTGCCTACTTTGGACCTCTGGCAAGACGTCTTGCCGGACAGTGGTACGCACTACCTCACAATCTACGTCCGCACTCATGGCAGAGATGGAAAGACGATGTCGGCGCTACTAGCTTCAGCTTCTGGGTTTCGACGCAAGTCATGTGGGCAGCTCCTTTCCTTCACGCCGAGGATCTAGGGAGTCAAGAGATTGGATTGGAGTTATCAAACGATCTACGTCAAGCTGTTGAAGAATACACGGGAACGAGGGATCTGCATCGGGAGATAAGGCATAAGACTTTGAAAGATGATCTGCTTTTCATAAGAGAGGTTGTCAAGAGCCCGCCAAAAGACGATGAGGGTGCTATCAGCATGGCAGCTTGGACGTACTGGTGGTGCATGATCCTGGATGCTCACTGGCCTATCATTGCGCGATTTGGTCGCTATCCTTACCGAAATGCGGCTTTTGGTAGGCCTAGTACAAAGGAGGAAGAGAAATGGTTGGATGATATAAATCACTTTTCTGAAGCTTCGCCAGAAGATGCTAAGCGTATTCGAGAAGACGTTGAGAAGGATCAGTGGACTTCACTTGGGCAGAGTTGATCTTCTGTCATGAATTGTTTAGGATGAGCTTTATATATCGGGAACTAGATGTAACAGTTTAATGCGAGTCACTTTCAGTTGAGATGATTGGGCTAGCTAAGGTAACACTACGCAATAAGTGTATGCCACTAAACCTCAGAAGTTCAGCGTGGTGTGAGGTTGCATATCTCGACCCCTTACTATCTTTGCTTGGCCTTCAACGGTCTCATAAGACTAGTCGTTTCACAAGTGAGGTGGCAATAAATCGAAACATGTTCCTGTACTACCTGAAGATGAAGATGATAGAGGAACTGGTGCTCAAGCGTAGATACCTCGGCATTACCGAGGCCTCTAATATTTACTTCTTGAACATACCTACTTACATACCAAGACCTAATAGCACCTGAGAAATAAGCTGACCTTGAGCTGCCGGGTGGATGGTTGATAAGCTGCCTAAATTGTCTGAGCGTGTTGTTTTGCCCAGCTGATAACGATGCCCATATCGCGCCCCTTACCTAAAACTTAAAAATCAGACCACAGCCTCAATCTCCCTCAAATACACAACGAAGATCCTTTGCGGAGTTTCAACAGATTGCTAATCAAGCTGTGCGTAATCGCCGTAATGTATGTGGAGCAATCGATCATCGAGTCAACGGCAACGCCCTCAGCCTCGTATTCGTCTTGAAAAGGTGTACCGCATCACATCCACGATTGGCAGTTTCGGAATTAACGTTATCTCTCCATGACGAATTATTTCCCCTGAGCGCGATTAAATCACAGCATTGCCACGTTTTTTGCAAAATTCCAGCTTTAATGATTTTCCTCACCCCAATCGGACCCGGGAAAAGTGGAGAAACGGGCCCGAGACGGACTCCGATGATTTGATGCGGGGACAGAGGCGAATCTTGAATCTAAGCTGTGAGATCATAATTTAGAGTGTAGAGAACCAAGCTGCTGGGTCTTGGCTTGAGAAAATGAGTTTTCTATGCAGATTCTCGAAATAGATAGAATCAGCTCGTGGGATTAACGCGATGCATTGTCGTATCATGTCTTTCATATCGGTTAGGGGCAACGACGGGTTCTTCGATGGGCCCGGCAGGGAGGTGCATCAACAAATGATTGACCAATTGGAGCATCAGCCCTGTGACATTCACTAAGCTACTCCTGGCTTAGAGGCTCCAGATGTCAAGAGGAGTGGAGCTCGAAATTTACCGAAGACTCTTGATCCCCCAGCTTTTTCACAACGACATGTCTGGTGTAACTCGCTTTTCTTAGTGAAGTCTGTCTGCCGTACGATACAACACCACGTATCACACACACGAAACTCATTTCAAAATGAGAGCGATAGACTATTAGTGATTCCCAGCTATATGCCAACATGAGATGTTTTCCTTAACGCCATCCTTCAGTCTCACTTATACCGTTCCAAAGGTATACCATACCGTCCATGAAGCCATGAACTCCCCAACCCAAACGCCATACCCAAACAACTTAATGATACACAGCCTGATGCCTCTCATCGGGACTCGAAACCGAAGTCTTCTCGCTTTCAGGCGGCGGACTCGAATTGCTATCAGCAGGACTACTCGACTCGCTCCCCGTCCCCGTAGCCAGCGCATCGTACATCAAACTCTTCTGCACACAAGTACATCTCTTCAACAGCTCTTCACACCTCTCCAATCTCGCAAGTAACTCCTTGGTAGGTTTGCGACGAGTGCGCTTTGGTGCAGGTGTACTCGGAATACACTCTATTTTCGCCTATCATCATTATTAGTCCTTCATCGTATAAGCGTGTCGTGTAAGCGTACCTTGATGCAAAAAGAACATGGACTTTTTCGGTCACATTTCTTCTTGCGCTGTTGACACAGCACACAGGCTAGAATTCTCGGTGGTCGTTGTTGTTCAGGTGCCATTATGCTATACGATAAGCCACTAGCCGTTCGAATCGAAATGCAGAGAATGTAGATGAAGGTATTCCCAAAAATGGTTTGTATCTCGGTCTAGGAACGAAATTCTGTCCGAGGCGGACGAACTGGGGTATTTGCTGCATACGCTTGTCTCCCCCAATTCTGGTGCGCTCGTAGAAGCGGACTCTTGTCAGGACCCGAGTGGGTATCGGGGTCGGAGAGTCGACGGGATCCGTGTATCTACCACCCGGATCCACAACACCCTTCGGTACGACGGGCGTGAGAGCACCCCCGTCACAATGGTATTAAGACCCTGCGAGGAACCTACACTATCATTACGGTATCACCTTTTTATTCTATACTACGTTTTATCTTTGTTATATCCCTTCCTTTATACAAACTTTAATAATTCTCCTAATTCGAACCAGAAAACTGTATGTAACTTCACTTACTCAGAGTTTACAGGTCGTTGACAAGGTACAGATATAAGCTTATACGGCTAGACTTTTTCCCAGTCTCGCTAGTATGGCTGCTTCTCATCTTCCAGGTGAGGCACGCTCAGAACACAGCAGCCACGACACCATCGTCGACATGGACACCACTCCGAACGAGAAGCCCCCTGCTCCCAAGGACGACAAGACGAGCTCCAGCGACGATGAGGTCGAGCAGGAGCAGAGCGAGGAGATGGTGCGTCGGCACTCCATCGTGCGCGATCTAGCACGCCAGTACACCAACACATCAGCGCACTTCAACGGCAGCCACGCAGATCTCTTTAACGCAGCGGACGCCGACTCGCCCCTGAACCCGCACAGCGAGAACTTCAACGCCAGAGCCTGGGCCAAGGCCGTGGCTAAGTCAATGGGCGAGCATGGCTCTGGGTTTCGACAGAGCGGTATCTGCTTCCAGGACATGAACGTCTTTGGATACGGTGCTGAGACAGATTACCAGAAGGACGTTGGGAACGTCTGGCTCAGTCTTCCCGGCATGGCACGCAACATCGTCTCCCCCACCGCTGGTAAGCGCCGCATCGACATCCTTCGTGGTTTCGACGGTGTCGTCAACGCGGGAGAAATGCTCGTTGTTCTCGGCCCCCCTGGTTCAGGCTGCTCTACGTTCCTCAAGTCACTGTCCGGCGAGACGAACGGTATCTACATCGACGAAGGCACATACTTCAACTACAACGGTGTGCCCGCCAAGGAAATGCACAAGCACCACAAGGGAGAGACTATCTACACTGCTGAGGTCGACGTCCACTTCCCCATGCTTTCAGTCGGCGACACACTCACCTTTGCCGCGCGCGCGAGATGTCCTCAGAACTTACCGCCCAACATCAACCACAACCAGTACAGCGACCACATGCGCGATGTCGTCATGGCCATGTACGGCATCAGCCATACTATCAACACACAGGTTGGCGATAACTACATCCGTGGTGTTTCAGGCGGAGAGCGAAAGCGCGTGACCATCGCAGAGGCAACACTCTCCAACGCGCCCTTCCAATGCTGGGATAACTCAACCCGCGGTTTAGATTCCGCCAACGCGATTGAGTTCTGCAAAACACTGCGCTTACAGTCTGAGCTCTTCGGTCAAACATGCGCTGTATCAATCTATCAGGCTCCCCAGTCTGCGTACGATCTCTTCGACAAGGCCCTCGTTCTGTACGAAGGACGCCAGATCTTCTTTGGTCCTGCAGATGAAGCGAGGCAGTACTTTATCAATCTCGGCTTCGAATGTCCCGATCGTCAAACAACGCCTGACTTCCTCACATCCATGACCGCCCCCGCCGAGCGCGTCATCCGTCCTGGCTTCGAGAACAAGGTCCCCCGTACACCCGATGAGTTCGCCGCTCGCTGGAAGGAATCCCGCGAGTATCAGATCGTCCGCGCTGAGATCGAGACCTACAAGAGTCTCTACCCCCTTAACGGTTCCAGCGCCGAAGCCTTCCGCGAGAACAAAAAGTCAGCGCAAGCTAAGGGCCAACGCCTCAAGTCTCCCTTCACGCTGTCGTACATGCAGCAAGTCAACCTCTGCCTCTGGCGCGGCTGGAAGCGTCTCAAGGGTTCGCCAGGCGTAACGATCTTTGCCCTCATAGCAAACACTGCCACTGCGCTGATCGCCTCATCGCTCTTCTACAATATGCAGCCCACGACGAGCGACTTCTTCAAGCGCGGTGCAGTTCTCTTCCTTGCCGTGCTGATGAACGCTTTCGCTTCTGCCCTTGAGATTCTGACGCAGTACTCCCAACGACCTATTGTTGAGAAACACGCACGCTATGCCTTCTACCACCCTTCTGCTGAGGCGTTTTCTTCGATCTTGGTTGATATGCCGTATAAGATCAGTAATAGTATTCTGTTCAATGTCACTCTTTACTTCATGACGAACCTTAACAGGGAGGCGGGGGCGTTCTTTTTCTACCTCCTTGTTTCGTTCATCATGGTCCTCGCCATGTCTGGTATTTTCCGATCTATGTAAGTCTCCCTTCACATCATCACCGAACGATTCATGCTGATAAGCATAGTGCTTCACTCTCTCGTACACTCTCACAGGCCATGGTTCCCGCCTCGCTGCTGATCCTCGCCCTCGTCATCTTCGCTGGCTTTGTCATCCCAACTGACTACATGCTCGGCTGGTGTCGATGGATCAACTATCTCGACCCAGTAGCCTACGCCTTCGAGTCCCTCATGGTCAACGAATTCTCCGGCCGCAACTTTACCTGTACAGCCTTCATCCCCAGCAACTCAGTCGCTGGCTATGAAGACATCGGCGGTCTCAACCGGGCTTGTTCCACTGTCGGCAGCATTCCTGGCGATAGCGTCATCAACGGCGATCGCTATCTCAACCTTCAGTACAAGTACTACCATGCTCACAAGTGGCGCAACGTCGGTATCCTAATCGCCATGACCATCTTCAACCACATCGTCTACATCGTCGCTACCGAGTACATCTCCGCCAAGAAGTCAAAGGGTGAAGTCCTCGTCTTCCGTCACGGCCACCTCCCTGCTTCCACCAAGAACAAATCCGACCCCGAAGCCGCCCTTTCTGGCCCTGTTGTCGCCGCCGAGAAGAACAACAACGAGGTTGCCAACATTCAAGGATCCACTAGCGTCTTCCACTGGAACAACGTGTGCTACGACATCAAGATCAAGGGTGAACCACGACGAATTCTCGACAACGTTGACGGATGGGTTAAGCCAGGAACACTAACTGCTCTCATGGGTGTATCCGGTGCTGGAAAGACTACTCTCCTTGACTGTCTCGCCGATCGTATCTCAATGGGTGTCATCACAGGAGAAATGCTCGTCGACGGCAAGATTCGCGATTCATCGTTCCAGCGAAAGACCGGCTACGTGCAGCAGCAGGATCTTCATCTCGAGACCAGCACCGTTCGTGAAGCCCTTACCTTCTCCGCTCTCCTCCGCCAGCCTGCCTCTACCCCCCGTGCCGAGAAGATCGCCTACGTCGACGAAGTCATCAAGCTGCTCGACATGCAAGAGTACGCCGACGCCGTCGTCGGTGTCCTCGGCGAGGGTCTCAACGTAGAACAGCGCAAGCGTCTCACCATCGGCGTTGAGCTCGCTGCCAAGCCCCCCCTGCTCCTCTTCGTCGACGAACCTACTTCCGGTCTTGACTCGCAGACATCCTGGGCCATTCTCGACCTTCTCGAGAAGCTCTCCAAGGCAGGCCAGTCTATCCTGTGTACCATTCACCAACCGTCTGCTATGCTCTTCCAGCGCTTCGACCGTCTTCTCTTCCTCGCCAAGGGCGGACGCACTATCTACTTTGGCGACATCGGCGAGAACTCTGAGACCTTGACTAACTACTTCGTCAAGAACGGTTCTGATCCTTGTCCCAAGGGTGATAACCCTGCTGAGTGGATGCTCGAGGTCATTGGCGCCGCACCCGGTTCACACACTGAGATCGATTGGCATCAGACTTGGCGACAGAGCCCCGAGTATCAGGAAGTTCAGACTGAGCTTCAGAATCTCAAGGCCGAGGGCAGTGCTCACAACGAACCTCACGACCCTAACTCCGAATCGTACCGGGAATTCGCTGCGCCTTTCTGGGAGCAGCTTCGCATCGCTAGTCTCCGTGTCTTCCAGCAGTACTGGCGCACTCCTTCGTACATCTACTCCAAAGCTACTCTCTGTATCCAAGTTGGTCTCTTCATCGGTCTCGTCTTCCTCAACGCTCCTCTGTCTATTCAGGGCTTGCAGAACCAGATGTTTGCCATCTTCCAGGTCTTCACAGTCTTTGGTCAATTGGTTCAGATGCAGGTAAGTCTTGACCACTCTCCCATTCCTCCAGCTCTCACTAACATTACCAGATGCCTCATTTCGTCGTCCAACGCTCGCTCTACGAAGTCCGCGAACGCCCCTCCAAGACCTACAGCTGGAAGGTCTTCATGCTCTCCCAGGTCTTCGCTGAGATTCCGTGGAACAGTCTCATGTCTGTCTTCCTGTTCGTCTGCCTCTACTACCCCGTCGGCTTCCAGAAGAACGCCGAAGCAGCTGGTCAGACCGCCGAGAGAGGCGCTCTCATGTGGCTTCTCATCTGGCAGTTCCTTGTCTTCACGTGTACCTTTGCCCACATGTGCATCGCCATCACCGACACTGCAGAGGCAGGCGGCAACCTTGCCAACGTGGTCTTCATGATGTGCCTGTTCTTCTGTGGTATCTTGGCCGCGCCCGATAACATGCCCGGCTTCTGGATCTGGATGTATAGGGTATCGCCGTTTACGTATCTTGCCTCGGCGATTCTATCGACGGGTATGGCCAACACCAAAGTCACCTGTGCTGCCAACGAGTACACAAAGATGCAGCCCCTCAACGGCACAACCTGTGGAGAATACCTCCAGAAGTTCGCCGACAAGGCTGGTGGCTACGTCCTCAACCCCGACGCCACATCTGACTGCAACTTCTGCTCCATCAGCGACACCAACACGTTCCTCAAGTCTCTCACCGCAACCTACGATGACCGATGGAGAAACTTTGGTATCGGAATGGTGTACATTGTTTTCAACATTGGGGCAGCTCTGTTCCTGTACTGGCTTGTTCGCATGCCCAAGAACAAGAACAAGAAGAAGCAGGAGTAGAGTAGATGCACAATCGAGCTTCGGCTCTTTTTTATTTTTATTTTTGGTACAAGGATTTGTTTTAGAGAAGTACTATAGACTGGTTTGGGTTTTTTACTTTTACTTAGAATAGCAATCATCGAGTGTCGATTAGACTTGTAGGAAGCTCAATAGCACATCGTCAATACATTACGCTCTCTACCCGCCATTCGAGTGTCTCAGTGATTGTCATATTATTCGGTCACTGCGAATAACAATAATGGCTGCAGTCCCTTTTCTGAGTTATGGGAAGGATCTTCCTTCAAAACGTGCCCTCTGTCCCGTTTTTTCCTTAGCTCCCGGCATTTCCTACGTTGCCGATGTAACCGATATAACCATCAGAATCCGCCGTTTGAGATTGAGAAATGTGTCATTTCTAAGCCAAACCGCGGCAAGTAACGCCGATCACGCCTGAATGAGTCGCATGTGTAACTTGTAGGGCTGAGGTGGTTGGAGTTTGTAAGAGAATTGGCTGGTAACGTTGGAGTTGACATAAATATCGAGACACCAGCAGATGCAATGTTGCCAATAAACTGGTACGAGATCAATTGTTTTCTGCTGTTATGGCTCAATTGAATATGAGTCATGACACTAATGAGTCTTGCATACTCTAATTATGACAATGGTATATGAATGGATCGGGATTGCTTCCTGACCCTCGGTCCAATGGAAATGACTGATCATGCAATTTGCTTCACGATACCTACATTCAAGCAAGCACCATTCATATGGCCTCACGCCCTTTTATTAACAAGCCAACGCGCAATCCTGATTCCTCAACAATTATCCATATCACGTCTCACAAAACCCCCATTCACAGTAATTTGTCCATCCCCCTCCAATCATCTTCCCCACAACCGTCCGGCCGAGTATCCAGATGCCGGGAAGATCTGCTCCATCGGAGGATGAACCCCGCGGGCCGCAAACATTCCCGCCTCAACCCCGACCCCAGCATCACCAATACAAAAACTCCATCACATCCTCGCCATGACCAATTCAGTTTTCTCAAGTAAAAATGGTCGTCGACACTTCAGATAGCGTCTGTCCCACGCTCCGCGATGAACCCCTTAGTGACGAAAAACCCCAAGACGACGCTGCTTCAACACCAAGCGAGGGTAACAACGATGAAGAGAACCAAGCTTGCACAGCAGATGACCCAGGCGAACCTCCAGATGGCGGGCTACAAGCCTGGCTGCAGGTCGTAACAGGCCATCTCGTCGCTTTCAACTCTTGGGGTTACCTCATCAGCTTCGGCATCTTCCAGCCCTACTACGAAGCCGAATTCTCCCTTCCACCGTCAACAATCTCGTGGATCGGCAGCTTAGAAGTATGCCTCATTTTCTTCATCGGTACATTCTCCGGCCGAGCTTTCGATGCAGGATATTACCGTACTGCCCTTGCCGTAGGCCTCTTCCTCCAAATATTCGCCATCTTCATGACCAGCATCGCATCATCGTACTGGCAAGTCCTTCTCGCCCAAGGAATCTGCCAAGGTCTTGGCAATGGCATAATTTTCGCGCCCACGATAGCAAACATGTCGACGTATTTTACTAGCAAAAAAACCATTGCTATCTCAGCTGGTGCTTGTGGTGCTGGCACTGGGGGAATTGTGTTTCCGCTGATTGCGCAGCAACTTCTCCCCAAGATCGGATTTCGCTGGACGGTGAGAGTTATGGGATTGGTAGTCGCTGTGTCGTCGATGATTATAATGATCATTGCGAAAACAAGGCTCAAGGCGAGAAAGGCTGGGCCGCTTGTTGAATGGGCTGCGTTCAAGGAGCCTGCGTATGTCCTCTTCGCCGCGGCAATGTTCTTTACCTTGTGGCCTACCTGGATCTCCTACAACTATGTAAGTATTCTCTCGATTGACCTCTGTGACAGGCGCTGATGATGTCAGGCTCGTCAATACACAACAGACAAACTCTCCGGCTCAGCCTCAGACTCATTCCTAATCCTCATCGTCATCAACGCCGTCGGTATCCCAGGCCGCATGATATCCGCCTTTCTCGCCGACCGTCTCTTCGGCGCCATTCCCGTCTTCATACCCACAATCTTCGCCGCCTCACTATGTCTCTATCTCTGGTCACAAGTATCCTCCCTCACGGGGATGTTCATCTGGGTCAGCATATTTGGCTACTTCGGCGCCGCGATACAGAGTCTCTTCCCTTCATGCTGTGCGAGCTTGACACCAGATTTGAGTAAAGCTGGGACGAGAATTGGAATGATCTTCTCGATTATTAGTTTTGCCGCGTTGACAGGGTCGCCTTTGGCTGGGAAGTTGATGCAAGCTACAGGCGGGAGCTATTTGGCAGCGCAGATCTGGGGAGGGTCAAGTATGATTTTGGGGATGGGGTTGTTGTATGCTGCGAAAAGAGCTGAGGCACCTCACGTGGTGAATCATCTCGGAACATAGGAAGAGAGAGGCCAGTAGTTGGCTCCCACTTCTAATTAAACCTGTCTCTCTTTTTTCTTGTCCTGTCATCGTCACTCGTAGCTAGATGCAGTAGTTGCGTCTGCTTAACAGTTGTCTGGTATACTCTGCGCAGCATAACAACTCCGCAAGACACCTAACAGCTGCTAAATGATCAGATGAGACGATGAACATGATTACCTTGGTCTGTGTGTTCATGGTACTTCTGCATCATGACGCTCAACATTTGTCATCCTATGAGGCCAAGGCAGATCTCTCGAAAGCACAGTTCATTCTAGTCATCTCATCATCTCATGTACTACCATCAACGTCCAATCCACCAACCCGTTATCTACCCGCAACTCACAAGCGGTGTTCCTCGTACCAGCTTATCAAACCCATTAATTAATCGGTCCGGAGTCTGCGTTACCGCCGTGAACTCTGTCCAACCCATGGCTTCAACCCACGCGGTCGCAAATCCTTCGCGCCTCGTATTTGCGTCCTTCCAAATGCTTTGAACGGTCTCCCTCTTATGTGCAATCGTTTTTCCTGCCGCTTCCTTCCCTTCCCATGACCCATCTTGAATTGGACAGGATGGAACTGGCGCAGATGTGGCTCCGGTATCGAGTATGATGGGAAAGATCACGTTGCTTATTTTGAAAGGCTTTATCTCATCTTTGGAGAGATTGGGTCTTGGTGTACGGACACTCAAACCATATGTAGACGAGATTCTCGATGCTGAGCCGTCGAGGAGAGCGGACCTATCGGCATTGGAAACACTGGGATCCTTGGTCGAATCATCTGTTATTCAGCAAGATTGATTAGCAAATACTCGACAAGTGCGTTTTACTGACTTACATGGTGACCACAATGCTGCAGGAAGGTTTCCAGATATTACATCTGGTCGATATTGATCATCACTGCTTATACCTGTGATGGTGATCATGAGATCTGCCTTCAGTCCATTGCTACTCTCTGTCAATTGCATTGGATTTGCATAGACTTTGTTAGCAGCTCCGACAGTTGTGCCATTCAAGTAAACCTGTGTGGTAGCCATATTTGATCGCACGTCAAATGCAAAGGTCCCGGCTCTCACAGACCAGTGACCGGTGATGTCGTCCTTTGAGCATAGCCCTGATCCGCACGATATCTTCACCTCCTCCTTTGCGCCTTGTCCATTTTGCTGAAGCATACCACGGAATGTATCAAGACTGACCTTTGCAGGGGTATTCTGCCCATTACTGTCCCCGAACGTCACAGTCACGTTCTTGATGGGGACCTTGATGGTAAAGGTACCGTACACTGGAGGCCCGCACATGTACAAGCTGGCCGTGATATCGAATCCGAAACTCACCCAGACGAACAGTACATATTCACTCCACGAGACGCTGATGTCGATGGAAACCTCCAAGACATAATGGAAAGGGTCGAAGTTCATGAGAAAGTCGATCAGGGCCGAGAACGATGCGTGAAGGCCACAGGCATCACATGTTGCGATCATTGAAGCTCCTCCCATGCACGTCTTTGGCGTGATGGCAAAATATGCACCAGCCTTGGCGAATATTTGATCCGAAACTTGCCACGAGATGCCAATCTGTTGGATCTCCCGAGGATAATAAGCTGGCGGCGTGTACTTGGGATGGTATCCTCCCAAGGCGAACACCCAGTCCCCAGCATAAGGTGAGGGATCGAACCATGTGCCGGCGGAAAATCCTCCAGTGAGATGACACGAGGAGTCAATGACATATGAGCTCGGTGAAAGGCATCCAGAGACTAGCATAGATCCATTGACCAGATCAAATACCGCGGTAATGCCAAGCTCGACGGAAGCGAAGAGCTTCGTGGCATCACTCTGAGGCATGTGCGCTTTGCAATCGGCAAAGACTCCAATATGTGAGAGAGCCCCGTCTTGGATCTTGAAGACGGCTGCGATCTTCGCATCGAGTATATTAAATGCAGATCCTCTTAGCCCAGCGCCCACCCAAAAAGAGTCTGCAACCGGTGTGATCCACGTTGTTTCTGCAAGTTCTGTAAATATATGAAGAGGATCAAGTGGCGTCGGTGGTTGGCCCATGGTGATGAGTGGAAAGGAAGATACCGTAGCAGGATCTGGAAATCTGAGGTCGGAGTTGTATCCAAAACCCGCAGTTACATCAGATATCTCGATCCCATTGATGTTCAGCAACGGCCCGCCCAAAGCCAAGATGACGAAGGCTGTCTTAATATCTTTGCCATTCCTTGTCTTGCTGGTCCCGTATGCGCCAACCGCTTGGAAGATATATGGCTTGAACGCCGCCATCACCCCGCCCATGTAAACGTTATCGCGTTTGATCAACGAGCCGGCAAGGTCGAGCGGGGGGGAGTCGATTGCTAAGCCGAACCCAGAGAGTGAGGGAACGAAGGTGAACATGTCTTCGGAAAGATCAGCGAGCTTGAGCCCGAGTCCAAAATCCATGATCTTCATCTCAACGGGCCCAACCTTGAGTGTTGCGTCAAGCACGACGACGATGTTTCCACTTTCGAACTTCAGGCCAATGTTCGAAATGGTCAAGGGGCCGAGCCGCTTCTCGAATTTTACAGTCGATGTATTTGAAGTTGTGTCGACCTTTCTCTCAGGGGGCAATACCGCGGGGTCAAACCAGGCATTATCTTTGGCATTCGGTGCCGTCTTTTCGGTCGTCTGCTGCCCAAAGGTGTGATTCAGAAGGACCTCTCCGTTAGACATGATGCCTGTGTGGAAACCTGCCTTGAAGGCCTCCTCATCTTCATCGTTCATAGTGCTGTCAGTTGCCATTGCTGTCGCAAGTGATGGATCCAAGGATGCTAGATCGCTCTTTTTTATGTCACTATCCGTCCACAGAATATACAGACTGTCGAAAGGGCTCTTGAACTGCTTAAGCACGGGTATGTTAGGTATGGGTATCTCGAATTGGTTGAGCGAGATCAACAAGAAGCGCTTCAATACACCGTTTTCTTCTGTAGAAGTATATTGGCAGTATGTAAAAACGAATCGGTCGATCTGCAATTTGGCCCGGAGATTCATGTTCTTTTTGGTACCTTGCGCTTCTGGACTGACTTGAATGGTTAGTCCGGATGAAGTACCCTTTCTTACGAGAACAAGACTGCCGACATGTTCAATTATGCTCTTCAATAACCCATCATCAGGACTCAAAGTACCCAGAAGGCTTTTGATGGTGATGTCTCGGCTAACAGTCTCCTGGAAACTGAGTTTCATCTTCCACTGGCCGTCCAAAGGGTAATCGTACTCGAACAGTAAGTGAGGAGGCCGGTTTTCATCCCCTCCCAGACCAATCTCGACATCTCCCTTGATTTGAAGCTCTGTGGCTTTCTGCTCGATGATAACCGAGGCACTCTTTTGCATCTTGTACCTGATAGACAAATTGCGCACCATGATGGAACCCATTACCTTGACCAGAGCCGTTTGCTGCGATGAGTCGAAGAACTGCCAGATATGAGCGAGGCTGAGATCCGCCACGTCGGCTTCTATATCCCAGCCATTGGCAGAATCGTAAGAGAAGATCCCGGTCAGAAGACTCGGTCCCAGTGTGGAGTCCAAGTCTATGAGATTGTCCGGGGGAGAGATCTGAACAACTAATTGCAGACTCAGAGTCTTACCTCGAGGACCACACGTGCCGTTAATTGACATTTGGCCCAGTGAGATGGTAGGTAGCCGATCACCTGGAAGAGTGCAGTTCTCCAGCATTCCCCAGATAGAAACAGTCTTGTCTTCATATGCGAACCCCAGGGTGGTCACATCTGTTGGGATGCCAGCTGGAGGTTGTGCTACTTCGAACCCTGGTATGAGCTTGAGAAGTGAGATCGACGAAGCAGCCTTGGGTTGCGGTCCATAGTCATCGCAAAGCTCATAGGCAGGAAGAATCTGATACGGCAGCCCTTCCACGAGAGGGCTGAGGTTCGGCGTCCACAGACTAGCACGAAAGCGCAGCTGACTTGGAGGGCCAGGCTGGTATGCTATACATATGTTTGCGGACACAAGGGAGTCGTCGTTGCCTTTGGCATGAAAACTGGCCTCGAACTCCAGCGCTAGGCTCTTGGGTGTAAAGGACGTAGCATTCCCGTCGTACGGCAACACGGCCCGTCGAAAGGCGATATCGGAGAAGAAATCGCCAGGTATATTCTCACGGAGAGCTGAAGTCTCAGAAAGTCCGATGAAATTTCCCAGCTCAGTAAACAATTTGTCAATAGTCAAGAGATTTGGTCCGCAACGCAGTGTTATTGCCGGATCATCGTCATCTCGAAGAACATCGATCTCAATCTCAATGGAGTCGGCGTTGTTTGAGAGTGTGATCTTAGAGTGAAGCCAGATTCTCGCAAATCCTTGAACAGCAACTTCAGTTTTCTTTTCGTCTCCCTGAGTCGTCGCTCTTGAACTGTACCACTTGAATGTCATGCCCAAATCGGCGAGGGAGACAGAGCTGCCAATTTTGCCAAGAATCCCGTTGAAGGATTCTCTGAAGTGATCACTTTCGTCACCCAATTCAAACTCTAATCTGATGGTCGTTAGATCTCCTAGAAATGGTGTATGCCATATGGCAGATCCTCGCTGTCCAACCTCCTGTGTCTGCTTGAGGTGCCAAGTGGATTTCGAGACTAGGCCTGCTAAGAGTGACTGAGGAGATTTGTCCAGGGTTGAATCCCATCCTAGATAATCACCTAGTGTCTTCATGATATTGGAGCCAGTGCCTGCCCACGATGTTGTAATCGGTGACAGTCCAAACCCAAGCATCCCCGTATCTGGAAATGTACCGAGTCTCGGAAGGGTTGTCGTTTTAGGATCAAGTCCTACTGCATCATTCAAATCAAGAGTCGAAAATGTCACTCCGTTGAGCAGAGACAATTGCAAACTGCTCGGAATGCCCTTGGCCGTGCCAGCATTCTTGATGGGGTCCTCATCAAAAACGCCTGCAATCGACTTTACGCCCGCCCAACGTCGCATCCAAGAGCACCATACATCATCAGTGTTATGAACCGGGAGGATAAAGGGCTTTTGCGTGCTCGGAGGACCGGTAGTGTCAAACCCGATTATGCCATGAGGGAGTGTTGCCACGAATGAATCCCAGGCGTGCGCTACTGGCAGTGGAGTCAAAGATGGCGGGATATAAAGCGGTTTGCTATCGAAAAAGCTACTGCAACACAGAGCCCAAGATATCTTGTTAGATATTTGCCCCGGATCTATCTTCGGGTCCTCAAAAAGGATTTCTTCGTCATCTGTGTCGTTGCCCCCCACGGCACTAGCCAGCGTAGACAGAGAAGCTAGTGAGATTTGTGCACCGTTCAATACGACATTGGTGAGATTTGCAAACTGATTGACCCCTTGAAGTTTGGGCTGTTTTAACCTAGTCCGCGAAGAGATAGGTCCGGCTTCCTCCACTCTTTTGCGCCTTCTTTGGCTTCGTTGCGGGACGGCATCTATCATGAGCGTTTGGGACTGTTTTATGTAGTAGACCCAGTTCATGTTTTCGAAATGTTCAGATACGGGGTCGGCTTGCAGAACGCCAATAAACCAGACCTCGTCCCCTGGACGATTCGCAGCACCTGTGCCGGTGGCTGACAGACCGGGCGCCGTGTTGGTTCCAATCTTGGAAATCTGCTGGTAGCGGGCTGAGAGCTTCGAGGCGATGAAATTGAACGCCTTGGTTCGCGAGACCTTGTTATTCTGCGCATAGTCCTTAGCCCAAAGTTGTAGCTCGGTCCATGCATTGTCTCGAAGTTTGGATGCACCTTGGTTGAATAGGTGTGCAACTTCCTGCTGGTACTTGAGGATCTTGGCTGCTTTCCCAGTCTGACCTGATGGAATCTGAAAGAAAGGCTGTGTTGAGAAACGATGGAACATTAGATAGTCATAGTGGGCGTCGACACACATCCAGTGAGGATACTGTGTAACCCAAAGACAACGTGATACATCTAACGAGGGCTCACTATTAGCCAGACTATCAAAGTACCCAATGAGGTACAGGACAGTCTCAGGACTCGGATGGCCATGCCTGTGGCCTGCTGATATGATCACGTTTGTCGGCTTGTATTGAACCAACATATTGAGGGGCGTGGAGGACTTTGCGCCGTGGTGGCTAAGTTTAACGTTTGGGATTGTCACATCCTTCCCGATCCAATCCACAATATCAGACTCGTTGGCCCAGTTCAGGTCCCCTGCAAAGTAATGCGACACTTTCCCCTCAGGCCAGACGATGATGTTTGCGATCGACCGCATATTGGTGACGGTGATGGGTGAGTCTATCAGTGAGATTTGATGATTCGATATAGTAACGTTGTTGCAGGCCACGCAGAACATGGCTGGTTTCTTATACCCCTTTTCCTTTGTAGAATATAACCCTTTAGCTCCTCCATCGGGCAGCGTCTTATTGCCAGGTATGAAATCCTCGAAGAAGTCGGCCCCAATTAGGGTCTTCCCATGGTAGAATTTGGCACAATCTTTTGACTTGCCTAGAGTAATCGTGGGAGGGGCTCCGTTTTCCAATGTGAACTCGCATTGATTTGGGAAGTTGTCGTCCGGAGCGTATATTGTCGTCAGGTCTTTGTCCTTGGGCTTGAGAAACGGTATATTTCCATATTTCTTCTGGCTTTGCTTCATAAGATCATGGATGCCCTTCCAGTGATCCGTGTCCCAATGTGTAAAGACGATGGCGTCGAGTGGGAGCATCGGGGCCATGGGTCTGTTTGTGTATAGCGAGGGCAACCCCACGAGGAGTTGCTGTATACGATTGCAGCCAGCATCGTTGCCATCGCCGCCGTCTATCAGAACTACTCGATCATATTCGTACGTGGGCGATGCAGTTGGTGTGGCGAAGCTTGCTTTTGCGCGGATGTGGATGGCAGAGTCTCCGGCGCCCACGTTAATGTGAAATGAGTGAACAACCCATTCATAGCTCATTGTGACAATAGTTCCAATTGTGCACGATCGGCTTCCTGCCAATTGATGATTGAGGAGAGAGAATTCCTCGTAGTCACACCTGAAGTGAATCGCATGTAAGGATTCAGTGTATGAACATTCCGGTCGCTTTGTGAAGTGAAAAGCATTCCTAGACTAGCAGAGTGCCCACACATAATCCAAGTAGCTGGTTGGCGTCCATGCATAAACCGTCCGGCCTGAATGTTCATCGAATCTCCCTCTCTTTTTACTGTTTGTGATGGTGGGGGAGGGGGGGTGACTGAGACAGTGCATTAAACCAGGCAGCGGATTATAAAAACGAAACTAAAGCCTTGTCTTTCTTCAGACAGCAGGCTATTGAGAGAGAGCACTTTATCCGTAGTTGATGTCTTCATCAGTACGGGCGCCACATTCCTTAGCCGTGAGCAAATGACAGCTAAACACGACATACAATCAGACAGTTGAGAGACATCGTATGCTATTCATTTCAGCTCATGCAAAAGGGTGGGGATGGCATGGGGGTGCCATCACGGCTAGCTCTTTCCATCCAATAAAGATCGTCAATTAGAAAGAGGATGAGATCGTTGAGAAGAGAGAGGAGATCATCGCCGATGTGTCGAGATCTAGATCGGTGCAAAGCATATACAGTGGGCTACTGGTTGGCCTAATAAAGCACGAGTAATTCTCGAGGTCAGGTTCACTACTCCAGATGATGGTACTCTTTGTCTAATATCTCACGTCCGGTAGTATTCAATACTGATCTCATCTCATTTCGAGCCTACTATTGTACTTACGAAAGTGTGTGCCCTATCCTATCTCAGTCCTGAAGATAGGTAAGATGCCAGGCAACCCACCACCACCATCGCCAGCCCAGGACGACGATATTTACACCATTCATGTAAATTTACCATCTTGTTACCTCAAGCCGGCGGGCTCTGTCGAGCCCCAACTTCCCGATGGGACTTTTTCTTTTGACGCCCAAGAAGACCACTGGAAATCTTCGCCCCACGACCCCAAGCGTCAAGAGTTCCGCATTCAGGGCAAGAATGAGTTTGTCTTCATCGCCGGAGCACAGTACACATACAAGCCAAACACATCACTCCGTATAAAATGCAAGAAAGCAACATTCATGCCCCACCCCACGGACCCTAGCCAGAAGAGCGTCATAGTTCGCATGCCTGGCGCAGACGCGGAGCAAAATTTGCTCGCGAAGGCAGAGGAGGGGAAGAGCGGGTTCGATGCCAAGTATCGGCTCGAGTCGTCCGGAGAAGCGTTCACCTGGAACAGGTTCATAGACGTGGTCAATTCGGCCGACTACGCCACCAAGGGAGGCGACGGGATGGGTGGCGCGATCGGCTCACCGGGTGAGGACGCAGGGAGTCTGACTATCGAAGCGGACTCATACGATACGAGTGCGCTCCCTGATGACAACGTGTTCTTCATAGCCGACTGCACGGGAGGCAGGGGGCAGCAGGGCGGTCACGGTGGTGATGGAGGCAGTGGCGGTCACGGTTCCATCGCTGCCGGAATCAACCACGGCGATCGTCGAGAAGACCGGAGCCTGGGAGGAAGGTATGGAGCAAAAGGCGGCGACGGAGGGCGTCAGGGTGCAGGAGGTTACGGAGGCAGTGGAGGAAAGTTCACTGTTAACCTTCGAAAGGAATCAGCCGGCAACGACAAACTCAAAGCCAGATTCGGTGTTCAGTCGAATGTGGGCGCACCGGGATCTGCTGGGGCGACCGGAAACCCAGGACCTGGTGGTGGTTGCGGAGAGTGCTGGATGTTCAAGTGTGCTCCCAACCAATGGTCGATGGTCGAATTCCCAATGAACGGCATCTCCAAGGATAACCTTATGGCGGAACTGAGATCAAAGCTTGAGTTGGACTGGTCGTCCGAAGACGTAAATCAATGGGCAACAGGTTATATCAGCCAAACAGAATTATATTCAGTGAATGGCGACGTACCGAATGCCTTAGATGAAGAGGAGATACAGTCTCGAAGGGCGCGTGCTGGGCAACGTACACCTACAACAAGCTCGACCGTTGTCTTTGAGGAGGTAAATTAACCATAGATTCATCATTCTAGGCTGGCTATATAACAACATGATCGCTATAGGTCTTTGGTATCCACAAACTCTACCTGCGCTGTTGATGTGATCGGGATTGGGCTGTCTCCGTAGTACTCGTTCATCTTGATAGCGAAAACGGCATTCAAGTTTTGAGGCAAAACGTTCAAAGACACCTGTCGCAAAACAAAAGTCATGTCCTCGTTGGACGTAGTCAGGCAACTTTTCGGAGATGTGGTGATGTTCGACTTACTTCGTGGTGTCAGATTCACGATCACTTCGGCCGCCTCGCTATTTACGGCGGGCGGACAGCTTATCTCTGGAATATACCGGATGTTGTTTGCCATGTATGCCCCTGGTCCTGTGTATCCAAGAAGAAAAGAATCGACAGAACCCTCCATTTCAGATGGAATGCGAATCTCCATCCTGCGGAGTGTATATGGCGTGCCTTCAGTTTGTTGCCGTCTCCGAATGCCAAAGACGAGGTTCAACGGTCCTTTGGCATCGTGCGGAACCCTAGTTTGAGCCCCAGATGTGTCATTGAAGGGTTTGTAACCCAAAGCATAAACTTGTAGAACATACTGAGACTCGGAGGGCAAAGATGACGTAGGTGTTTGGTCTTCATTGTCTGGGCCCAATCCGTCTCTATCATCTGGTGCCATTCTCGAGATGGTCGACCAGTAGGGAGGTCGGGGACTTGGATAGATCGACTGTTGAGTATCGTCAGATGGCCTTGGTGTGACATTGTGGAGAAGCATCTGTAAATTCTCTCTCGTGTCCTTCTCTCGCTTCTGGTATTGTGACCCCAAACCATGTAGATCTTGAATTTCGAGCATAGTGATTGTGAAGTCTCTGACAACATGGGACGGATCAGGGGCTGGGAGTGTCAAGCTCAATTTCACCAAGGTATAGGACAAATGAAGAGCAAGGAGCGCAGACGAGGGCGCTGTTTCCGAGAACGTGGTGTCTGGACGATTTGTGAGAAAGTCGTAGACATCCTTACCAATGTTCTCCGTCAATATGATGCCGTATTGGTTGTTCAGTATCGTCTTTGATGGCTTCGAAACACGTTCAGCAATCGGCTCCATTGGTACATTGTCGGAACTGGTGGGTTTGGTGGTGATGTTCCTGTACGCCATCTGGATTTGACCATCCTCGATCTTTCCGTTGTAGGCCAAGAAGCACTGTTCATGAGGAGGCTGACATATCTCAATCCCCTGCGGGAACTCGACATTGGTCAGTGCCCGGTCGAACAATACCAACAAGATATCAGGAGCTAGTTTGACTCTTCTCAATATCGGGGCCCGAGAGTCATCTGGTCTTCGAGGCGCATGAATCCCCAGATCTTCGAAGTCTGCGACAAGTGGTGATCGAAGGAGAAAGCCTGAGATTGGAACCTGTGGCTTATATCCTGATTCTAAATTTTCTGTTGTGAAGATCTTTCTAAGCCGAAGCTTGATGGCCGCTCTGACCGAGTCTTGGTCGCCTTCAACGTGGTTCCCAATGCTCAGTGCGCCGTCTAAATACGCGTTCAACCAAGTTGGATCAACGTAGAAGAATCTAATCGAGTTCTGCGGCAAGCTCGATGGTTCCATGCATAAGTGATACCAAGGGATATTGGCTAAGAACAACGCATCATAAACCCATGCGACAACGGTAGCCCAGTCTGGGGATGAGGATTTATTTTTCTCGCCATCAATTCCCGCAGAAAGAATCTGGCCCAGCTTATTTGTCTCTGTTTCCACGGCATTAGAAAACTTGGCTCTCATCTTTTCGCCCCAGATGCTCAAGCAATCGTCCCTTTCAGGCGAAACGCTGCTGAACCATTTCAGCTTGTTATCCTTCTTGAAATCGGCCAGTTTCATCAACGAGTCTGTTGCAGATATCAAGCGTTCCAATACTTTTGGCGCCTCGTCTTGGCTTTCAGTGACTTCTGCCTTCGCAGCCAGCAATGCTCGTTTATAGATAGTAGTTCGAAGTCGGACGAATGCACTCATGAACTTCTCGTCAGCGAGAGCATTTGCTTTGCCCAAGTTCCAAGCGGCAGCATACGAGTTGTCAACTAAGCCAACCTCTGTATCTAGGATCTGTAGCTGGCTTGAGAATAGATGAATCGGCTTATTGAGGGCAGTATTGGCGGAAGGAAGGCTGGGAATGAGCGCACCACGCTGAAGAGAAAGTGTTTCTTCCCCAGAGAGGGTTCGATATCGAGTCAATGAATAACCATCTCTGATTCGCTTGCCCACACACTGCTTTTCAACCTCCTGGGCGCTCAGCAGCCCGGCATACCTGTCCTGACTTGGTCGTAGCCATTCGAGTCCACTTGTAGGTTTACCGATTGCTTTCAGGGCATTCTCAAACTCGGCCTGATCGTCTTGGATAGTATAATGAAATGTCCAGCTGAAGAGCGAGCAAACTGTCACCAGCTCGTCGTCGGACGAGGGTTTGAAGCTCGGGCCGATGCCTTCGAGAGATACAAGATGCGCGACGGCACCCAGAGATGAGGGATCTTGATTCTGTGAAGACCCGGTGCGATTCGCAATGACCACACTGAAGCAGTCGTTTGTCACAGACGCTGCCGCAGCTCTTAGGGCTTCACTGCCGACCTTCCGAACATGAGCCAGGTACCCATAGGATGTCAAGTCGGTATCTCCAGTCGAACTGCCATCGCTCTTGTAAGATTGACAAAGTGCCTGGAACAGCTGTCTGTTGACGCATATGAAGTCCACTTCTGAATCCTCTTCGTCCGGCGAGGCCTCGTCATGTTTATATGGGGTGCATATATCCGATGATCCTGCTTGGATCACGTCCGACACTTTAAGACGAGTAGCTCGTGTACTGGAAAGGGCCTTTCCAGCAAATATGCCAGTACCTGGGGAAACAAGCTCGTCGGGTCGGAACACCCATAATGCTAACCATGGAATCCGTGTCCTCTCTGAACCGTCTTTCGGCGGTGTAGAGGATCCCACCTGCCGCTCCCAGGGAAGATGCGGATCCTTGAATACAATATGAGGCAGCATCTTGAGGGGCACTGTCCCGCCAGATGGAGGGTAGAAAGAGTGAACATCCGATTGGGGAAGATTGAATCTTGGAGCAACTACTTTGAAAGTCTGGCTGTTCGACAGAGTGAACGTATTGCCTTCTGGATCGACGGCATCCTGCGTTGCCTTTATGATCCTCCGTCCTGCAGTGAGGGATGGCCCATAAACCGAATAAAATCGCTGCTCTTCTGGTGCCAACACTTCTTCATCATTGAATGCTTTAGCTGTGAGTGGGTTTTGGCGATGATGCTCGTGGAGCTTTACGAGATATCTCGGATCTGATGTGTGAAAGCTTGGTCCCATGTTCTCAAGTCTATAGCTCCACGGCCTGGAAAACAAGCAGTTCTTTCGATCTTTCTGAGGTGCGAAGCGTAACAGAACAGGGAGGATCCTGAAGCCACTGGGCAGGCAAAGGAACTTGTGAGTTGCTACAGTTCTCCTTGCCTCGGGCCCGCCCTTCTACAGCTGCAGCTCAACAATGTCACAGCCAACCAGTTTGAGATGATCTCCAGGTGGACCAGGATATCAGTGGGGGCGGGGAAGCTGAAAGCCCAAGACTGTTCTAGCCCGGACGCCACGAGAGGGGTGCTGTATAACCACACCCATCAGGTAAATCAGGGCTTATCTGACTTATTTAGTTCCCGGTTTAGGCTCCGTTCTCCCCAATAGTCTCTCCGTGTACGGGATATGATATGGCGCCATTCCCTTTCTCTAGCTTCCCTCCTCAATAATTATATGATCTGTAGCAAAAGCCATGTCCTTAAATTCCACACAGCCGAGCTGAGGAACATGCCTCTTTTGTTAGTAGATAGTTCACTCATATCTTGTGTCCTTCCCATTCGTTTCTGAGCGCAAAAAGTATCCCTCCGAGCTTTTGAGGTCCGAAAGAGGACTTACCAACAAACGAGAATGGCGCCCTCGCCTGATGGATCCCGAACCGGTGCCCCTCGTGATGAAACACTCCTGATCCCCATGAAGATAGATCTCTTGGGATTAGGAAACCAGGAGGCATACTCAGAGCAGTGTCCCAATGTAACTCTGCTGCCGACGAACTTGTTCGATTATTCTAAACTTCGATTGCGAAAGCAGACAGTCCAGGCAGACCTGCAGGACCATGCAGACTTTGACAGCGCCAGAGTCACAACGGCCAACCCGCGGCTCTATGATCTTACTACTTCGCAACCACGCCCTCACGCTTCCGGCATAAGTATATCGTGGACATTGCCACAGATGTATCGATGGGAATCAGCGTCGGAAAAGCAAGATGAGTTTTCGACAGTTGCCACTCCACCAAACCGCTGGATGATTGCGAGAGTGACTCGGAACGCAGCCACTAATGCTGGCTGGGTCATTGAAAGCGACGTCTGCCGGCATATCGACGACATGGACCCCTCAGTCGACCTGATGACCGACGTATCTCAGTACATCCGCGCGCCTGAGAAATTGACAGATGAGCGTATTATTGACCTTCAAGGAGAGTATTTCTTAGGGGAGAAGAGGGACTTAGAAGGCTGGGCCGAAAGAAGCGATTCTTCCATCATCGTTCGCGTCAAGCCACTCAAGGCCAACAGTGCAGGCAATATCTTGTTCGCAGACTACCAGCCTCATAACCCCAATGTGTTCAGTTTCCACGATCCATTGGACAATATACCCGCCGGTACGGAGATTGGCTACTCGGTGATCGGATGGCACGCAGACATAAACGAAGACCCATGGATGGGTAAGCCGCCTAGCATGACCAATGGGCAGCTTCTCGAGCAATTGAACATGGTGCTGGACAAGACCAAGATGGACCAAGCTGATGTGATTAAATGGACAACATCTCAGAGTCCTGCTCGGCATATCTGTCATGGAAGCACATATACTTTGTTGAAATGGGACCCTAATGCCAAATCCATCGATGTGAGCAATCCGTCCCTTTCCGCGGAGGCTCAGGCAGCTATCATGAAATCGGATGGCAGCTTGGCAGTCGGTACCGACCCATTTGACGCACTTGGTGCTTTGATGCAGGCTGGTAATGCGGGCCAGTCGCATCAGGATCTCCAGAAACTGCAAAACATCGCGGTGTCGGGTACTCACCATGCAGATCTAGATAAGCAGACTGAAGCTGAGGAGTTTTTGAGAGTCCTCCGGGAATTCAAGCAAGTCGAGGGCGGGAGTCAGTGGAAAGTGGCACCATCCGGTGATAAGCAAGACGACAAAGTCAATCAAGCCGACCAGGGAGGCTCTTCCACGCCGCAATTGACTGACGATGACAAGACAGCATTGCAGGAGATAAACGCTGTTCAATGGGCTTGTGATCACATGCGGTTCAATATTGACTATCGGCGCTGGAAGCTCTTCTGCGAATGGTGGCGCTGTGTTACAAACGATCAAGTGTCAGGGACAGAGCAGGTCTCCTCCAATCACTCTGCCTTGGTGACTGAAATCCAGAGTCTCGACGACAAGCTCACCAACACCAGAAGTCACCTGGAGAATCTTATAAGCAGTTTTTCTCAGGACAAGAAAAGGGAGGTGTCCAACTTCGAGTTGACAAAAGTTCCCTCTGATTCCTTTGTCCAGCGAAAAGACCCGACCGTGGCACTCCTCGGCTGCAAGTCCCCGTGGCCTGATGGGTTCTCTGACTGTCAGCCTGTGAGATTGTTATCTCAGTGTATCAAGGCCTTCGAAGCTAGAAACTTCGGGGACGAAGCATATCAGGCTGCGATGGACATGACTGATAATATCGTATCCATTCCCATTGCCGCCGCACTTGCTCACGGAGAACACGTCGGCTATATGTGTGCCAGTGTAGGCGATTCATTGCTGGAGCTCAAAGCCAACGAGGTCATCCCGCCATACTGCAACGCTGTCTTCAACACCGAAGCTGTCTTGGACAGCCCCCTCGTCCCACTCTATGTTGAATGGGAGGCAGAGTACTTCCACATCCCGTATAACCTCTGGGAGCCTCAGTACACCCGACGTACTGCTGCTCAAGTGTACCCAGAGCTGACACAGTCCTTGACACCAAACAAGGACGTCTCCAGCAACAAGTCTCATTACCCGCGTCGTGCAATGGGTGGGAGAGCTCTATTGCATCCGAGCCCGGGCGGGTCAGTAGCAAACATATTGCGAAATTCGGTTGGGAGATTGCCAGAGAGCATGTTGGAGGGCGTCCTTGCTGTTGACAAAAGAGATCAACTATATGCTAAGATGGAAGCCATCCCTTCCCTCGCCTGTCGTCTCGATGGGTTTCAAGACCAACTTGTCACTCTGATTAGCGGGACAGCTCATGTGCGCCCAACGCTTCCGGACGGGACTGCGATGCCTGAGGCGGTGGCTGTGGGCAAAGCTGCTGGCTTCACTGCCGACACCCTGGGAATGATTCGCAATCACTGTGATCCACTGCCGTACGGAGATGGCGTCGATCCAGAGGCAGTGTTCATTCCCGTAACTCATGGACAAGTGAAGTTCAAAAAGTTCAATGTCATCGACAAGTTTGGCCGAGGAGTGGAAGTTGTTGACGGAGATGGCCTCATGCCATCTATCTCATCGGTGTACCAGCCGTCATCTCGCGTGGTCGACGGCAAAGAGACGCCCAATGTCGTGGCTTCCACCGGAGACAATTGTGAATACTTCCAGATCCCGCCATCTATCAATCAGCCGGCAAGACTGTTCAACGCGTACCTGAAGCCGGGGGCAACAGGCCAAAGCACCTGGAGGCCTTGCGGCGAGTGGGAAGATCCGGTTTGTGGGTACATCATGTATAACAGCGCCGGTCTTTCGTTGCAGGTGTTCACATCTGCTGGGGACTTGCGTGCAGAGATACTGATTTCGGAGAGCAACACCACCGCAAAAGCCGCTCACGTATACCAACCTCCCATGAGCGATGGCCTTTTCGAGCCTCCTCTGACAGATACTGCCGATCAGTGGAAGGCGAATATCTTGGATGACTTCATCCAAAGTTTGAAGACGGAACACTATGCTCTGCGAATGATCGAGATCCTGGGCGACGCTTCTAGCTGTATGGCGCCTCCTGCAGAATCGTATTCCAGCATCATGAACGCCGCCTTTGGTCGTCCTTTTGCGTTGGCCATCGCTGGATGGTCGATTGAGCTGAATCACGAGGAACTGCAGCCCCAGACGAGCCTTCAGAACCTCGCTGGGAAATCCTACCAAAAGCTTTCTGACTACGACCTGCCTCTCCATCTCGGACAGAAAGAATACTCTTACGATGGCCTGGCCGCGTATATGCCTTTGCGGTCAGATGCCCCAACGCAGCCAGATTTCGGCAAGATCTTTACGTTCTGGCCCAGCGGCGTACCTGAAACCGATCTGAACGAAGATTTCGCATGTCACCCAATACATCCATCAACATTGCCCACCCTGAAAGCCCGCCAAGTCGATTTGTTCGAAGGTCGCCGTCTCCTGGAAGTTGATGACATGATCAAAAGACGGCAAGAGCAAATCCTTCCCTTCTGTCTCCTCGTCGACGTTTTCCACCCCGTAAAAGCCCAGACGGGCATCCTCCCACCATCAAGCCTAGCACTCCCAGACTGGGCTGTGCAACAAGCGCTGCGGAAGATCAGGCTGTGCTACCGCGCAGGCCCGTTCTTATTTCGAGAAGACCCTCTCAAATCACTGAGCCCGACGGGAGCAGAAGATACTCCACCGCCGTCAGCTGCTGGTGATGGAGTACACGTCCCAGTCGTGCCGTACGGGAAGTGGTCATGGTTGCAGCCTTATATTGTAGAAGGCGACATGAAGTACTGTAGCCAAGATGTCAATAAGGCTGAGGCAAAGGGTGATGTCCTTGAAGTGCGCAAGTATCCATTCACAATGGCCGATGGTATCATGATGTCGACAGAGCCGTTGCTCAATAAAGTCTGAGCATTTGTGCAAGCTATGAGACATGTCGGAAGTTTGCCTGTTGCTCTATCCAGTTCAGTTATAGTCTAGATTGACGACAATGTGTTTGCTGGGTCGTGTGTTGCCATCCGTGTGTCGCACAGGTTCGAATGCCACTGTGAGTATCCATGGTTTTGTACTTCAAACAAGAGTTTTTCGATGCTCGTCAAAGCCAATCCAAGCCAGTTGCGGTTATGCACACGAGCCGCCGGCTTCTGTTATAAAACTTGGCCGTCGTCCATACGCTTCTTGCGCTTGACAATATATACTCGAACTTGTGACCACCAGTGCCAATGAGGGAAAACATGAAGTTATCGACAGGGTATAGTGAAGCAATTATATATAGCGTTGCTCATGCAAGCGAAAAGAACTAAGGCCAGAGAATAGCAATCATTTATAATACCATAGAATTTATTATTTGTTATTATCGACACAAAATTGAACCACATTCATGAGGTGTTGTATTGTGCTCCGCACAATTGTATGCCCGCTAAGTTGGGAGCTGGCATCCAATGAATGCCTCTAAAATTTCACCACCACCAAATTCCTCAAACCAACATCACCACTCCTCCTCAGCATGTCCGCAACGCCATGGATATGCCGAACCTGCACAAGAGCATTAACACGCTCTCACATGCGCCAATTCGTGCGCTTCGCAACCAATGGTTCGATCTCCCCTCTCAATCTCCCTCTTCCCCCACTAACCATATCAGATGCCTCACCACTGCTCGCACCCGCCCTCCTCCAACGTGCTCAATCCCTCACAACCGAGCACGACGATCTCCAGAAAACCCTCAACAGCTCATTCGATTCCACCACAGCGAAACGTGTTGGCGAATTATCTCGTGTAGCCGAAGCGCTGAAAGCATGGCAGACCTCTCAAGCCTCCGTCGCCGAATTAACCTCCATGCTCGACGACCCCGACCAAGACGCCGATCTCGCTGCCATCGCCCGCGATGAACTCTCCTCCGAAACAGGAAAACTCGAATCCCTCGCCCGCAGACTCTCAGCAAGCTTAACGCCCCGCCACCCCTTCGCCGATTTCCCATGCATGCTAGAATTCCGCCCTGGGCCAGGTGGTCTTGAAGGACGGTATTTCATGGATACATTGTTCAAGATGTACAAAGCGCTGTGCATGCGCCGCGGTTACCGACACACAGTAGTAAAGTACGAATTCGCCGATACCGCAGGAGACTCCTCCTCATCCGCCGGCGAGAACCCCCTCCAAGAAGCCATTCTCGAAGTCCACGACCAAGGCGCCTTCGACATCTTCCGCAGCGAAGCAGGCATGCACCGCGTCCAACGCATCCCCAGCACCGAGACCAAAGGCCGTGTGCACACCAGCGCCGTCGCAGTCTGGGTCCTCCCATCGTTCCCTGAGAACGGCGCTGCGAATATCGACTTTGACGACCCAGAGAGTGATTTCTACGTAAACCCGCAAGAGGTCAAGATTGAAACAATGCGGGCGAGAGGTGCGGGAGGACAACACGTCAACAAGACCGAGTCTGCTATTCGGATGACGCATTTGCCTACTGGTACTACAGTGTCGATGCAGGATCATCGATCGCAGCAGCGTAATCGTGAAGAGGCGTGGAAATTACTTCGTTCGCGAATTGCTGATCAGCGACGAGAAGCTCGTGAAGAAGAAGCGTCAAATTTGAGAAACAGTGTACTGTCAAAGACGCAGATCACACGAGGTGATAAGATCCGAACATACAACTACAACCAGGACCGATGCACCGACCATCGTGCAGGTGTTGACGTGCACGATCTACCGAATGTTCTCGAGGGTGGTGAAAAGCTAGACCGAATCATGGACGGCGCAAGAGACTGGCTTGTGAACAAGGACATTGAACTCCTCATGACCGAAGAAGAAGCCAAAGAGAAGATGACTGGCAAGAAATAGAGATGTACAACACTGTAGCATAGACATTGTATTATCATGTACAGAACCCGCCGTAAGCGACCCAAAACTGTTGAATAGATGCGATCCGACGCTTCATATCTTCGTGCCATTATACGTATCAAGAACCGAACCAAACTCCAGCATGCATCCGATGAGGAAACCGCACTCCAAGATAACTCCATGCATCAAAGTCCATTTCACATTAATCCTCCCAGGACAACCTTGCCGATACTAGCCACCTCCGTCTTGACATGACTTCGACTCTGCTCCTCGAAATCTCGTACTATGCCTTGCACGATTATCTTGCGCACGCGCGAATCCGCTTTTGTGAAGAGTTCGGCGACAGGTGCAGAACACTCTCTAGGTGAAGGTACCAACGCCAGAAACCTCGTGTAGCAATCGATCAACACATCGCACAGCGTCGCAAACGTCTCGAAGTAATCGGGATCAAATGGTAACGAAGGCGTGAGTAGGAAAGTATACTCTTCTCCGGGGAGGAGATCTGTTTCAGCAGCTGCAAAGTTCATCACGGATGGTGCAGGACCACCGGCTGCAGGGAGAGAAGCCATTTCGTCGACCATGGGGTGCATGTCGGCTGCTGATGTTGAGCGACGAGATTTACCGCCTGGACGACGGAACATGCTTGGCAGACGCGCGCGGGTGAGTGACGCAGCGGTTGATGATTCGCCGTGGAGTTGTTGGAAGGAGTCGAATTCGGAGAGGAGGGAGTTAAGACTTCGGAGGAACTCGATCGATGTGGAGGAGTACAGGTCGATGATTGTCGGGAGGGAGAGGCCGAGGAGGAGATGGTTCGTTGCTTTGCGACCGAGCTTCCGGGCGTCGAGGGAGGGCATGCGAGTGAGATCCGTCTTCTCAAAGAGATATGTCTTGAACCAATAAATCCGTCCTTCATGTCTATTCCACTGTTAGCTCCCCACCCAAACCGCTCTGCTCAATGTCCAAACATACGCTTTCCGCAGATACTCCAACGTCGCGATGCGCTTATTCGCCAGCTCCGTAACATGGTGATGCATTATACCAGCCTCATTCTGCTGCCACATTCCCGACGTCCCAACCGCTCCATTCGGCATTATCCCAATCGGCGTATTGGGCACAATCCCCCCATAAAGGGTCGTCGACCCCGTCGCACTCCGACTCAACATCTGCACATCCACCGGCGCCGTCGCCGCACTTTCCACACCGTCTGGTCTCGGCGCTACCTTGGCAGCAGCAGAGAGAGCGTAATCCGGCAGCGCAGGAGGCGCCGTAGCATCCGTGACAAAAGCGTTAGGCCCGTTGCCAAACGAACTCCCGCGCCTGCTCGACAGCGACGCCTTTCGTGAGAACGACGCTTTGCGGTCTTTGGGGACTATGGTAGTGTTTAGAGGATCAACGGCGTGTCCGTCGCGCGTGGTAGGACGAGAAGCAGAGTTGGAGGAGAAGATGGATGTTGAGAAGATGGGCGTGCCCGTGTTGTTTGGTGTTTTGGGAGGCATGTTTTTGTGAGGATCTGGCCCTGGGGGGGCGTAAGGTACGGTACGGTTGCGTGCGCTTGTAGTTGTTCTCTAGCCGTGCGTTAAAGGAGGGCGAGGGGTGTGTGGTGATCGGCAGTCGAAGGAGCCAACAGCTGGCGTTTTTCGCCCAGAGCCGCACGCGGATTGCAGCGTCGCAGTGAATCCACGCGGGGGGACGTTTGAGAGATTAGGTGTTTCGTTCGTTTCGCTTGAACGATACGCCTGCAGGCGCTCAGCACCGCTTCGATTGTTCGATTATCTCTCTCGTGAATCTCAATATCGGATCGTCGTGCTCATCAGTTCCTGTTAAGCAAAAAAATGGTGGTGAGAGGGTGTATCGCTGGAAGTTGAACCCCTGGTGCCGAATGTGGATTGGGCGGGAATTGCTTTTGGAATGGAAGGAAAATAAAAGATCCAGGGCCTTGCGCGCGCATGGGTAAGGTGAGGTGAGGTAAGGTAAGGGTTCAGAATGAAGATCCGCTAAACCACCTCCAGCGAAAACCGGAATAAACCACCATTCTTGGCAAGACGCGCATGGAGGATCAGTTTCGTGATTTTAATTGACAGGAATAAGGGCCGATTGAAGATGATCGTTTGTTTGCTCCGTAGTTTGTTATAGGTTTAAATGTGTTGCAGCGAAATTGGGGACGTTGTTGAAGTTGGCCGACAGCTATGCGCGTAACGACGTCCTGTGTCAGTCTATACAGCGATGCATACTCGGATAGGTGTGTGATGCAGTGAATAATACGCTTAGCAGGCAGTTTAGTATCAAGGCCCTGATCGGCAAGCCCGGGATAGTATGTTATGTTATAAAAAGGGTATATTTATATATATAGGGCAAAGAGGTTATACCTAAAGAGGGCTATTCTATATCTATAGGGAGGTCTTACTACCTTTAGAGATAACTTTAATAGTATTTTTACCTACTTTAATTAATATAATTATAGCTAAAGAGGCTAAGTTAACTAACCTTTAAATTAATAATAATTTCCTTACTAAAAGTTAACTTTTAATAGTATAATTAAATAGAATATTATACCTTTAAACCTTAATCTCTTTACTAACCTAGCTAAAAATAATATAATTATTACTATAGCTTAATACTTTATTATAGCTTTCTTTTTTATTATAGCTTTTTTCCTTATAGTTAATAAGTAATTACTAGACTTTATAATAATACTTTTTCTTTATAAACTTTCTTTTTAAAGCTAAGTAAGATTAAAAGTTATATTTAAAAAAAAAAGGCTATAATAAAGCTAGTATTTAAATTATTTATTATATTATTATAGAAAAAGTTCTTAGCTATAAAATAGGACTTTTATTAAGTTAAATTATAATATATAGTAATAAGGAATAAATACTATATTTATTTAAATATATATAATATAATAAAAATAATAAAAAATATAAAAAAAGGAAAAGTAACTATTAATTAATAATAGAAATTAAACCTTAAGTAGTTATATTTTTATATAGCCTTAAGTATAATAAAAAATAGTCTTAGTATTAATAAATATATAACTATTAATATATAATATAAAATCTTTATTAATAACTAATTAATAAAAAGATATATTATAAAAGCTATTAATAATAATACTTTTACTTATTACTAAGGAATACTATTACTATTAGGAAAAAAAGTAGCTTTTTTTAGTAACTTAAAATAAGAAAAAGTTTAAAATAGCTACCTAGTTAAGGTAAATAGTAAATAAAGTAGTAATAAAATTACTAAGGAAAACCTAAAGGTTAAGGTATTTATATAAGTAAGTTAGTAAGTAAGTAATAATTTAGTTAATAATTTACTTTCTTTTCCCTTATTAAGGCTATTATAAACTTTTATAATAAGTAATAAAAAAAGAATTACTATTACTTTAATCCCTTTTAATAATATAATTTCTTTTTTTTAAAAAAAGAAAATAAAAATAATAAATAAAAGTAATAGTAATTTTTATAATCTTAAGAAGCTATTTTTAAAGAGTTAGTTATTTACTTATAATTATATAATATTTTTATAGTTAATTAAAGTAAAGGATTTATAGGGTATAATTAAGAATTATATTTAGTTTTTTATAAAAAACCAGGGTATTAATTTTATAATAAAAATAATAAAATAGCTATAAAAGGATATAAATAATACCTTAGTTTAGAATTTCTTTAATAATAAGAAAATAAAAAAAGCTTTTACTAATACTATAATATAAAATATATAGTATTAATAATTAAAAAAGTATACTTTTTATAGTATTATAAAATATAAAAAGTTAAAGCTTTTATAAGGCTATAAGGTCTTAAAAATATCCTAGTTAGTTATAGCTTTTAGCCTTAACTATAAAGTAATTTTTCTATTTAAAATAAGTTTAGTTAATATATAGATAATATTTCTATAGGTACTAATTAGCTTAAAATTTTTAATATAAAGTAATTTTAATACTAAGTAGGTCTAATCTTAAAAAAAGTAATATAATTTTAATTTAGCTTTTATAAGCTTAAAATAGCTTCTTTTTAATTAGCCTTTTTATTAATAACCTCCCCTATAGTACTCCTTTCTTTATTCTTTATAATACTTCCTTTTTTATTATTTTCCTTAAGATTAAAGTTATTTAAAAGCTTTAAATATACCTAATAAGTTACTTATAGCTAATTTATAATTAAACTTTTTATTTTTATCTTAGATTTTCTTATTATAACCTTATTAGCCTAGTAATAAGCTTTTATAAAAGTATAGATTTTCTATAAAAAAAGACCTTTTTCCTTATCTTAAGGCTATAACTCCTTACTTTTAAAGATTAAAAAGTTATATAGGCTAGTTACTATATAGATTATCTTAATCTAATTACTAAATAAGTACTTAAAAATACTATTTTTTATAATCTTTTACTTTTTTTTATACTAACTAAAAGCCTACTTTATAATTATTTAAAGCTATAAATAGTAAAGGTTATATAATTCCTTTTTATTTATAGGTTTTTTACTAGTATTACCTTAATCTTAAAGATAATATTAAACCTAAGTATATAGAATTAAAATTTCTTTTTATAATTTAAAGCTAGTATTAGTAAGGAAAAATCTTTTTAATAAGACTTTAAAAGTACTATTATAAGTATATCTTATTAGTATTATATTATTAATAGACCCCTTAGTACTTATAAGTATATATAGAAATTATTCCTTAAAGTTAACTATATAAAAGATATTTTAAAAAACTAATAACTTTTTTAATTAAAATCTTTATTACTAAGTAAAAGAAATAAATATTAATATATATATACTATTTATAGCCCTAATAGTACTATTAAACTAATAAAATTTAGTATTTAGCTTAATTTATAAATAAATATATTTAATATTTAGTATTTAAATAAATTTTATATATAGATATTATATAAAGTTAATTAAGTAAAAGAATATTACTAATATAATACTTTAACTAACCTTAAACTAATAGGCTATATTTTTTTAAGGCTTACTATAAGCTATTATCTATAGAAAGATTATAAGCTTTAGTTTAAGAAACTAATATTAGCTATTACTTACCTTAGTATTATTTTTTAATTACTAAGAAAGTTAATAAAAGTTAGCCTTTTTTATTTAAAATAGATTATTAAATATTATATTTAAAGTAAATAATAGCTATAAGCTATAAGCCTAAGAATTAGTAAGGATATTAGTATAAGGCTACTAAGTAAGTAAATTATCCCTATAGTAAGGCTAATAGTAATATTAATAGCTAAGGCTATTTAAAAAAGTTATAATAATAGCTAATTACCTTAACTATTAATTATTAAAATTATTAATAATAATTTTATTAATAAAGTTATTATAAAGGCCTAGCTATAAAAAATATCCTTTATATATAGTATTTAAGTTAACTAATAAAGCTATTATAAGTATAGTAAAAAATACTAATTTATATACTTTTATACCTAGAATATAAATTAGTAAAAAATACTAAAAAATAAAGATATTACTTAGTATCTTGCCCTTATTTAGTAAATTATAAGTCCTTTTATTAGCTTAATATATTAATAGCTTATATAAAGGCTACTAAGTTAATTATTTATTAATTTATTAAGTTTATAGTAAGAAAATAGACCTTAATATAGAAAGGTTAGTTAGCTATCCCTTTTTTTATTACTTTTCTAATAGAAATCCAGTTTATAATATACTATCCCGGGCTTGCTAATCATGCCCTAAGGTCTTACTGTTTTTATTAAATTTTAAAGCAAGCCAGTCAATCACAGGTTCGATACAAGTTACAAACCATCATGCGAAGCAGTGCCTTACCCTACAGTCGTAAGATCGCATTCATGGCGACTGGGAGGCTGCACGTTTTTGTGAGTAAGGGTCCTCAGTCTCATCAGTATCAACATCACAAAACAAAAATAAATTAGTATCTTTAAAAGTAATTTTTCTGGTGCCAAAAGTGTCTTGCATCAGTCATCGCACAACGCCTAAGTTTCGATCCCTTGATTTAAGCTCAGCCCAGCACGCGCTAACACCGTGACGTGTTTGTGAAACTCCAAGACCCCTCATTGTCCCAATTACTCACCTCACAGCCCACCATCGCAACCATCTTCAATAAGAGCAACCACGCATGCATATCAAATAATCATCAAAAAAATGACAACAATTCACATTTTACGCCATGGCCAATCTCTACACAAGTAACTCACCCCATCCCTTTTTTCACCTCGCTGACAACCCAGCGTCGAGAGAGGCTATCCCCACCGGGACCCTCCCCTAACAGACCTAGGCACCAATCAAGCCCGCAACGTCCAACAAACCATGAAAATCCAACCAGACCTAATAATCGTATCACCCATGACGCGAACCATACAAACAATGTACATCGTCTTCCGCTATCTCCTCCACAGCACCAAAACCCCCGTCCAAGTATGGCCCGACCTACGCGAAGCGCACGACGCAACCTGCAACAAAGGAATCTCACGGAAAGAATTAGCAGACAAGTTTCCAAACCTTGACTTTTCAGCTTGTCCCGAGAAGTGGGACTTTCCGCCGCATACCCCGGATGATGCGACGGTACGAGCCGAGAGAGTTCGGCGGCGGTTGAGAGATGTTGCTAGGACTGAGGGCTATAAGAATATCATGCTCGTCACGCATCGAGGTATTGCTGCGTTTCTGGTGCAGGGCGATAGATTCAGCGTTTGTGGTAAGAGTGCCAGTGCAGATTGAGATCTTGGCTGATGATGTAGAACACCGATCATATCGCTTCGCCACGAGTGAAGAAGTCGACAGCGCAAGGCACGGAGTTAACGTAGATACAGGGCTTGATCAGGATTTTGGTCCCACAGTGTTGATACCAGCTGAGAAGCCGAAAACTCGCCAAACCTGACGGGCAATTGCTATCAATAGCTGCAAACTCCTTGTCTGAAAGCAGGCTTGGGCGATCATGAGGGTTGAGAATACAACCTTGGACTACAGTGCTGACCTCGTCTCACTAAGCAAAATAATGATCAACTGGAAATATTGCTAGAAAAGTCCAGTGGTGGCCACGTCAACATAAGCGGAATACCACCCATCCTTTCGCAATCACCGAGCCCACTTTCAATCCCATCACTTCTCACAATTTGGGGTCCATGACAAGTCCAAGTAAGCCGGAACAAACCCATAAAATCTCCCACCGTTTCGAAACAGGAACCTAATTGGATAGACAAGTACCAGCGCCGGAACTATCCAGCAAACTATTGATAGTTTAACTAAAATAAAGAAGCGCTACAGCCAAGCCTCACGAGTATATTTACAAACACCAACCCTCATCTTTGCATCAGTGGCGGTGTAAGCCAATGGGATAGGTGCATCCTGCAGCTCCACGCTTATAGCTATTTACGTTATCCCCGTAAGCCAAGCCACTGCAGGGCTGACCAGTAAAAGCATCCATCTCCGCTGATTCCTTTCAACGCGCTGTGGAGATGGGATGAGAAAATGTCAGCACTAGTAGGGCTGAGCTCGGCATCACGGCAGTTTAAATATCCCAAATCCCAAGGCCATAAAAAAAGAAGTATTCAGTATTTCTTTTCTCCTTTCTCTCAGACAATTTCGTTTACTGAGAAATCATGGCTTTCGTACGACCGTTGCTGTACGTCGCCCTCGGGCTTCTCATGGTGGTTTCCATCATCGAACTATCCTTCATCTCCAGTATGGTTGGTTGGCTACACGGCAACGCCAGCGGGAGTTTCTCATTCGAGTACCGCGGTACAAGACATAATCTCAAAGGCGAGCCTGCAAACTTGATCGTTGATCAGGGACATACCAGCAACGGCGCAGCAGGAACAGCATTCGTCCTCATCGGCTGCGGAGGAATCCTTGCTTTGATTCTTCGCAACAGACAAAACCCAGGAAAATTCAGTCGATTCTTTTACAACACGTGGCTAGTCTTCAACGTCCTCAGTTTACTACTCATCCTCACGGCTCTTATTTACACCTTTGTTGTTACGAATAATCATAATGGACAACGTATCAACCCTGGTGTTGCGGCGGGCCTTGACGATGATGAGAAATATCCTCTTCAGTCGTGGACACCTCAGAATTGGTTCTCTGCATTCTTGAAACTCGACCTCACCAACTCGAATGAGAGAAACGACATTGAACATCACCTGCGTCTTATGCGAGGCTGGCAGTACAACCTTATCCCCTTCTTTATCATCCACCTTGCCGAGACTGGCCTTGCACTTTGGGATGCGATGCTACGACGAAAAGAACCTGTGCCAGCCTATGCGCCACCCAAACACACCGTCTAAGTCAATTTTGTATACAAAAAGGATCCGAATCCTTGCGAGGATGGAACATTATTTTTATTGGGTACATAAACGAAGAAATATGGCATCATACCTCGGTATAAAGTGTATAGAGGGAAATCTTTAATCATATAATAATAACATGAACAATTGATTCACCTACTTTATTCGTGATAGAGGCCAGTAACTCAATTGTGATTACAAATCCTGTACTCTGTAGGGAGTACACGAAGGGCGTGCCAATGAGTCACTAGAGCGCCCAACCAGCGGGGCTTTTTCTCAACACCATACACCATAAAAGCCATCACCAACCTCACGATATTCATATTGTCAAATCATCCACAAACCAGATCACAATGACTTATTCACTCTTCATCGGCAACAAGCGCTACTCCTCTTGGTCAATGCGACCTTGGGTTCTCCTCAAAGCCCTCGATGTCCCCTTCGACGAGAAACTCAACCTCTTCAAACCTGGTCTTCGTCAACCCGACTTCCTCGCTTTTTCACCAACCGGAAAAGTCCCCTGTCTTCACGATGGCGAAACATCAATTGTTGTTTGGGACTCGCTAGCTATCTGCGAGTATATCGCTGAGAAATACCCCGCTGCTTGGCCAAAAGACGCATCAGCACGTGCTTTTGCACGCAGTGCCGCTGCGGAAATGCACTCTAGCTTTGATGCCATTCGCGATGAGTGTTCTATGAACGTTGGGTTGAGGATTGAGATTGGAACACCGAGTGAAGCGCTCCAGAAGGATATCAACCGCTTCAATGAGCTTTTCAAAGAGGGGTTGGATAAGTTTGGTGGGCCGTGGTTGGCAGGCGATAAGTTTACGATTGTGGATGCTATGTATGCTCCAGTTGCTTCGAGGGTCAAGACTTTTGGTATTGAGCTGGATGGTGCGGCGAAGGAGTATGCTGATCGGTTGTTTGAGCACGAGGCTGTGCAGGCGTGGATTCAGGGTGGCATTAAGGAAACGAGCAGAGAGCCTGGCCACGAGGATAATTGTGTGAGAGGCCGAAAGGTTCTGAAGGACTTGACAAAGGAGTAATGTATTGATTAGGAATTGGAAGAGTACCCTGACTGGGATAAAAACTATATAATGAAGAAAGCCCCTGGTGTTTGGGATACGGTTGACTCAATAAAGTGTCCCAGCATTTAGTTTTCCACAGAGGATATTCCCGCCGAGCTCGTACATGCCATCTTTGTAAGAAGGCGAAACGTCTTTCCCCAAATGATAAATGAACCCGCGAATACAGTGATAACGAATGACAGGAAACAAACCAGGATAAATGTATTCTGCACACCCATGGTGTCAATCCAAGGTTGAATACCAAATGTCATAGCACAGCCAATGATGTTCCTCATCAAGATAACAGTCGTGATAGCTTCACCGTCAGCCTCCTTGTAGCAGTCAATAACGTAGGCCATAGTAAGCACAGCTGCACCTGTCAACCCAAAGCCAACGAGCCCCATGCCGACAACGGGACCGATCCAAGGTAACGAATTAGATGCACCGTCGCCGTAGAGTATGAGACCGCCTGACATGAGGAATGCCATGGGGATGAAGACCCAGAGACGGAACTCTGGCTCAAGCCAGCCGCGATTCCGGCGTTTGAGGGACAGGACAAGCTTGTCGTTGAAAGGATCCGCCATCAAGGCTCTGATGGAAGGTTAGCAAGTAGTGCTGTATTGCGGAAGAAGCTTACCTAAAGAGACCTCCAATGAGAGGGGATAGCCAAGTCGGACCGAAGGAATCATTGCTCATGTTATATGGTGACGAGCCCAAGATTGACGCTGTAGTGGTTCCCAAGACAGTAATCCATCATACGCATGCCCCGTACTCGATAGCGCTCTCTATTAGGTAAATATATCGTCAGTCTGAGTAAGGAAGACTGCAGCTAACCCAAACAACGGATGGGAACCAAGCTAGTCGCAGAGGTCGATAGACCTGCCTGAGAGATCGTCCCCAAGTTCCTAGGAGAACAACCCACGAGTGGTCCTGTAGTCGAAATGAGTCTGTTTCCAGAACCTGGCTAACTTTGTATACACTACCATTGGTGAATGTGAAGCGTAGTTGCTTTTCTCCTTTATCATCGTGCTGGACGGCCTCCAAACAGATTCTTGAGCTACATGATCTAGATCTTGGGGCAGCTCCCAATCTCTGGTGAAGTCACTTTCTTCCAAAGTAAAGAAGATAGCAACAAAGAGCATGCCACACAAGATAGCACCCCACCAGTATGTCTAACGCCAACCGAGAGTTTTGATCATGTATCCTGAACAAATTAGACCGACTGAAGAGCCGGTTGATAGACCGAAAGCATATATACCCAAGGCAAAACCTCGTTCATGAGCAAAGAAGATATCAGCGATCGAGATGGGAACAAGAGCTTCGTATGGCGCGCGGCCTAGCCCAAAGAGGACGTGAGCGCCGATGAAATTACCAGAGTTTCTTGCAGTTGCAAGCCAGATATGGCAGCCGATCACTACAGCCAGACTAGAAAGGTATGCGATGCGCCGACCAAACTCTGCCAGACATTAGCATGCGTACTACGACGATTCACAATACTCGCTATGGGAAAGAGGCGTGAAAAGAATGTTTTCAACACCAAGCATTAGCGTCAAAGCAGTACCAACGTTGAGTTGATTAATCGATGTCCCAAGCGCATCTTGAATATCAACATAAACAGAACTTTCCCAGTTGCCGAGGGCGGTCATGACAGTGCTGTATATGACGAGTAAGAAGAGGTGATATCTCTTCCGCAACGGATCACCTGAGTGGATCGCCCAGACTGTCGGATGGAGTGGGCACAAGGATAATGTCTCCATGTTCGTTGGTATTGTCAGATGGTCGAGTGGCGAGGTAGACTAGTCCGGGGACGGAGCGGGAAGGGGGGTTTCAACTCCATGATGAGTAGTTAGAGTGATTTGATGGTTAGTTTGGTGGTGAGGTGACAGGTCATTGTTCAAGACGAAAAGGTGACTTGATAGACTTCACAACTCTAAGTTCTGTCTGCTGATAAGGAGTTCAGCGATAATGGTCAAGCTGCCGATGATAATGCCGGTCGTTCATGATAGGGGGAAAACCTAGGGGTCTAATCAGGCCAAAAGAAGTCTTCCGACACATTAAAACTTAAGGCTAGAAGGGACAATGGCCTGATGACTAGCAGATCAATTATTCATATGAGATAAGAAGTCGGAATTGCGGGAGAGGCTATGGCGATTTGAGTTCCGACCCAGACTGGGGGGTACATTAAATTAAGGTATTTAAAAAAATTAATCTAAATTACTCCAAGTCTATACTAAACTATACGAAATTTACTTAAACTTACCTAAGGCTTCTTATCTTTTAGGATCAAGATCTTAAGTTTTATTATATTTCCCTGCCAGACTAAGCTCCACTAGGTCTTCCGGCAGACTAAAACTGATCCTTGTCTGACTGCTCGCCAATAGCTTGACTGGGGTTTTATCTCGAACTCCAACATCCAGCAGTATATCCGTAGGTTGTCCATCGGGGCAAGAAAACTCAGGCCCAAATTTCGGGTATCAAAAATAAGCTCAGCAAAAGATATCCTAAATCTGATAAAGATATCCTAAATTTATCCCAAGTTACCTAAGTCTTTTTATCATTTAAGATCATACAGCTTTATTTAGTCTTATATCTAACTAAGTTCTGTCTGCTTGTGCGCCTTCTCCCTCCCCCGTCCGCGTTATCCTTCTAAGGGGCCAGGTCGAGCTTGTAGCCATAGCTTTGCATATCCTTCAGAACCGATGCAACAGGAGTACCGTATGTTGTATCGTAGCCCGTAGTGTACCTCGGGTCATTCCTCTTTGTACCAGCTGTCAATAGCAGCATGACGCGACCGTGAATGTCGAAAATTACGGACCCAGAGTCGCCGCCTTTGGAAAATGCGCTGCCATCAAATCCTATGGTGCACCATTCCTGAGATGTGAAAAGTACGCCCTCAATAGGCTCGCGGACGACAGATCTGATTCCGTTTATGCATCCAATGCTGAACCCGGACTTTCCTCCATGCATCATCCCAATCAAACCTCGGGAACCATCGTCCTGGATTTCAGCTTCCATGTCTTCTAGGGACATGACATCTGGTCCAATCGCGACTTCAGAGATAAACTCAATGCCCATATTGTCATCCACACGATTAGACTCGAGCATCTGTCTAAATCCTCCTGTTGCTGGCAGTTTGTTCCTAAGTTGGGATAGTGCAGTTGTATGCTTATCTTTGGATAGTTTAATAAGCGCCCAGTCCATCAGCCTCCCCTCCGAGACCCTGAATGGAGGTGAAAACTCAACACAGCCGAAAGCAGAAAACTTCTGATCGGCAGGGTGACCCTCAAAAAGGGGTTTGTAGGCTTGCAATTTGGTAAATTTGGTTCTGTTCCTTTCCTTTTGCTCCAAGGCGGCTTCCTTAAGGTCTCCCTTGTGAAAAGTATGTATCAACTTGTAAAGACCTTCGTCTTGGGTCTGAAAGTAGTGTTGCATGTCATCGAAAGTGTCCTGTCCTGGCTGGGTAATCTCAAGGGATTCTTGGGAGTTGTCGAGAAGCTGTTCCTTGTTATATACAACATGCCGGCACGTCAGGGCATATACGGTGGTGGCGTCTTGGCTATCACGAAGGTATAAGCCCTTGGTGCCTTCTTTCTTCCGGTTGTCAAGTGCGGCGATGTTGGTACCAATGTACTCTGTGAAGTGGAATCTGTAATTGTAATCCATCTCACTGGCCAACGGGCCAGGAAGAAGTCGATCGTTGTGAAGTGGGAGCGGCTGCTGTCCCTGTGCTTCTTCTTGGGGACTAAGAGGGGTCGATATAGATCTGAAGTGTTTGCCCTCTTTCATTTCGACTTCCACATCACCTAGACCCATATCCTCCAGGATTGACTTGCAGCGACAAACCGCCTCGTACCCTTGAATGAAAGTGGTTGAGTTTTCCGGGACAGAAATGAGCATAGTGACAGGGTTTTCCCGTTTCACCTCGTTCGGTTCGACGTGGCGATTATACCGGACCCTCAAGATATCAATAGCTGTCCAGTCCAAGTCACCCAGGGCCTCCATGATAGAAATTTGGAGTGGGCTGTTCGGCTCATTCCATGGCTGTTGTATGACGTGGCCAGTAGCAACTGCAAGCTTCTTTCTCTCTGGGAAGTCATCGGAATGGTGGCGAGGCCAGGCCGCGGTGCTCGAGCGTGCAACCAGGAGGGGCGAGCTTGGGAGGCCATAGAAATAGTCCCGTCGCTCTTCTTCGCTGGGTGGCTGTGGGAACGTGCTAGCGTTTTCTTGACGCCATTGACGGTGTTGTGCGAGATTGCCAGACGTCATGTTGAAGTAGCCGAACTCGCTTTTTTGTTTCCTGTGGTCTCTTTTCTAAGGAGACAGAAGCAAAAGAGCACCTTCGGAATGAGATCTTTGGTGCGCCATGGTTGGATGCTGGAGGGACTTTATATCATGCGTGCGTGGCGAAAGTACCAAGGTAAAGGTCTCCAGAAAGTATATGTAGGAAGGTTAATCTAGGAGTTCTTTCCTATCCACTATTTTGGAAGATCCTTGGCATTATGAAAATTAAGGCAGGTAGTAGCTGGTTCACCCCGAAAGTCAAACCTGTCGCTCTTAGAGTTTTGGCCAGATCCACAAGTAAAAGAACCAACAACTGGTCTATGAAAGCAAACCATATTCTAAAGCATAACCTTATAGGCAGTCATCGCGGTGACTTTTGTCGGGTTTATACCTTGGCCTCTATCAAGCTTTTCAATTCATTGGCTGTGGGCGAGGACATCAGCCGTCACCTGATGCATCTGCGACAACTCTATCTCGCAGGTAGGATTATAACAGTGTAGATTTAAGTGTTACAGGTAGCGAAATTGATACTGACGGAAATTTAGGAAACTTAGATGACACATAATCAACAATACTAAATACAAATCAATCATAAAGAACCCCTAATCAACGGGAATCTATAGGACCATCACAACAATGTAGCATCGGGATATAAAGCCAATATTATATAACCCTGTTCTGCTACTGTAGCTGTTTTTTCTCTGGAGGTCTTGGTTTGGAGTAGAAAAAGTATCGAGAAATAACGGTATAGTGATGGCTGTATATCGTTCTCTAGAGTGTTCGCCTTTTCAGTTCCATCTTGGGTCCCGCCGAGAGCTAAATCAATATCGGATGGTGTCCGGCCAGTGGGCACAGTATGGGGAACGCCAAGTTCCTTTGGTAACTTCTCTAATACTTCCATAATGTGCGTGTTCATTCATGGCCGAGTGAAACTCGGCCGAGAGTAGCTGTCAGCGAATAATTGCAGGATTAACTTGAGAGCCAATGAGTGACGCAATGGCTCCATAGCTCTCATCCCGCTGGCTCACATATGAGAAAACTGGCAGTCGACTCACCGGGAAAACAATCTCGGGCTGACCAGACATGGGTGTCTGAAAGGCTGGCCTGAGTCCCCAGCCAAATTCGTCCTTATTAGTTAACTCTAGTATTAGGGAAAAGAGCGCAGAATGTTGCTATAAAGGGGTGGAACCTCTGCGTCATCTGGCAGCTGGGTAGAACTCACTCTAGTCTGCATTCGCGGCGTCAATCAGGCTCATGGAACTTGAACGGCGTAATCACAGTCGTATTTCGCCTAATATAGTCTGGAAAAGGGCTTGAAACTCTTGTGGCTTAGACTGCAGCTTTGAGAAGTGTTGTTCGGTCATGTTGCTGGACAGAGGATTGACATAAGATGGACGACCAAACTTGGCCTGGTACTCATTTCTGAATTTAGATCGCTCTTGCCATTGAACCCAGACGATGCAATCGTAGAAGACGTTCTCGAAGTATTCCATAATGGCTTCGAGTCAGGATGGGACTCCTTCCACTCTTGATGGAAATTCACATTGCATCGCGTCACACCCAAGACTCTGTCGAATGCCTAAACTGTTTTGTCGTAAATCTCTAGCGCCCTATCGTCCTCGACGGGGAATACATGACTAGGGTAGATTAAGGTCAAGGATATGTCAGAGGTTCTGTTTGTATTGTCTGGGTATAGGTGTAGAGGACAGCGTGAAGGACGTTGAGGTTCCTTGAGATAATACCAATGGCGTGGAGATCACCAATGCCGAGACAAGAATGGTATTTCACTTGACCCGGGCTCAGACGCTTTCCGCCAGAGCTCACCTATGGAAAATAACAGTTCCTTCAACGCCCAAAGCTCCCCTGAAGGGTCGGAGGCCGTAGACCGACTGGCTAGCTGCCGGTTGGCGTACACTTCCACCAGCTTTGCCCATGTCTATGTGATTATTTTGGTGAACATGTCTGACGAGGCTTACTGTCAGTACCAATTGTAAATTCGATCGAATTGTAGGTACTTGCTGCAGCGCTTGAGCCATAGCTGCTCCCACCTAGCGACCTGAGAGGGTCACCGCGGGAGATTCAGGGAGCATGAAAGTCAGCAAAGTAGCCGGTAGGATCTTCGGCGTCAGCGAACTGACTCATGCCTGTCTTGCCCACAACGACAGCGCCTAGATCCAGCAATAGATGGATGGCGGAGGGTTCCGTGACTTGATAACGTGGATACACTGTAGGCTAAAGGGGGGGGGCAAACTTTTTGGCGCCATTGATATCAAAGTTATCCTTGATTGCGACTCTGAGACCATTTAATGGCGTCTCGGGGTCTGGCGCGATGTAGAGACAGGAGAGGGCACCTATGGCCTGGTTTGGGTATAAACCTGCTGTCGTTGCGTTTAAATCTGTGATGCTTTCATAGATTGTTAGCGAGGAGGAGAGATTATAGCATAGCCTAAAGAAGAACTCTGATTGAGAGATCACGATTCGGACAGTGACTGAACGAGCGACGCAATAAAAGCTGCGTGTGTATCTGTGAAGAGTTTCCTCACTGGTAAAAGCCCGTGGCAGTGGCAGAGTAGGGCCCCCCGTTAGAGCATCGAGTTCCAGCTTTATTTGACCGACCAGGGCAACTCGATATGTACCAAGAGATTGTAATCGATCCGCGAGTTTGTGGCAACTGGGGTTTAACATGATTGACTGCATCATGGTGGGCAGAGACAACAAAGGACAGGAACGGCCACCCCAGACGTCGTCTGTTCGATGGAAACGGTGGACGATATTGTCCAAGTTTTGGACTGACAAGTCGTCAATGCTCTGGGTCAACAGAATAATTGTCGCTGGAACGAGTTCAACTGGGAGGTCAATGATGAGGGGAAACTATTAGAGGGAGCGGGTCGCCAATAGCACGGATGGATGGGGACGTGAAATGATGGGGGTTCCATTAAACCTGCTAAACTACCTAGCAAGGCACCTACCTGTTCGCTATAATCACAATAAAAAGACTCTGAACGAAGGACGGTAACAGATGAAGGCAAAAACGCCAGGTCATTGTTGCTGCTGTGAGAGCGTTGTGGGCGGGAAATGTCGGACAAAATAGGCTCGTTACTGCTGGGAGTCAATAGGCATCATCAATGTCTAGACGAGTCTGATAAGAACAACAAGTGGGAGCCATAGGCGTGACGGAGATAGCAAGGGGATTTCGATGATGTCAATGGTCGTCAGGTGTCAAATAAGGGCGGCGGCTCCAACCTGCTCATGATGGAGATGTTTTTGCGAAATCAAAACAAGCATTGGAATGGCCACAGCAGCGCTAACGGTAGCGGCAGCGGTAAAGATAAGGGCAGCGATACCTAAGGTAGCAGCAATAATATGATACGTAAGGTAACGAACGATGTTCCTGTCTACAAGCCTTAGCCCAGCCCGGGCTTGTTTGGGCTTTCGCGGCCTTGATCAGGCGGACGACAAATAAATTCACGTGCGGCAATCAAGCAAATACAAGAGCCAGCGACCAAGTGGCACTGTCGCTAGGTGCTCTAGTGGACGTACTTGATAACACAGACCGACATTCAGGGCGGCGGTTAACCTAGTGCAGGCTCGCTTGCTAGAACAGAAAGCATTTCATGTCACTCAGAACAGTGCGAGTCAATAGAGACAAATTGGTTCATCGATCGTTTCTCCAGTTGGGTTATCTTTTGTATCGTCAAATGCTTCAACAGGTTATGTAACAAAAGAGAAAAGGACTCATCACCGTGTAAGTTTCATCAGTGAACTGGCAAGCATACATATTCTTGGACAAATAAGCCATTCCACATATAGGCGTCTGAATCTCAAAGTCGGGCTTTTGTGCAACCTCAAACTTGACATCTTGCACGTGATAGGCTGTTGCCTGATTCAATTGCTCAACCAACAACCTCGAGGTTTCACCCTCCACTTATTACATCAGCCCCGTCACGTTTTCTAATCCTCTCCAAATTTGGTAGTTGAGGGTGCTTGGATATGTCTCTTTCAACTGGCAAAAGTAACGGCAATGCATCAATCGCCTCTGACGAGTCCTGTCGGTTTGAAACCATCCAGATTATCGACACAGAGGAGCCTGAGTTTTATCGAAGAGGTGGCTTTCACCCAGTTCACATCGGCGATCACTTTGACGGCAGACGGTACCGAATTACCCACAAGCTTGGCCATGGTGGTTTCTCTGTTGTATGGCTAGCTTGCGACACTTGGGAGTCAATCTGGGTGGCACTCAAGATTGTGGCTGCTTCGGACTCCTCTATGATGGAAGGACAAGCAGTCATGTGCCACAATATTATTTCAAAAATGGATGACAAAAGATTCGTCACTTACAAACGCTTCTTTCACATCGAAGGACCTAATGGCCGCCATCTATGTCTGGTACTACCACTTTGCGGTCCTTCTTGCAACACCATGTCCAAATGTCTACAGAGTAGATTTCATCCCTGGCTGGGACGTCGCGTGGCTTATCAAGCTACAAAAGCTATCGCAGATCTTCATTCTCAAGGGCTTTGTCACGGAGGTAAGCAGCGTATCTCCTCTCACTTTCGATTTACTGATTCTCTAGACTTTACCCCGAGTAATATCGTCTTTCGCATTCGTAACCTCAATCATTTAGATGATCAAGATATATACCGTCTTTTTGGTGAGCCTCAACGCGATAGCTTGAGAACGATATCGGGCCAGCCTAGTGGTGCAGAGGCGCCGAGGTATATCGTTGGTAATCTCGACTTCACGTCAACAGAAGACCTCATACTTGACGATATCTGCTTGATCGATTGGGGTCAAGCATTTCTTTCCTCTTCTCCCCCGAGGAAAACACTTGGGACCCCTCCAGGCTTTCTGGCGCCTGAGGTGGCAGTTGGAAAACCTGCCAGCCCGGCGAGTGATGTTTGGGCTTTGGGCTGTTCTATCCTACAGATCAGGTCAAGCTCTTCTCCTTTCTCAATTCCCAACGTCGATAGCCCAGCAAACTTGCTTGGATGGGTCAGCGAGTACCTTGGCTGCATGCCGACATCATGGGGTGAGCCTCTATTCGATGATGATGGCCTCCCAACGACGGACACGACCAATGGCGATCCCCTAGGCGAAGTGCTCGAAAACACGAGATCGCTCACGCAATGGATCAGAGATATCTGGGATCAGCCAGAGAATCTTGAGGAGCTTCGGTCAGCATCAACCGCGCCAGAAAGAGTGAAGGATGAGAACAAGCCATATCTGGAATGTTACAGTAACAAATTTTGGAAACCGGCCGCGATCAGGATTGACAATGTCTACCTTGGAGCATACTCTGACAAAGTTGATAAGATCATTGAGTCACTGCCGAAGACATCGACGCAAGAAGTTGACTTGCTATCTGATTTGATCTCCAAGATTTTTGTTTACGAGCCTGCACAACGAGTGTCTGCAAGAGATATCTTAGCTCATCCGTGGTTTCACATGGACGATACAAGATGAAGATTTGCTTCCAGCGTCTTGAAGAAAGTGATGAGATCATGATTAGAGGATTCAATAGACAAAATACAATTGCAGATTCGAGGTGACACGTTGTGCCATTACAAGGCTTTTACCCGGCAGTTATTCCCGGAGTGTCGTGGTCTAGAAGCCGGCTCTGAGCCGGCGGGTAAGCTTCCGGCCTGGTCTGGGGTTGCCACGCCGGGATATCCAAGATCTTATTCATGCAATCGTCATCAAAATAAGGTGACTATTGACCGATATACGGATGCTCTCCGTTTTCGGTGTGGCTCATCAGCGAAAATTCTCGAGATGATCCTCAAGGATGGAAATGTTGCTCTCGCAATGTTCAAAGCTCCTCCGGCTTCGCTATTGGTGGGCTGACAGTAAGACGATGGGAACGGAGTGAGCGAATTGCCCCTGATCGGTGCGACTGAGCGAAATGAAGAAATACATTAGACCATATACAAACAATTGAACGCATAAAGTATTCATCCCTGACAAATACTCGGTCAAGAGTCAACTGGTAGCATTCGTGGAATGTTGACAGTCCTGTCACACGATACGGTCACGTGCTTTTACCAAGATCCTGAGTCATCACAATCACCCCGCCAAAATCTTTGACCCCTCCAAAATCTCGGGCTTTCAAATTGGGGCAACGAGACCTACTTCTACCAGACGCTTCCCACTCCGTTCTTGCATAGACGAAGACGAGATCGAAAACGAGACCTATAGACGCATACGAGCGAGACGAAGCTACAGCACACGATTGCCACAGCAAACACTCTACCCGACAAACCTTCCCTCCTCCAACCCCGCCATCATGAGCTTCGACGCTGAGAGCGCGGCTCCAGTGCTCGCCACAGCCGACTTCAAGACTCTCGGTCCCTTGGCCGCTGATCTTGACAAGCACCTTACTCTCCGAACCTACCTTGGAGGCTATACCCTGAGTGAGGCCGACGAGAAGGTGTGGACTGCTCTCCGCACCAACAAGGTCGCCATTGGCCTCGTCCGAAAGGGCGCCTACGCCAACATCACCCGGTGGTTCAAGTTCATCGAGGATGCTCACCCTGAGCTGAAGGAGAAGCTCAACTCTGGCAAGGAGAAGCGCGTCGGTGGTGCCAACTACAACATTGGCCTCCAGAACACCGAGAACGGTGTCGTGACCCGTTTCCCTCCCGAGCCCAGGTATGTTCTTCACCGAGCAAGCATCGCGTGACTTTACTGACACTTTCAAGTGGTTATCTTCACATTGGTCACGCAAAGGCCGCTCTCCTCAACGATTACTTCGCCAAGACTGCCCCCGATGGCAACGGCAAGCTCCTCGTCCGATTCGATGACACAAACCCCTCCAAGGAGAAGCAGGAGTTCGAGGACTCTATCCTCCACGATCTCGAGTTGATGGACATTAAGTACGTCTCCGTCACTCACACCAGCGACTACTTCAAGGAGCTCTACGAGATTGCCGAGCAGATGATCCTCGACGGGAACGCATACGCCGATGACACCGATCCCGAGATCCAGAAGGATGACCGCAAGAACCGTCTTGCCAGCAAGCGACGTGACCGTCCTGCTGAGGAGAGTTTGGCCATGTTCAGAGAGATGAAGAACGGTACAGATCTGGGCCGAAAACACTGCATTCGTGCTCGCATCGCCTTCGACTCAAGCAACGGTTCCATGCGAGACCCCGTCATCTACCGATTCCCCAATTGGAAGGGCGCCGAGCCCGCTCCTCACCACCGAACCGGCTGGGACTGGAACATCTACCCTACCTACGATTTCGCCTGCCCCGTCGTCGACAGTCTCGAGGGTGTCACCCACGCGCTCCGAACGACCGAGTATGCCGACCGCAACGAGCAATACCACTGGTTCATCAACAACCTCAAGCTCCGCAAGGTCAACCTCTGGGAGTTTGCCCGTATCAACTTTATCCGAACATTCCTTTCCAAGCGAAAGCTTACCAAGGTTGTCGACACCGGTCGTGTCAGCGGCTGGGATGATCCTCGTCTGCCCACCGTCCGCGGTATCCTCCGTCGCGGTCTGACCGTTCCCGCTCTCCGTGAGTTCATGTTGAAGCAGGGACCTAGCCGGAATATCGTCACCATGGACTGGACAACTATCTGGGCTATCAACAAGCGAATGCTCGACCCCGTTGTACCCCGGTACATGGCCATTGAGGAGAAGGACGCCGTTACTGTCACCGTGACTGGCGGTCCCGAGAAGTCATACAAGGAGGACAGGCCCAAGCACGTCAAGAACCCCGACGTTGGTACCAAGCAGGTCACATTCGGACCCAAGCTTCTCCTCGACCAAGCCGATGTTGCTGAATTCGCCGACAACGAGGAGATCACCCTGATGAGCTGGGGTAACGCCATTGTCCGCGGCCTCGACAAGTCGGCCTCACCCATCAAGGACCTCAACCTCGAGCTGCATCTCGCCGGCGACTTCAAGACCACCAGCAAGAAGGTCCACTGGCTAGCGGCCGACCCCGAGAACCTGGTCAAGGCCGAGCTCTGGGACTTTGGCTACCTCATCACCAAGGACACGCTAGAGAAGGATGACAACCTTGACGACTACCTGGCCGAGACAACCGCCTGGAAGGTCGATGCGCTGGTCGACGCTAGCATCGCCGGCCTCAAGGAGAACGACTTTATCCAGCTGGAGCGCAAGGGATACTACCGCGTGGACAAGGCTCTTGGCCAAGGACCCGACGGCCGAGCTGTCCTGTTCAAGGTCCCCACAGGTGGCCAGAAGGGTTAAGCAAGCTAAGCTAAGCTAAACAAAAGGGCGGGGGTTTTTATGAAGTCTTGTGTGATTTGACGACGGACATGTAGTTATGAAAAGACAAAGCACCGTGGTAGAAATGCGAAAAAAGAGGAAAAGGTCAGGACCATCATGAAGTCCCTTGCACAAATTTCCATGCAGCATATGTCACGCTGTTCCTTTCGCGATGATGATTCGCTCTGTTGATGTCAGCGCTGATGCAGATCCACCAAAAGCGGTATCCTCTCGGACACGATGGGAAAATCCCTGCAGAAAAGTGTGCTTCTCAATGCGCATCAGGATGTACAGTGAGATTTGAACAGCGGGCAGGTCTGAGGATACGAGAGGGGGCGATTGATCGACCCTGTAATCAGCTACACGAGAGGGGAAATGATGGTGCGGTTTGTATCTCCACATTAGGCGGAGATTTTCTAGAAGATGATCGATTATGACGTTGAATATGTGAAGTGAATAGAAGTGATTCGGATATACGTACTTATTGGAGATGGATGGATGCACTGAGAATTGGTGAGATGTTGGATGCACGGGTTAAAACAGGGCCCTAAGAATAGAATATAGAACGGATCTAGCGCGTCGCTAACCCCGCTGTAGCAAGCCTTGATGTCAGCCCAGAAGGGCTGCTCCCGCATCGTGGCGTAGAAAAAACGGCCTCGATGCGGTATTACTAACGTTGGGCATGTACAGTCTAGACAGTAAGGAAACATGACTGAAGGTAACGTGAGATTCGAGTAATACGAGACGCTACATCGAGCGATGGATCAAGAGCATCTCCACAGTTTCTGACGTAGAACCAAGACGGAAACATCGGAAATACTGTACATTACCCAACGGAAGAATTATCTGATCAGGTTCTGTTTGCTATTTTGGTCCTTCTTGCGGGGACGGGGCCCGACTTCACAGCAAAGCAATACGAGAGCTTCTGCTTCAATTATGCGCTGATACAGTGAATCACGAGGCAGCAATTAAAGAATAATACTACCGTTTTATGCTTCTTCTGCGCCGCTTTATGCTTATGCATAGTTTCTACGCCTCCCGCTGCGGTTCATCGGCTGATGTCGGTGGATGCGATACGAGATCCAGCTTCGGCATGTCGATCACCTCGTGTTGCTCAACGCACGAGGTCTCTACTACAAGGGAAGTTGAAGCTGGAGCTCGCGATGAGCTGGCTATAGCACGGATCAGTATAGCTTTGTGGGACTGAGCTTAGAATAGCTGGAGGTTCTATGTCATAGTTTAGACCAGTGGTGTAGAAATGTCTATATAAACAGCCATCAACCTCTCTTCCTTCTCATCCCATCTCATCATCACACTCACACACACATCTCCTCTACACACAACCACAAACAAACCACAAACACACTCAAAATGAAGTTCTCCGCCGCAGTCTTCACCCTCCTCGCCGCCACCGGCGTCACAGCCGCACCGGCCGCAGACTCGGTCAACATGATGGCCTCAACCGCGCAGTGGACCATCCGCGACGCCAAGCGCTACTGCCGCTCCGACGACTCCATCTGCAACTGGAAGTTCGGCATCGACACGGGCAACGGCAAGCCCTACGAGTGCCGCTACGACGTCAAGGGCCCCGGCGCCAGCAAGAAGCGCAGCGCGGGTCCCAGCACCTGCGGCGACTTCACCATCACCTCTGGCTGGAGCGACCAGTTCGGCGCTGACAACGGCTTCACTACGCTGTCTGTTGTGTCCAAGTCGAAGCGGCAGATCATCTGGCCTGCTTATACCGACAAGCAGCTTGCTGGTGCTAAGATTGTTAAGCCTGATCAGTCTTATGCTCCTGCTTCTCTCCCCAAATAAGCGACACTGGATTAATGGTGGAGGATTGGATTGACGGATGATAATTGCTTGTACATATTTGAAGTACGGAAGGTTTGGGGTCACAATACATGGACGCACGCATTCAGCATCATTGGTCAATTATTCCCGAAGTGAAAGTGTGACATCCATCGCTTCATCGGCCGAGTGCCGTTGTGCTTTCGGCCGGACAGTTCGGCACCTTGTAACGCAACCAACATTGCACCACATGAGCATGCGCAACAATAACAGCCAGTATAACATTGCATACTCTGCAACACTGACTGATGATAGCGAGCCGTAAACTGTCGGATAGATACCTGTTGGTCGAAATGTTTGTCGTGTACAAGTTACTCAATTGGTGTGCAGACCGAATACTAACCCAACGCTTCTCGGGGACAGTCAGTGATGTAGCAACGCGTAATTAGAAAACATGGATTGAATGAGTTCCCTTCAAAATCTCCGAATACTATAACAAATTGTCAATTGATATCTTATCAATTCCCCTCGGTCAACTTTGGAGCGTGGGGCCTTGTTGCATCGCCTGGAGCTTAGCGGTCTAAAAACCCCGGTTACCCTGCAGATGGCATATTTCCAATTCTCGGCGGCGTTGGGTGTTGTCATTGGTAAACGATTGTTTGAAGACCAGGAGGGTCTTGATCACATGCGGTACGTCTATTTGATTGAACTAGTGGTGATGCTTTTACGTCGTGTTTGAAAGCTCTGGTTTTTGACCTCATCCGCATTCAATCTACAACTTCCAAAGTATTGACAATTTGAGGGTGCCGCACAGAATGAAGGCGCATATGGTGCACTCTTAGTGAAGAAAGGTTAATTAAGGTATCTATTGCCAATGAAACCCTGCGCTCTATGGAATCGCATTTATTAAAAATTTCTCCTACATATTCAGCTTTGTCGACGTTGGTGAACGCCAGCGGTTCGATATGATGATTCGCCGCAACACCCGAAATTGAAAGCGCTTGAAGATCCCCGCCTAAAATTTAGCTTCACGATGGAAAACCACAGAACTCAATTACGTCGTCACATCTTAAATCGCACATCCGCCTTGAAGATGTCAATTCTGTGATACGTGATAATGCCAGAAAGGTTAGATCAATGTTGCACACGTAGACCGTTCTGGCCGTTTCCACAATTGATGCGCGTCCAACCGTCGGGAGCAGATCACTAGCCTTGTACACACAATTCTAGAAGCCTGTGCTAGAACTGACCACGATGAAAAATGTGGCTGCGAAGTGAAGTTACCCAACCTCCAAATGCTGCGATACGTCAGAGAAGCGCCGCGAAGTTGACGCCGTGGCGGGGGAACAAGCTCTCATTCTAATCCCGCAACAGGCGCCAACATAAACACCAAGGGGCCTCATCCACACCGACAAAAGACGCGTCGATACGAAGTACAATATATATTCACCAGAAAATGCAAATTGAGATCGTCGGAATAAGGCGTTCGCCAAGCTGAAACAAGATGATGCCAACTCAGAAACGGTGGTAAAACCCAAGACCGACGACACGCGTATGTCTTAGTTAGCTTGGCGCGTACCAATTGACATTTCCCCTTCTCTACCAAAAAAAACAAAGAAAGTTACGGATACATAATGAGCCCGTTGCTGGGACACATACATAGCCACACGGGTATTTTATACGAGCGCGAGTGACAGTTTGGTGTGTGTTTGGCATGTGAGGACCCGGGACGCTCGGGGGAAATGTCATGCTGTTTACTCCCGCCAAGTAATGACGGTCTGCCAAGACGCCCCTTTGATCAAATCTGGGCATTAGCCTCACGAGGCCTTATTAGCTACCAGTCACGCAGTAAACCAGGTTTATTCTTCTTCTTTCTACAGTCAATGAACGAACATGTCTATGACTGTGTCACCAGCTCACTCCTCATTCCAGTATCTCCCATGTCTCGCGTGCACCTCAAACCTTGATTCCTTGCAGCGCCGTGTTTCAGTGGTCGCGGAGGAAGAATAAGGTAATATTTAAGCATACCAGGGGCTGGGCCAATTGGGTGGAGTTGGGCGCATTAAAGTTTAGCGCCCTCTTCTGTGAAAGGGGGGGAATCTTTTAGAGGAGTACTTTGTAACTGTCATAGATTAGAGGGGAGGGGAGGGTATATTGTTATCGTGCAAGGGCTTGCTTGCGCGGCCCGTTCAAAATCTCACGGAGATCTTGGCTCTTCTTTGTTATTGCGATGGGACTTCACCTCACTTTGTCTCATCCATGGGTCGTGATGTTTGTTCCGACGAGGTCTCCTACAGTTATCGTCTTGCCTTTAGTGCAATTCATCATGCACCGTAAATCAGGTTCAAAATGTCAATTACGTGGCTGCCCCCTCGCCAAGACTTGACCATTTGCCAATAAAGTCATGATCAAAACACCCCATGCCACTGGCGTCTTGGCTCTTCAACCTTCTTGTCTCGTCGATAGGCCTAAAACCCGCCAAGGAAATATACCTCTCGTCGCAGCGCCTGCACTGCCCCGATGCCCAGAGACTTGGCTCGTACCAATAAACTTGCCAGTGCCTTTTTAATTCCCCCCTTGTTTTTGTGTGTGCTTTGTATATACGTAGTAAAGAATAGATCCCCGGCTTTCCGTCCCACCTTTGATCTACCCAGATCTCTCTTCTGTCGGCTTTCTTTCTTACCTCTTGCATTCGCTTTTTTTTGCTGTAAACTTTGACATCGAAAACGCTCGTTTTTTATCCCATTTGGACTTTTATTTCCCGGTCCTGTCTTCTTTTGGCGGGAGGGTTTACTTCGTACGTCGAGGTCTGGTGCTTGTGTCGCTCGCTTACAAGCTACCTCGATTGACCACCATATCACGACATCGCCTCATATCGACAACCGTTTCTTGCAGAGGGACTCATATTTGATCACGGCGGCATCATGTTTTCGTCGCCGACATCGTTTGTGGCTCAGGCTGCGCTTCTGGGAGGTCTTCTCGTTCAATCGGTCGACGCACAGTACTACAAGATTGGAACAAAGGGTACGATGCCGACAACTGCAGTAGAGGGAAGAAGAGTACTGACCGTAAAATAGATGAGATTAAGCAATCGGCACGGGCACTTGCGTACGATCTCATGCTGCAATATGACGGTAACCAGACTGGCATGATTCCCGGTATCTTGCCCGGTCCTCCCACAGAATACAAGGGCGACTACTACTGGTGGGAAGGCGGAGCAATGATGGGAACATATATCGGTGCGTCGGCATTGACAGCTCACCGAAATGAATTGAAGACTAACTGGGGCCAGATTACTGGAAACTCACCGGCGACGAGAGCTACAACCACGTAGTGATGGAGGGCATGCTTCACCAAACAGGCGACGGCCACGATTACATGCCCAGCAACCACAGTGCATCCCTCGGAAACGACGATCAAGGCTTCTGGGGCATGTCCGCCATGCTCGCAGCAGAGAACAAGTTCCCCAACCCACCCGAGGACAAACCCCAATGGCTCGCCCTCGCACAGGCCGTATGGACGACACAGGCCAAGCCCGAGCGACACGACGACGAGTGCAACGGTGGAATGCGATGGCAGATTCCCTTCACCAACTCTGGATACGATTACAAGAACAGTGCGTTTGTCCCGGGATTGAACGCTGGGGAGGTGTAGCTAACCTTTGCAGCCATTGCTAACGGATGCTTCTTCAACATTGGGGCTCGTCTTGCGCGATACACTGGAAATGAAACGTATGCGAAACACGCTGAAGAGACGTGGGAGTGGCTCTGGGGCGTCAACTACATCGATCACGAAAAGTGGCTTGTCTACGATGGCGGACACGTCGGCAAGAACTGTACCGACATCAACAAGGCCACCTTTTCCTACAACGCCGCCATTCTCATCCAAGGCGCTGCCTTTATGTACAACTTTGTAAGTCTACTCACCTCTCCACTAAAACATTCACTTACAATCGCAGACCAACGGTTCCACTGTTTGGGAGGACCGCATCGACAAGCTCCTCGACGCCACGCTCAAGACTTTCTTCCCCAAGGACATCATGTACGAAGTCCCCTGCGAGGGCCGCAAGGGCGCCTGCTCAACCGACATGTTATCCTTCAAGGGCTACGTGCACCGCTGGCTTGCGGTGACAACACAAGTCGCGCCCTTCACCGCGGAGCGCATCCTCCCCGTGCTGCAGACATCCACCGAAGCAGCGGTTAAGCAATGCACGGGCGGAGATTCCGGTCGCAAATGCGGTTTCTACTGGAGTGGCGGCGAATTCGTGGACCCTGCTGTTGACGAGACAAGTGGTGCAGGCGAGCAGATGAACGTGCTAGCTGCGGTGTCGAGTTTACTGATTGGCGATGCTGAACCGCCTGCGACGAATAGTACGGGTGGTATTTCGAAGGGTGATCCCAAGGCCGGTGAGGATTCGCATGATAATCCGGAGCCGGAACCCATCACGACGGCGGATCGGGCGGGAGCGGGTATCCTGACGTTCCTGGTGCTTGCGAGTGCAGTTGGAACGTTTGGATGGATGTGTTTTGATTGAGCGATTTTGAGTCTGGCGTTGGTTGTAAACATGTACAAGAAACTCGATTGGCGAGCGAGGAATAACTTTTTTGTTTGTGATTGTTCTTTTGTTGGAGAATGGAGTTGACCGCGTCCCACCAGGATTGAGGGGATTGTTAAGACCTTGATGGGAGATACCCAATGAAAGGCAGCATTCTGATAGATTTGTTCAATACAGATGCTTGATACGTTACTTACATATGCGGCCTTGTCTTGACCTCGCGACCCGTCTCAATTCAACGTCGCACCTGAGGATCATGGTGCTGTGTTGGACGCGACGGGGAGAAGCGCGCGAGTTGTTGGTAAAACGAGACGCATTATCGCCATGACTGAGCGATCGTTACTCATGCATCGCATAGTGTTGTTAATTAGTGAGGGTTACCGGAAGCCGAGCATGTCGATGCGTCGAAGCGACTTCTGTCACGATTGAAGGGAATGGGACGCGCGCGAAGGCTGATTTTGGATTGACTTGGCTGGGTGATTGATTGATCGTAATTGTGGTTATGCGGACATGCCGCACGCATTATTGCGAAGCACATGTTAAAACATCACTAGAAAAAGGGAACTTGGTAGCGATGGTCAGGGTCAGCTGCGATAATGCTCTGATGTTGCCCTTGAGCTTTCGCTGAGCCAACGAGGCCAGTATGACAAGGCTGCATTCGATGGAAGCTGCTGGAGACTTGTGGCTGAGAGCTTCTATCGCCACAGAGAACTTAACTGCTGTAGACGCGAACCGGCTGACTCATCATAAATTATGGAGCTGGCGCCATCTTAAGCTCAACGTCGCAGCCTTTCGCCTTTGGGCCAATTTATCAACCTTGATCACCTCAATCAGGCACGCAGCGCATTCACTCCTGATATCAACAGCAAAAGCCGCCACTTCTCTCGAGCGAACGATCGACGCGACGTCATGGCTGAACTACCCACTACTCAAACAGCGATGCCCGCCCCCATCGCTTTCAAACAAAGGAGCCGACGAGCCAAGGACAGCGTGAGAAAGCGACCTGCTAGCACCTTGCCAGCGCATGACGACTCTAACGACTCCTCTTCTTCAGACGACGATCGCGACGCTGTAGACGGACCTCGGATCAAGCGCAACAAGAAGGGCGCAATCTCAGCATCATCGACGAGTCAACGACATCCCGATCAAGATCACGGCCCTACAGCCTTTCGCGCGAATCGTGAAGTGCCACTATCAGACACAAACGATGCCACAAAGAGGAAGGACTGGTATGATCAACTGACGACCAAGGGCCCCGCTCGTGCCGCTTCCAACGTGCGCATCACAACAACCTTCGATTTCAAACCCGACGTATGCAAAGATTACAACAAGACCGGTTTCTGTGGCTACGGAGACGCGTGCGTATTTCTTCACTCGCGAGAAGACGTTAAACAAGGATGGCAGCTTGATAAAGAATGGGAAGACGTGGGAAAGAACAACAAGAAGGCCAGCGGTAATCGCGAAACAGCAGATGTTGTCGAGGACGAGGCAGATACAGAAATGCTGGACAAGATCCCTTTTGCATGCATTATCTGCGAGAAGCCTTACAAGCAACCTATCGTCACTCGATGTGGCCATTATTTCTGCGAGGCATGTGCCCTCAAGAGGTACAGGAAGGATCCAACATGCAAGAACTGTGGAGCTGCGACCATGGGAGTTTTCAACACAGCGTCGAAATTGGAGAGGCTGTTGCGGCGGAAGAGAGAGCATGAAGAGAAGCGGGATGGGGCAGCACAAGGATTAGATGATGAAGGGGCACGAAGAGTATAACTAGTTGACTTCTATAAACAAACGGTAACTTGCCCTTGATAACGTATCAAACAACCAGCCCGGGGGCTGTAGGGAGAGGAAAGGATGAAGGAGTGGAAGCATAATACAAAGCTCACGTATCCCAAAAAGTCTGACTCTGGCAAGGATGAGACGAGAACATGGCTCCTTAAAGTGCCTCTTGTCAAGCATCTGACTGCTCAAGTGAAAGCCAGATTTGCCCGCGGCGATGTATGTCTTGGGCTCTCGAAGCCTTCTGAGAGACAATACAAATTGGACAGCAGTAAACTTACCATCCCAGACTCGCGCTGGCACCTGTGGCAAAGTCGTTAGGTAATGCAGTTTTCGTCTTTGAATTAACTCGTGTCGACGTAGTAGGGCAAGTTATCACGATCAGAATCTACCAACCCCCTCTTGGTATCATTCTGCTCTTTACCTGAGATGGTGCATGTATATGCGTCAAAGTGAGTCTTGGGAGAACGTTAGTTAGCGGGATAAGATTGGAAAATTGAACTTCTGGGGTATGATATCAGAATAGGTCATGGAGGGACTGACGGATTCAGTCGCCGTTCTAACAGAAACACTAGTGTACCTTTTATCTTTTCTAGAATAATTCTGGCCTCAATCTGTATTCTGATCGTGCTCGGCTTACCCGCTGTCCAAGCCATTCCCCGATAACCAAGCCAATCACCCATCTCACTCCAGAGCCGCGCGTGAGTTACCGCACCGTCATAATGGAACTTCCCGACCTTTCCAAGACTCTTAAACCACGCACTTCCCTTGAAACTCGTTCAAAACCCCTTCTCCTCTCTCTGTCTCTCTCTCTCCCACCAAGTTCTCTGTGGTCATATACGCTCTCAGCCCAAGCCTCTCTTTCATCCGTTGGTTTTGTGCTCATATCAATCATGGCAACCACAGCTGATAACGTATACGAGTTCTACCGACCCTCAAAAATATTGGCGCTTGTCTCTTGCGTAGTCTTTGCAGTTTTTAGTTTTGTTCACCTAGGATATGTCTTTCGCTATCGAAAATATTTCTGTTTCGTTCTTGTCATTGGAGGACTCTGTACGTCCCAACTCACTCAAACACTATGGACCATCCTTCTGACACTTATCTCATAGTTGAGGTTGCGGGTCTTGGCGCGAGGATATACTCGACCGACCATCTACAAGACCAAGAATCTTACGGCACGCAAACACTCCTGATTCTCCTGGCGCCTATCTTCTTCTCCGCAGCAATCTACATGTTCCTCGGCCGAATCATCCGCGCCACCGAGCATCCAGACCTTTCCATTATTCGAACAGCATGGCTGTCCAAGTTCTTTGTAATAGCCGATATCTTATGCTTCGTCGTTCAAGCTTGCGGTGCAGGAATGCTCGTCAACGCTAATAACACCGCTGATCAGAACAGTGGAGAGAATGTAATTCTTGCTGGACTTGCTCTCCAGGTTGTCATTTTGGTAATCTTCCTTATTTGTGCGGGAGTATTTCATGCACGACTTGCGAAAAGAGGACTTATTGGGGCGATTAATCCGAGACTCTACTTGGTTGCAATGCTCGGTGTGCTCTATACCTGTGCGATATTGATTCTATTCCGAAATGTGTTCCGACTGGTTGAGTTTGGGCTTGGGGACGATGGATATTTGCAGGCGCATGAATGGCCGATTTATGTCTTTGATGTTCTCCTCATGGCTATGGTTATGGCGCTGGCATTGAGTTGGTACCCGGCTGATTTGCACATTCATCATGATCCTTATAGACGACGACCAATGACCAGCACGGCGTAGATCAATCCGATAGAGGGGCCAGTATGACAGATGAAAGAGTTTTGGTAATTTGTACTTTAGCTTGCTGGGAGGAGTTACGCATGAGATAGAGTTTCAGCGAGATAATAACTGCTTGATTGATAGTTGTCGAATATGTGTTACACTACCGATGTCGTGGAATGATAGACGAGCCAATAGATCTTGAGATATTCTGGTGTCCTTCTTGTCAGCAGCTACTGCATGTCCAAGGATATCCCGGCCATCGGGGATAGCACGAAGAAATAGAGTTTGTCCACGACAGCCCCAACCAAAGCACGGAGAAATTCTCGCGTTTCGGTGTAATATCCACAACATCATAACTCCAAACTCTAATAACCGCTACCAAAATCCTCTTCACGCAAACACAAATCCCTCAATACTACTGTAAATCCTCACAACTCCATCCTCATCCCGAAAACTCATCGCCAAGAGAAAAGATAGTCGCACAAACTTGACAGCGGGTGGCTTTAGCACCGTCGAACCTAGGCAAACAGGTGGGGAGAAGATCAGCAGCACCGACTCTTGAGCTAGCCAGGGGTAAACACAGAAAATCAGACGGTTCCCCACGTTCTCCAGACGTTGGATGCCAAGATATGGGGACACTGACGTCGAAAGCGACGACATGTCCTGTCCAATTTGGATGCAATGTTCTCGATGACGGTTCAAAGTTGCATTGGAGATAGAGTACCGAAGCCAAGGGCTCGGCGATAACACTTTAGCATCGGAGAAAAGAGGTGGAATCGGAAATTTGATCGTAATATTATACTTATGCTTGCGTTTATGTCGCCTTCTAATATTGATACATCTAAATAATCGCTCACTTTGCCTCCCATACGTTCCTTTGCCAACATCAATAAAGTGACTCCTCTACTCCAAATAGACAACCACCATAGTATAAATTACATAGCACAATTTAGTCATCGTGGTGCTCAATCTCGTCAGCGACCAAACTCAAGATATTCTCCTCCCCTGGCACATTTTGAGGGAAGCGAGCGTTGTAGCCGATGACAGATCGGGCCTTCAAATAAGTTCGCGTAGGAATAGAAACCTTCCGAGTGGAGACGAACCACTTGACATTCTCACTACAGGGCGGTGTAGTAAGCGAGCCCGAGTATCTAAGACAACCAAAACCGTCAGCGGGCATCACTTTATTCTTGGCATGCTTAGTAGAACTTGCGATTGGAAATCACCCTCGTTAAGAAGCGACACAATCTCGGACATTTTGAGAGACTTGATGTGAGTGGTTTGTCCTAGGGTCGCAATCTTATCCACCGAGTTGAGCACGGTAGTAACGACAGTGGATTTCGTAGCAGGGGTGCCTGTATTGCCCTTGCGCGTCTCCCTGAATTTATACGAATCGGCCGCTCCGTCGTCGAGGTCGATGAAGACACCAATGACAGCAAGTTTACCGTCTTCACTGGAGTGAACCATGTGCATCTCCATGGCTAGACTGGTGCCATTGTCGATGTGCTCGCTGGGCAGATGGAAGTGGAATTGCTTTAGGTGGTATGTCGTGTTTTCGATGGTGATTTTACCGCCGAGTCCTTCGGTGACTACCTCCACGGTGCTTCCCAAGTTCTCGAATTCAGCGCCCTTAGTGAAGTTAGGGATCTCGATATCTAGGTCTGAGGCGGGGATGATGTTGAATGAGCCGTCGGCGAGGTTGATGGGGGATTGGTGGTGGCCGGTTGCGCATAGTTCGTTGGCCTTGGGGTCTAAGTTGTACCAGTTTGCTGGGCCCTATTGTTTAACGTCAGTACTGCATCGAGGTCTCTAAAGCTCTCCCTGTATAAGAGAGACTGTAGGACAAGTCCAAGGGGATCGGGTGGCGTACATTGGCAGGAGAGTAACCAAACTTGGGGGCATGGATAACATCAGCTCTCCTATGAAGATGCGTTCCATACGCACACGACGCCTGGACCTGCGGCGCACAGGCAGCCAGAACAGCTAACAAAGATATCCAAAAAGTCATATTTAAAGATGTAATATATACCAAAAGCTGGGGAAACTGATGACACTCGAAGATAAAGTAAAAAACAAGCTTCTACGAATCTTAAACTCTTGAAACCGAGAAACACCCTCCATTTAAGTATTCATTCATCCTCATCCCTACAATCCCCGACAGGTAATATAAACCCAGGGTTATGATCCAGGGGTCTACAGGCTGGGGCTTACATCAACTGCAACGGTAGCTAGCTGACTGCCGCCAAAGTCACGCCACAATTACTCTTACCGGCCAAGCCGGGGGCGGTGGATCTAAAACGGGTGTGTTTATTCATCATTGCTTGGGCGGTAATCAGTATTGCTGAAGAAAATGAAATAAGCGTCGCCGGGTATACCCTGTCAAGTTAAGTCCGAGTGTCCGGTTGAAACTTGGGGGACTGCGCATTTGGGGTTAGAGGAGACCCTGAACTTGTCATTAGTCTGCATGAATCAATTATGCTTTTGGCCAGAACAATGCGTCAGAACTGCCGTCCTTGAGAGCGTTGCACTCGTAAATTCTAGTTGTTTATCGGTGTTCGCCCAGAGTATCGTAACTCTGGACAATAAAATGACGTGTGCCATGTTATTATCTACGCCCGCAAAGCCCCGCGGAGTAAGCGCATTAAACTGGACATTCTCCATGGAGATGAAGAGCGAGACTTCACTGGCTGGAACAAAACTTCCAGAGAAAGCCGTTGCCAAGCGCCAGGGGGTAAGGGTAAGGGTCTGGGGGGGCTCAGACGGGGCAGAGGTTCTGGACTCCTTGGCAGTGCATTGGCTGTAATCTGACACACGGCCTCGACCTGTGGCTTGAGAATGACTCGAAGGCGTGGAGAATGGTAATTTCATTTCTCTTAAATCTCTCAATGATGGGGTTTGGGAAAGGATCATGAATAAGCTTAAGTTTTGAACGATGCTACCTTTCTCCATATGATCGAGTCAGGTGACTTGGCGATAGTGGATTCGCGATAACAGAACCCAATGGAATCATGACGACGACGATAAATCCGCTCAACCTCACTTACAGTACAATCTTATCCCAAACTCTATCACAACTGCCAAGACTCGAGTATTAAGCTCTCTTATAGTCTCCTTCCTATATTGCGCAACCCAGTCTAGTCCCAACTTACCGACAATTTGGCTTTCTTATCCCACTTTATCCCTCGTCTAGCATTACCAACCACGGCAGTTGATACGACATACGCAAGCTTGTCACCTGTCATTTCTCTTCGATTTCATCTCACGATCCTTTGAAACTCAATCTTGACATGGCTCCCTTGTATCAAAAGACCCTCGTGCTCGGTGCTTCGTCCGGTATTGGAGAAGCCCTTGCCGCCAAGCTCATAGCCACAGGGACAAAGGTCATTGTCGTCGGTAGACGGAGTGATAAGCTCGAGGAGTTTGTGAAGAAATATGGAGAGGATAGAGCAAGGGCTGTTGTGTTTGACGTCACGGACCTGAGTGGGATCAAAAACTTTGCCGAATCCATTACCCAGTCTGATCCAGATTTGGACTCTATCGTGTTCAGTTCAGGTATTCAACGAGGATTTGACTTTGCGAATCCTGAAACTCTGGACCTATCTGTTCTTGGCGACGAACTTACCACCAATTACACATCTGCCGTGCATCTCACCGCAGCATTCCTCCCTCATCTCAAGAAACAGCCCCAAGGCCATCTAATCTACATCAGCGCCACGCTCGGTCTAATCCCCTCTATGATCCGAACACCAAACTACAATGCATCCAAGTCTGCGCTTCACACATTCATCCTCAACGTTCGAGAGCAACTCAAAGCCAGTGGAGTTGCTAATATTCGCATGGTTGAAGTTTTTCCGCCGGCTGTTCAGACGGAGTTGCATGATGAGAAGCATCAGCCTGATTTGGTGAACGGCGGAGAGATTGGAATGCCGCTTGGTGAGTTTACGGAGAGGATGTTTGAGGGGCTTGGGAGGGGTGATGAGCAGTTTGCTGTTGGGCCGGGGGAGAGTTTGTTTAGGGAGGATGGGTTTGAGACGCAGAGGATGAAGCTTTATGAGGCGGGGAGGGAGTTTATTAACAAGTCTTTGGCTCAGTATCTGAAGAAGTAGGGGCATAGAATTATTTAGGAACTGAAGAAATTAGTAGCTTCTCAAGGGCTGCAGCGTGTAAGAGACTATCTAGAATCTATTCTGTAAGTATGTAAGTATGTAAGTATGTTAGTAGGAAGCCCAATCTTCCTGCATAGTTACTTGCATAATTAAGCATAAACCTAATTCTTTCCCGCTATGGTCTCTGCTACGCTACGCTACCATTTTCAGTATGCAAGATCTCTTAATGGAAGTCTAGAACATCAGCCAAACTGGACTGACGAATATCTTTCCTCAAATTCAACTCACTTCATAGCTCATGCGCACTCCCCTCCCTCTAGCCACATTCGTTGAGCTATATAAAATTTCAACAAATATTTCGGATGAAGCCGGGCATCTATGAAACAAGACTGCATGATTTGGAAATCGCGCATCCTCAGCTGGCCCGTTCTCGTATGATATTCAAGCCACAGAAGCATAGCCTCACATCCCTGTCCTGGCTTACCTCTCAACTCCCTAACTGTCATGCTGATGTTCTAAAAAGGCCATGTAAGAAACTCAAGAGGGAAGGTAAGCATGCGGAAGGTGTGGCGAGGATTACTTCAGCTATAAGCAATATGCTGGATTTGGAAATGCACAGCGCCAGATGTCAGAGCTGAAATCACATGTGATAAGCCACGATCAATAGTCTCATTCTTGGAGAGCTTTTCTCAGTTTATGGAGATCGAATTTGGTGCTCTGCCCGAGTTCAAATTCAATGAATTATCGTCGTATTCTTCATCAAACTATGTTAACTATGCCACTTGTTGTCATGGCTTATGGTACCATGCCTCTGTAGTTGCAACACTTTACATCACCACAGCGACGTGATCATCCATATACTTCCCGATATCTCCCAAGAAAAGAGAAGCAAGGACAGAAACCGCACCAAAGGCAATGCTCACATAATACACCCACTTGTATGCCTCAGCATAAGCAATCTGGCCAGCCTGGATCACAATCTTATACAGCGCCTCATTCCCCTTGATACCTGGTACCTCAGCAATCTCGTCCAGTAAAGAAATACCGGTCAGCCCGATGACCTCCCCGATGACTTCGGTTGAGGTGATGTTGCCATACTTCACCATGGCACCGCCGATGTAGTGAATAGCAGCAGGTGTGAACTTGGCGATAAGGACATTGTAGTAAATGGTGTAGCCGATGCTGCCGCCAATGACGCGGATGCTTAGAGTAAGCGCTGCGATAGTCGCGATGAGATCGTCGGGGCAGATGATTGTTGTGATAATGCTAGCTGGGACGACGATTCCTCCAATACCAAGACCGGCCAGGACGAGAATTCCCCATAGGGTGGACATGTTGTCGGGTCTTGCAACAGACATAGCACCGCACCCAGCCGTCATAAGGATACTCGAGATAACCATGAGTGATCTGTTTGCACCTCTGAATACAGACAGGAGCCAGAGGACAATGCATGCGCCGGCCATGATGCTGAAACCAACAGGAATACCTCGGATTCCGACTTGCACGGGGTCATGGCCGTACACGTTGAAAGCCTGCGTAGGCCAAAACATGAGGATAGAGAAGAAGTTGGCGCCAGAGATGAAGGTGATGATGAGTGTCAGGGTAAGAATCCTCGGTGCCTGGTTGATACGGCGGGGAAACATGGGATACGGCGCAAAGAAGCCTTCCCAGACGACGAAAAGGACCACCAAAGCCGCTCCAAGAATCAGAGGAACAAGGACATGGGCCGACTTCCAGGGATACATATATCCACCCCACTGCAGTCCAGCCATGAACAAGATCATTCCAGCAATGCTGAGAAAACCACCGACAAAGTCAATGCGCTTCAAGATTTCACCTCGAGTCAGACCCTCAGAGTTGGAGCGGGGCGGTGGGAAGTAGAACACCGCTGTCAAGACAAGACCGACAAAGGCCCAGAGTGCACAGAAGAGACCGATGTATCGCCATGTCGAGTGTGCAGCGATGAGCTGTGCCCAGAGAACAGATGGGCAGAAGGGCACGATTGTGAAGATCAGGATGGAAACATATTTGCCACGCTGGGCAGTCGGGGCCATCTCAGACGTTGCTGCTAGAGCGGTGAGTTCGTTGATACCAGCTCCGATACCCGCCAAGACCATTCCACCTAAGTTACTAATTAGCTTTGATCTGAAAGGGAAGGGATGGAAGGCGTACCGATAAAGACATTCATAGTGTGGGCGGTAGAACAGACGATCATTCCAAGGACGATAAACGATGCGCCGGAGAGGGCAACATATCGACGACCGAACATATCCGATAGAGATCCCACAAACGGACAGACAGCTGCTAGCGAAAGAAGGTTGGCCAGAACGAACCAGGTCCAACGATCGTGTCCTCCGATATCAGCATAGATATACGGCGGGACACCTCCGAAAAGATAGACCGGGATCTGGGAGCCTGTCCAGAGGAACGCTTGCGAAACGAGGGCCATGAATCGTCTTTTCGTCATCTGAGAAATGAGTGTTAGCATACTCGAATATCTGGGCTCGCGGTGTGCATACCTTTGCATTTTGACCCTCGCCCGACTCATCCGCATGAGCCTGGAAGGCATTCTTCTCTTGATAAGTAACGGCAGCATGTTCAGTCTCTACATGAGTAGGCTTCTCGCTCTCAGAATTCTGCCCACTGGCGTCCAATTGCGTCGGACCCATGGCGATGTCTGCTAGAATGTCTAGGGATGAAGAGTTGAATTGCTCAGTGAAGTAGGGAAAGGAGTTATTTAAATTGCATATTGTTATGTTACACTGATCGACTGTTTATCCTACTTATACAGACTGCTCCGATCAAGGTGCCGAGGCATCCTGTCGTCAAACGAGGGGTCAGGATACGCTATTGAGAGTCTAGACTTGATTTAATCGACAGGAATTGATAAGGAGCCAGGGAGAGAGATAGTTTCCAGAGTTTCTGTGATGGCAAATGACCCTTACAAGTCATTTGTGATCGGGTCTTCGGCACCTTTAACACGAATCTGGTCTAGCATCGGGAGATGGAACCCACACTTGCAGGAAAGCCACGTCGTTCGATCTGCCAATCGCAACTTTGTTCTTTTTTTAAGAATGATGCTTAATATTGAGGTGAGATAAGCAAGTAGGCTTGACGTTAATGTCTGGTGCTTCAGCAATGTAGAAAGAGTCACAGAACTGAACATCTTGGTTCATCTACCCTCTTTCTCTGATCGCTGTGGCCTTTCCGATACATCTAGAGTAGCAAGAGTCTTGAGATTTCAGCGGGTTGCGACCACGGAGTATATCCCCGTTTCTGTCTTGGCGCAACCTCGGCCCCGCGGACCTAAGCTGCTAACCCACGGGGTCGAGCGCGGGGAACCCTGCTTAGCCCAAAAGCTTGCCTCAATTCTGAGCAGGGTTTCCCCGTGATTTTAGTCCGTGGGCCTATGAAGTCTACGGGTCCAAAGAGAACAGCTTGCTATCTATTGTACCTATCCGTAAAACTTAACGGACAACACCACGAATGAGCACGCTAATGCGAGGGCCGAGCAATCCGAATATAGGATGTGCTATCTTACCAAGGGAGTCCCATGCGCACAGACTTGAGCTTGCGCGTTGATTAAGTCTATTGGTGGTGATTAAACGAAGCGCGGAACGAGGAATAGTTGGCTAATGTTTGGCAGGTCTTGGACCGAGTTCTTGGCGGCAGGGATTTACAGTAATTCGTTCTACTTTCTTGCACTTGATATATGCACGTATATTTTAACATGTTATTAATTCTCCTTTGCCACCTTTCTTCCCAAGGAGGCAGCTATCAAATAGCATAGTGGCTTGCAACTTCAATACGTCTTCTTGTCATTAGGTAGAATGGGTCGTGTGCTCGTTCTCATCTAGACTATAGCACTGTTTCAAAGTACAGCTGAACCACAAGCGCAAGCTAGAGCTCTGCGGGGATTGAGGCTTGTCTCGGAAGATGTCCGTGGGCTTTATTGAAGATTGCAAGCTCTGTTCTGGTAAGTTCTCAGCCACGGATCTCAACTGCAAATAGCACATCTTGATTGTAGCCAGCAATGAATCATTTGAAAGAACAAGAATCACTAGTTGTACTCGGGAACAATGTGCTACCGGATATGCCGCCAGTGCACTTCCATATCTGCTCTTCACATCTCGCCACTCCGGCCCTCCCGGCTCCTGGCTGATAGCATGATAGGTATCTTCTTTCCGCTCCTACCGCTCTACATTTCAAAACGTTGTGAGCGGAGTACCGATTCCTATGAGAGAGGTACCCAGTAACAATATATTCCAGGGACTGGAACCCATTTGAGCTAAAGGCCCAGTTCGCAAACTCTCGGAAGCTTTGTTGCAGAGGTGTTAGGTGACCATGCTCGGGAAAGTATCCTCACCGCTGATGATCAGGGACGGTCACAACGCAAAACCTAGGCAGAGGCTAAAGACATAGGTGTTTCACTACGCTCCTACATTTTAGATTGAATTGATTGTTACTTTAGTTAAATCGTAGTAATTAGAAGTTGAGAGACAGATAAAAGTAACTCAGCAAGGGATGAACTGTATTATCGGTCATTGTAAGACATACATTTATTCCCAAATTTTAGTCAAGCTACACGCCTTGAATCTGACTACAGATACAAATTATGTATAAATGCTACTCCGCGCTGAATTGCTAAAATTGAATTACCAAAGTCGAGGTGAACATCCTGGCGCTTAGTCATTTGATTTGATTCGTCGGTGCCGCCAACTCTGAAACTATTGTTATGAACCATGATTCTTTATTTAGCCCTGATGGATTCTAATTTGTCGCAGGACTTTCAGCTGGCTATTAAAATCCGGTGGAGATTGACGGCGCTACAAAGGGCTGGTAGGTTGTGAGTGCAGTAAGCAGAGCTTTAAGGCGTTGTTATCGTTCTTAAATGAAACTACCAAATAATCAGTTGGTAATGTTACAGACCTGCGAGGACTAAGCGCAAGTTACCATCGCATAAAGGCAAAGCTTTACGAAGTCATGCTTCAGTGTGACAATGTTCAATAGTGAGAAGGGCAGTCAGCCTCAGCTGAGACAGTTTATCCACTTGAGGTTGTGCCAAGACAGAGTTGGGCGCTTATGGCAACGGTGAAGCGTCTGGGTGGACAAGGGCATGCCATATCAAATGATATATATTCTAGGCGTCGTCGTGTCATTAAATCCTCACTTCAAACAAACGACTAGATAGTTTAGTCTAACATCAAGTATGCCTCTTGAGCTTCACCTTGAGTCTGACAGAGCCATTGTTAGCTCAGACGACAACAATTGGATCCAATATTTTCACAACGACTTTGATGACTCAGATGCCGACTCAATCGAAGAGATATTTGAGAAACTCGGAAAGTTCAACATCCTCGGCCTGCTAAATCTGGCAATACGCCTACGCGACATCTCTGGTTCGCTCAAGGGTCGCATCTCGTCTGCTCTCACAAATCTCGGCTTTCGCACGCCACGCGTCTCGAAGGATCAAGAAGGAAGATGTACCAGATGTGGCGATATGCGTGGGATTATGTCATATTTACATGAGATGGAAATGTCAGCTAAAGCAGGGTGTCCATCATGCTACATCTTGGTCGCAGGCATACGACTGTATTTAAAGAACGAAAAATCATTTCGGAGCGGAAGATTAATGGTTATGAAGAACTGGAATACAGGCTGCGCAGGGAGGCAGTTTATACAAACTAATGTTAGGTCGGCGGCGTTACCAGGCGCGCTGGGAGTGAGTGTCTTTTTAGATGGAGGAGGAGATTTGAGGCATCTGTTTACAGACGCAAGGGATGTGCCTAATAAGTTTGTGGGCGAGTTGAACTTCTTTGGCCTTCATGGTGAGTAGTTTTGGTTGAGATCCAAGACAAAGCATAAGAGTTGCTGATGTGCATAGGGTCCCCTACATCGTGGGATTCAGTTGGCGTGGCGGCTGAGATCTCTGGCGACACCTCGTCAGACGCTGCATTTGAATGGTTTCGGAACCAGCTCGACCATTGTTTTCAAAATCATCTACTGTGCAAAGAATCCAATGCCGCCAAGCTACCTCCTCGAGTCCTGGACCTTGGTCCGCCCGGCACTGCAGAGCTTGACACTGATATCAAGCTCGTGCCCTCCCTGGGCCAGCAAGATCGTTACGTATGTCTGAGCTATTGCTGGGGCGGTACTATTGACATCCGGTTGCTTCGAAATAGATACCACAGATATCTCCGTAGAATACCGTGGGATATTCTTCCCCAAGGATATCAAGACGCCATTCAGCTTACACGCAAATTGGGTGTACGCTACATCTGGATCGACTCACTATGTATTGTCCAGGACAATGAGGATGACTGGCGGCAACAAGCCTCGCTCATGGCACAGATATTTCGAAATGCCTACGTCACCATCGCTGCTACAAAGTCGCAAAATCCCAGTGCTGGCTACTTTTCTGTCAGCCCTTCCAAGTTCATCGCCACGAGAATGGAGCATGAAGCACAAAACGGAGAGGTTCGACACGCACATGTTCGACAAACGATCCCGCACTTCTTCTCATCAACGGTTTCACCGGATAATGACTCTACGAAAGGCAATTTCCCTCTCTTATCTCGAGGATGGGTTTTTCAGGAAAGGCTGTTATCTCCCAGAGTACTACATCTAGGAGATGTGGAGATGGCTTGGGAGTGTAACGAGAGCTGCGCTTGTGAATGCATTGGAGAGACAAAGACTTATGAGTCAGAGCCGAGGTGGACGCACACAAAAGGTGGGTACACAAGGAGAATGGCGGAAGCCAAGAGCGAAAAGGATGTCCAGCCAGAATGGAGAAGTATTGTGGAACACTACACTAAGACTACCTTGACATATCGGAAAGATGCCCTTGCAGCGATATCAGGTGTAGCAAGAGACATGAAACGGCACAGAAGCGATAGATACCTTGCTGGTGTGTGGGAAGACAGCGTGCTGGAAGATCTAGCATGGATTTCGTGTGATGGGGCGAAAGCCAGGCCCAACGAGTGGAACGCTCCATCGTGGTCTTGGGCATCTATTACGGTGCCTGTGAAATTTCCCAACCGGCGGACATTCCTGGACGGTAAATATATCCAGGACATGGAACTCGTGGAGCATAGGACACGGTTCATCGAAGCTGGGATTACCCCTGTGGGACAAGATGAGACTGCGCAACTGAGTGCTGCGCATATGGTACTTGTTGGGCCCATGATTTCTGCCAAGCTCGATGAGGACCCGGATATCTTGAGCCAAAGACAGCTTTATCTGGCAACCACCGAAGCCAGAAGCCTAGTCTTCGCACCGGACTATGACCTAGGGAGAGAAGGTCCAAGTTGTGTGCCCATGGGAACCACGATATATATCCTACACTTGTGCCAGGAGCCAAAGTTCAACGATGGAAAACGAAGGGACACAACCAGACAAACCTTCTCGCTGGTCCTTAGAAGGTTATGTGGAGTTAACAGTAGGGACAGCCCAATGGTTCATTCGAGCAAAGAGCCCACAGACGGCACGTATGAGAGAATAGGCATTGTGATTCAAGGCCCGGATCAGGAATACTCGGAGGGATATGTTGCGGCACATGGAGTGGATTGCGTGGTGAAACTCGTGTGACTTTCTTGTTACTTGTTCATCCCATTGAGGTCCTACATAACAATTTAGTTCAGTTCCATATCTGTTGCTCAGTTGCTTGTGTCATGACAGCATATTTGTTGATGATAGCTTGTAGCTAGATTAGTGGGATGCACGTAGGTTCGTATTTCTAGAGCGATAGAATAAGACAGCGCTGCATGCATAACGTGCCATGGCCCATCTGGCATGGAATGCTCAACAGACTTCGTGGTCCAATTCTAGCTCCTCTAACTGTATCGCATTGGCCTTGATAAGGCTAGCAATGTCGTCGAACTGACAGCCCATAGACGCTTTCCAGCTAAGTCGTCGAAGGTTACGCACAGCCGAGAGATCTGTGTCAGATGTTTGGCTCCAGCGGTTGAATCTGCTACAGCAAAGGTCTGTGACAAGGCTAGGGCTCTGGGATAAATAAACGGCAAAAAATGCAAAAAAGAATTTGCGCTCCCCGAAACCTGGATCGAACAAGTGACCTTTCGGTGTCAGATTAACAATTACAGCCGAACGCTCTTCCAGCTGAGCTATTCGGGGAGATCTCCGAAGCGGAGGAATAGCTATTGGTGACAGTAGAGATACAAACTTCAGTATATAGAACTATAACAAATTTTAATCACTCATGTCGTTATCGCCTCATATTCACCCGCCGGTAATTGTCTTCTCAGGTGTAACTAACTTTACAATACAGAGCACCGCGAAACTGAGATCTTTATCTTTTGTAAGCATTAATTTCATAAGTCGATTTCTATTCTGTTCTTTACCTTCTCTACCTTCTATTAATGCCAAAGCGCTGGCAAACAATTTTAATGCCTAATCATCGAACTACCCTGGGTATCATCATGAATTATTTTCTGTCGCTCCAATGACTTTTGATCGCCTCCAAATGCTCTTTTATGGAAGGACTGTCTTCACTCTCGCCACCAACCTCCATCTTCGACCTTATCCTCCTAACAAGCAAGTCGCGTGCAATCTTTGGCGACGCAAGCGATAATTCCTCATCAAGTTTTGCCTGGCTGATCACTTTGCCGTTGCAGAGCTCCTTGACAAGACTATCAACTAAATGCTGGCAATTATTCGAGAGTAGTTTGTACCGCGGATTGAGTCCGATGTGATGTTGTCCTAACCAACCGTTAAAGCTTGTCACACTGCGGTTTTGTGTGACTTACCTATCGCCTGAATCTCCTCATGCGTCTTGGTCGTCTCGCCAATATAATAGCACGAACTCCACGTCTCAACAAACTCCTCTGTGATGACAGCCACCCTGAAGTAATTCTTCCCCAGCATCGTCAACTCCAACCGATCGCTCATCAAATCGTAGCAATAGCACTTCCCAAGCCCTCTATCGATAACGCACACCGCCCAGTGACTCACGCTATTCAGACTCATGCCAACATGTCTCGCTAACAATTTATAGCTTGACTGTGAGACTTCAAGTACGCCAAAGGAGATGGGCGTTGTGACGAGGAAGACGGCTCTTTGAGTTTCGCGCGGGTTGCATTTTAGAGGTGCCATTTCGAGGGCTGAATCGCCTGTGACTTTACTGGTGACGAGAGACAGAAATTCATTCCGTTGACGGATTTCTTCAGCGTGCTTCACAAGCCACGCCTCTTCTGCCTGTCGTCGCTTTCTCCCATCCCTATTCACAATTAGTAACTTGATTCCGCTAGTGGAGCTTTTCGGAAATCACCATTTTTTAGATAGGTTCTGATAAACAGCCTCACCAGCTGCCGCGAGCTTGTTCAGGGCATCGAGTCCCATTTTTTGCTATAACACTACCATACCGTGGTAACTTGTCGAATTATCGTGCGGACAGGCCGGAAGAATTGAAGTTGAGGTTACTGGGCTGAGGAGCGCGATGGTTTTAGTAGAAAGGCTGGGGCGGAATTTCACAGCCACGCGGATATGCCGGTCAACTCCAGTGGTACCCACGCTTGGCGTTATGCGCCTCTTTTGCGCTGCAGGTGATGACGCGTGAATGGGCTGAAAGACGACATGCCATTCAGATAGGGCTGTCTTTTGAGGCGCAGTCATGATCTGCATTCTTTATGGCTTCTATTTATTCTTCTATAAATGACTGGCGATTGGCGCTTCATTCTAGCAACAGAGGAATCGCGCGCCCGATATCGCCTTGAATACAAGTGCTCAGACCCTCATCTTCCTGCTCCCATTGCACCATCGCCTCTGGACCCATGCCAACACGAATGAGCTTGACTCGCCTGTCACTTCGCATCACCAAATCTTCATTGGGCCACCTTAAAACACCTGGAGTATTCATCCCGACGCCGAGCTCCAGAATCACCAGGTTCTTCTTTTCTCGTAGAACCCGAGATTTCCATGCTTTCCATTGAGCCTCGCCTTCTTTGAAAGGCGTCTGATTGAACCACGAACCTGCTCTAACGCAAATGCTCATTTTCGAGCCGCAGAACCTACATAACGGAATCTTGCTCGAGTCTAATAGCTTTTGCGTCGCCTTATCGATGTGAGGCATGGCATCAGCTACAAGAGGAGCCGATGGCACGACAGCATCAACTCTGCAGTTATTCAGGCACTGCAAATACCCATACGAGCCTTGCGGCGTAGAAAGTTGCTCTTTTGGCCAGCCATTTGCGAGAAACAATACATCTGCATTTGACGTGCGCACAAATGCGTCTTGCCCAAAACTCTTCAGCCAGGGGATCAAAGTCTGGTAAGTCCGCGTGTTGGACCAGTTGGCCACCATGTTTAAATGGGTGAAGAAATATCCCCAGCGATGCTCCTCCGAAGGCCAGCCGTTAAAGCCAAAAACGCTATATAGTGACGTCAAACCGAGCTTGAGACACCCTGGGAAGTTTCGCTTGAAGAGGTCCCGAGAGTGGTAGTCTAGGCCTTCTGCGGCTGATAGACCTGCGCCGGCTGTGATGAGGACAGCGTCTGCTGAGGCGAGCCAGTCGCGCGCCAAGCTGAGAGAGCCGTGTGGAAGGCTCTTGGTAAGTGTGAGTGTTTTTGTCGGGGAAGGTCCAAGAAGTTTCGAGTAGATCTCGGTGTCCGATTCGGTGAATGTGTTGAAGATGACATCTGTAATTGTCGTTGACGGATGCTCCTGAAGCCAAGACGTGACGGTTGACACTGCGATTTCAGCTGCCTCATCCGCTGGAAATGCAAACAATCCGGTCGAAATGCAACAAAGAGCAACTGACTTGCTGCCATCCTCCTCACATGGCAAAAGGTCCAAAGCTTCAAGAATCGACTCATAGCACTTCGACAGTTGTCGCCTCTCAGTCTCAGTAGGCGAGGCACCTCTCTTAAGCTGTGGCCCAACGGTGTGCATCACCGAAGAAGCAAAGAGCGCATGACCTCCAGTGACAAGAACTTCCCCAGGCTGAAGCTGCTTTCCTCTGGCTTGCATCCGCTGGAAGCACTCCTCCCGTAGCCGCGGTCCTGCCTCAGCATGAATGATGTTATCGATACACCGATGCGTCGGTTGGAAACATCCCAGGCCCTGGCTGTTGGCAGCGTTGGTAATAGCTGTAACACCAGTCAAAGTCGTAATGTCGCCTCTCCAGAGATGAACCTTGGTTGCTCGATGTTCATCATGTTGAAGCATCCGCGATGGTAAGAGTGAGGAAATGGGAGTAACTATTTTGTGCTGGCGAAGCCGTGCGAGGATGGTATCGATATCTTGAAGTAGATCCTCTGGCAAAAGCGGTAAAGGCGGTCGCACGCATAAACATTCTCGAAGCAGTGATATATTTGATGCTGTCTCAAGATGGCTTAAGTGGTTCTTGTAATGCTGTAAGTTCTCGTCGTCTGCAAGAAAACTTGATCCATTCTCTATCACATCGTCTATGAGACGTGTCAGAGTTGTGTCTAAGACGGAGGCGGTTCCTGTGCGGGTTGTTCTCATGATGACTATGGCCGGCTATGGGTAGTTTAGACTATAACCAAATGAAACTCTTGTATAAGGAGGAACGGGAAATATATAGGATCAGAACTGTATGATGGGAAAGGAATAATCATAATCAGCACTGACAAATTTGATCCTTGGATAAGGGTTGTTTATCCCACTCGGATGATGTGGGATACCCGAGTGGGATTGACCGCGCTGAGTGTTGAGACCGAACACTTTACGCTATTCAAACCTTTGGGGGGGATTAAAACAAAATTCTTTACCGTAAAGTGATTTGCTGAGAAATATTTAGCTAAAATCTGACGAGAATACTCTGAATCTCCTTTGCTGGCAGCGTATAACAGTTAACAAGGCATGCCTCCTGCTTGAGGTCGACGAGTCTGTATTCACTGAACTGCGGGAGAATAAGTCAAGCACAAGACCCGAGGACACCAATATCTATCCACCTCTCAGTTTTGGTTAGCTCGTGGCTTTACATACCCGAACCAAGAGGGTCGGTTCAACGAAATCGCAGAGAATGCGTTAACTTACCCTCTTAGCTCTTGTGATATTTCGTCCTGAAACGCAGACACGGTCGCCATCTTGCCAGTACTCTTCTAGGAGATTTAGTTCCACTTCTCCAATAGCTACAGTGCAGTTGAAGTGAGTGAAGCCATGTCTAGCACCCACGATGGATCCTGCGTCAGTACAGCGTCCGCGTCAAGAATGGTTTCTTGCCAGCTGTTTTCTTCAAAGCTGAAAACGCTAAGAGAGTCGGCGAGTAAAGATTCAGGACAGATCAAGCTGACATGATCGTTATAATATGGCGGCGGAAGGGTAACTGATAAATGCTTGGAAATTTCGGGAACACCGGTCTATTCTTTCCAAAACATCACGTCGCCTGCGAGATCGGTGTGCTGTTCGCCATGCGTAGGTCGACTAGAAGTCGCTTATTACAGCCTTACAATCTTTTCTTGTTCTCTAAGAACGCATTGAGTCTTGAGGAGGGGTCATCGTGTGTACTGAGAGTCGGTTGGTCGGATTCGTTGGCGTTCCGGGAAGCCTCGCAAGGGACAACGCCATTGTAAATGACGAATGACTGCGCCCCCTTTTCTTTTTCAATAGCCGGAGAAGTGGCAAGATTCAAAAAAGTAAAACAAAATATTCCAAAGCACGAAAAGCAGTGGAACTGCGGAGTACCCGGGTGATCTTATACACAAAACTTCCGCGGAGGGTTTCTACATTTTAGTCAGGAGTGGAGGGAACCAAGCAGAGACTATACCTATTCTAGAAAAACGCTCCAGAGCGGCACAACCTTTTACCTACCACCTTACCCTCTTCAGGTTAAGTATAATCGTCAGACTGGCAATGATGAGTAAACAGGTAGTTATTACTTTGACTTCATTGGAGCATTACTGCGATGTCCGTAACCCGAAAGCGACTATTGATAGTCCGATACGAAATATAAATCTACGAACCCGTCACAATATGTCGATAGTGCCATCTTAAACTCGTGCTTCAACTATTTTCTCTGCCGCCATGTTGTCTGCTCCCAAGCTCACACCCACCGAGCACTTCAACAAGACTGCAGAAAAGTACGAGGCCACTACTGGCGGAGCTACCCGTGAACTCGCGCATCATGCCATCTCCTCCATCGCGGCCCTAAAACCGCTGACATCCGAGTCCAAGATCCTCGACAATGCTTGCGGCACCGGCATCGTCACTGACATCATCCTCAAGTCCGGCATCCAGCCTGAAATCCACGCCGTCGATGTTGCGGAGAACATGGTTAGCATTGCCAGGGATCGGTTCTCCTCTCACTCCAACGTCCAAACGGCCGTCATGAGCGGCGAGGAACTCTCCTTTCCTGACGACACCTTCACCCACTCCATTACGAACCTTGGCCTCATGTACTTCACCGACGCGGAAAAGGGCGTCCGAGAGATAGCGCGTACACTTCATCCCGACGGAGTGGCCGTCGTCACAGGCTGGACCGTGATGGGACATATCAAGATCATTCAGGAGGTTCAGGCGCAGATACGCCCGGACGATACGCCGTTCAAGCCGCCTGTTGAAGACATCTGGCTCGACCCTGAGCATACAAAGGCCGTGCTGTTAAGTGCCGGGCTCGATGTGCATACCAGCACTGCAGTTGACGTGCATCTGGGCGGCGAGACGGCCAACGGAGTCGCTGATCTTTTAACCCACGGGTTCGGTTCGAAAGTCTTTAATTCTTGGAGTGAGGAAGAAAAGGAGAGGGCCGCTGAGATGATAAAGAAGATTGTGCGGGCGCGAGCGGTCCCATTTACTAGACCCTCAGGCTCTGGTGTTGGTATCAAGGCGACAGGAACTATCTTCGTCGCGCGTAAGCGATCTAGCCGTGTACTGGCTTCATGAGGCTATGGCTAATTAAAGCGGTTCTCCCCTGACACCGCCACAAATGTATTTGATAGTTCGTATAAAGTGCTACAGATTTGGCCAATTATATTGATACCTCGTGCCCAGAAACCCAATTCGGCTTCCGTGGATGTTATCCAAGTGTCACGGTTGTTCCCATAGACCCGAAAACTCATCGACTAATATTCGTCCCTGGCCGTCACTCAAGCCTCCCCGTCCTCATCCTCTGGGACCAGCCCTCCAGACGTAATGTGGTATCCTTTCCACTTCTGTTCGTATTTGTTGCGAGGTGAGACATACGCCCTGCGCCAGAATGACTGCGCACGGCACTGATGCAGGAAACAAATCTAATAATGATGACCCTTTATATCTCAAATAAGAATAGTACCATGGGAAAAGACCTACAGAGTACTCCGTGCGCCAACCAGAATGGTCAAGAAATCCCCAAAGTCTCCCTCTAGGTGACCTTCAATATCGTTCGTCACAAGACTAGGCCAAAAGAACACAACATAGGTACTCTTGTGGAAAACTATATTATACCGAATACATGGCACATGATCTATCTCCAATCAGGAAAATACATGCCTCACACCAACGGAGTAAGCTACACTGATGCTCGGAGGGCCCGCTTGGGGAGAATCACTGAATCAAGTTCCATGCACTCTAAGTGATTCTCATACTGTTCTATAATCCAGTCGGTGCTTCCCTTGGCCACAGTAGCAAGATCTTCTCCAGATAGGTCAAATTCAACAGACTCCAAGTCGACAGCCATGATCTTATCCTTTCCCTGGTCAGTCACCAGATGAAAGTTATCAAGCTTCATATCATCATGGTAAGCTCCATGATCAGCAAGGGATGTGAAGGTTTGATCTAATAAGAATCGAACGTCTCGTTTCTCGAGTACTGCGCCTTCAGGAGTGGCAAGGCATTCTCCTCCAATGTCTGAAAGAATCAGAGTGCGAATATTATTGTACTGAATCATGCCGAAGAAGCGAGGTATGAAGGTACCTTGAAGAGGTTGAAGTTTGTGATATGCTTCGAGTTCCTTGTCAAATTCCTCTTCCCAATTTGGCTTCTGGGATTTTAGAACAATTCTCGTTGGTAAGAACCACTCAGGGAATTTATTTTGCAGCCATGGGCCGGTTACTCCAGCTATGACCCAGAATAAGCATTGAAGTGCCCGATCAAAACAGCTCCTCATAACTCGCAGACGCAAGACATTAGGATGCACGTCGTCTGAAGATTCGCCAGTAGCTGTGATAGTCCTCGTACCAAATCGAAAACGCTTGAATTCAATGTTGTTAGCGAACCGACTGGCCTTGAAGCATTTAGTGAGACTTACAATGGTTTCTGCTTTTCTAATCCCGACAGCTTCTATGCCATAGGATTGGGCGGTTGGTAATTGATCTGAACCCTCCATCATGCGGACAGGCTGGGATTGTACGGAGCAAGAGCGGTAATGTTGTGTCTTGAGGTCAAATTTCAGGAGTTGACAGCAAACCAACTGTTCGAAATACGCACGTGCCATCAGTGGCTGAGTAACCAACAGTTCTTGGGGTGAATGGGGCTACCTGGCAGAAGCTCCACTGCTGGGGCGCGTGCCCAATGAAATCGTCCTTCAGAATGTCCTTATGCACGTTGGTCAACGTCTTGTTAAAAGACCGGCCATCAAGCGGCAAAAGACATGTAGCAATTGGTGATTTTATCTAGCTTCAATTTGACCCATAAATGAGCCCTTGTAAGCGCCCGCATCCGGGTTTGTTGGTTGTGTTGCTTCAGGGAGTAAGAAAACTTCTGGCCCTAAGTTTAGGTGCCTAAAATAAAGTAATAAAAATGCCTTCTAAGTCTTTACAAGTCTACAGAAATATTATTATCACTAGGTAAAGCTGCCTTCGGTTTTTTACTCCCTTGTGTGCTATTTTTAATTGGTCCTTACAACGGGCGGCTATGGCCTACTCCATATTTGTATATATATCATGGTCAGAGCCGAAGAGAAACCTGGGACAACACATACCCTTTCTTCTATACTTACCCTTTCATATCTCTACATTCTTCCCCCCCTTACATTACCATTTTAAATCATGTCCTATTCAGCAGAAGAACTTATCCAGCAGCACCCCGCAAACGTGGTGGCCAATCCCGGGTACAAGACCACATCCGATAAAGCCTGGGCCCACGATTACAACCCTATAAAAACAACAACTGTGCACACCGTCATAAGGAATGGTGTTACTGATGCTAACTTTGAGGATGCCTTCATGCGTATGGAGAATGACGACGCCTTACGCTTTCGTCAGCCAGCTGTCACAACAAATCAACGACACTGGAGACTGGAGACCGAGGCAGACTGCGAGAATTGGTTCAACACTGAGATAACAAACGTCGTACTTTCTGCGTGGCATGATTATCCACCACTTATGCAAACTTCTCACACAAAACCCCTTTCGGAAGAAAACATATCTGAAAATGTTGACTGTACATTTTCTGTAAAGTACGGCCAGAAACGATACACAGTGGCTATAGGCGAATTTAAGCGTAACCTCATTGACCCGCAACAATGGCAAAGCGGCTCCATTACCAGGAGTGGACAAAGAAGTCTTTCACAAGAGCTCAGAGGGTAGGCATCCTACTCCAGCTTTTATTCCAGCTTCCATACTAATCAACAGCAGATACGCAATCAAATACCAGTGTCCCCAGGTCTTTTGCTTTGACGGATCTAGATTGATCCTTCTGCAATTTCGAGCGTACAGAGTTGATGACATCAAGAGCGACACGTGTCCTATTGACTGCTGGGTGATCCCCGTGAAGTAGGTACCTAGAAACATCCCCTTGAATCATGTGGCGAAAAGGCTAACGTGTTATAACCTCAGAAATACGTCATGCAGCCTCAGGTATGCACTGTATCGTCTCTTAGCTCAAGGATGGAGGCGCTGCCAGGCAGAAATGAGTACAGTCTATTCCATAGGTGGGTTTCCAATGTCCTCGCGGGAGTATTATACTGGTTTGCCGATCTGGAACGCCAATGGTCAAAGGCAGAAATCTCATCCGTCTGGCTACCAGCGTAGTGTTGACCACGCAACTGGGGCATTGATGTGGTGCCATGCTGTTTATCAGGCTGAGTGGGAGACTGGTCCATTTTGGTAAAGCAGAAAGAAAACCGAGAGTTACTATTTAAAGTACTTCACGGTTTTAGGAAAACTTAGGAAAGTTTAGGAAACCTTAGGAAATCTTAGGTAAACTTGAGTTAGGTCAGTACAGTATGGTATAGCTTTATAGAAAGTCGCATAATCCGTGATTAGTTTATTTGGGCTTCCTATATCTGGGACCGAAGTCCAGTCCGTATTTTTGTATCACAAGTTCTCGCGCTGGCGATATGGGTTTTAATAGTATATTTATCTCCACGAATGTTATATGGCATGGATCGTGCTGCTGCTCAAACGGCGAAGATTGCTCAAGATCTAACGCTATTCTCCAACCGTTCTTAGGCCAGGTGCCAATAACAGACCAAACCTCACTCAACCACTCCGTCTCTAACCCTCCGGGTCATCGTGACATTACAAGCCTTGAACCGCCAAGTCAGATTCTAGAAACCTTCATTATCGTAGAAAGACTTACCGTCTATCCTTGTCTACAGTCAATGTTGCCCCACTGGTTCTTAGTAGCCCAGTACCAAGAATCCATGACTGATCGCGCCTCACAACCACTTCCAGTGGTAAACGCCCAAACGAGCGAAGAACCGCTGTTGTCGTAGCCACAGTACTGGTCGCTCACACCAGCACACTCAGGGTATTGGCCGAGGTTATTCCAGAGATTGCCGCAGACGGCATCGGCATTGGGGACCCAGGAGTTGGACCAGGCTTCGTAGCGACGGGACCAGTCGTTGGTGAGCTGGTTGGTGCAGCGCTCGTTGGCCTGAACGTGGTCGGTCACGAGAGCGGCGAGGAAGATTGCTGAGATGCCGGTAAAACGCATGATGAAGAGTTATTTGGTGGTTGTTTGGATAAGTTGGTTTTAGTTGGTTGATTGGAGATGTTATAAAAGACTGAAGAGAATGTGACTGAGTAATGATCTATATTCAGGATGGGGAATAGAATGATATTTATATATAATGAGATATCAAGAAAGTAGATAGAACGCAGAATTGAGTTGCTTGATGTGTTATTTACAGCTATGACCTGTGGCTGAAAGCTGATACCCCCCGCATAATAGCAAACCCCTGCAAAGGCTCGAGAGCAAAGTCGGTAAGATGCTTGGACCTTCGTGATTTCCAGTGCCGCATTAAAAATAAAACCCGTGGCTGAAACTTATTTTCACCGTCTGCAAGTTGGGCATTAAAAAGCAATTACTTGATTTCTTAGCCTTCGGAGTAGTATCTGAGCGAGTTCTAAATTAATCCACAACTGCCGGTAGTCATCTGAGCGGCAGTTACTACTTGTTAGAGTTTCGTACTTATGGTTTTATTTGCTTATGCTTCTCCGTAACTTAGTTACCGCCTTGTGTTTAAGTGTTCCGCTTCATCCGAAGAGAATGTCTCTGTAGGCCTGAGAATAGGTAACTCGGGCCACTGGAATACTTACGGCAGATTGTGCGGTCACGGCCTAAGTTTGACGGTTTAAAGTATAAATTTTGCTCTGGGAATGAGGATCTACAGAACCTCGTAATTGATGCCGCAGAGCTTAGAAGCTAGGCAACGTTTCATGCTCGGAATCCTCGGTACTGCTGATCTGAATGAGCGGTGCTGGCTAAGGCGGTAATGATGACTTTGGATACCATAAAATGGTTTGCTATGTAGTCTCATCTGTATAACAACAAAGGAACATCCCTCTCCGACTACCTAGATACTACCGAAGCAGCAATACAGCTAACTATATAGAGATTGGGTAAAGTTGGTCATGATCCTCTTCTTCCGGTTTCGAAAATGTATGATAGTAGCCATCTGCCCGATCCCCGCAAATGGTCCTCCAGCACTCATAGCCAAGACATGTTTGCTATGCGAAGAATCGCACCGACTGACAACCTTCTTCCTTTGCTTCTTGTTACCGTGCATATACGTCTCTGAAAGTACTTGCATAACAACCCGCGCAAGCCACCAACAGTTATGCCACTGAATATGATACTGCGGCTCTTCATTGTGCACTATCAGTATAAGCTTAGCGATGTCGCTCAGCCGCGCCGCGTTGATGTCCAAGTCAGCCTCCACGAGAACCCTATCATCACAAACGAGGTTTTCTCGCGATGGTGCAAGGGTCACGACCAATTGTGCTTGGTCCGTGAGAGCGTTGCTAGATGCTGAGCCGATGGGTAGTTCGCCCATGCGCTCGATACGCATCCAGGACAGTCTTCCATCGTTGGTCTTGACGCACATCAATAGATATTCGTGCTCGATGATGCTTTTCTCTTGGAGCCAGACGACTTTTGTAACGTAGCCGGGGGTTGTGTGGTTGATGATGTGTTCGATGAGAGGGCGGTTGTTGTTTCGCCATATCTGGGCGCCTTCGCGCTGTAATTGAGCTTGAAGCGATGAGCCTTGTACCAAGCTCGGGAGTGGCGGTCCTCTCGATCTGCTGTTTGACATTTTGACGGGGACGGTAATAATAATCTGAGGAAGATGATTGGTGTAGAGTGTTGGTGTGAAGAGTGAGAGTTTTGACCAAAGTGATAGATCAGGGAGACGCGGTATCAGCTTGTTTGATATGGAGATTTGAATCAAGTGGGAGGTTACTTACATTTATATTCCAATGTTTAACATCGTTTCACAACTGACAGAGTCACTGTTTGAAACGATTATCAATCGGCACAGCCTTATGACACTCAGCCACACGAACAGCCAATCGCATCCTACCCTACAACTCCAAGTATATCCTGGTATGTCCGTCGGACTTCAAAGTGTGCAGCCCTCTCAAGTCAGCAAGTCCCCCGCATCAAGTAGGCTTAGCGCTCGCACTCGGTTCAAATGTTTCAGCTAGCCCACCCTTCCAGAAACAGCGCCTACCAGCGGCTGAGAAATCCACCTCTGGGGGGTTAAATATGGGTGGTCAGAGACAGGGGTTGGACAGTCAAAAACAGGGCGAAGCCTTATGCACCTACGGAGTAGTATTCGCCAGCAGAATTACTGGGCTGAGTCAGGTATGTAACATGACATACAAAGTAGAATATTTATAACTAAAAATACAGAAAGGCACTTGCATTTATATCATCAGGCTATCACTGGCTTTTGAAAATTTACCTAAACTCGAGTATTATTTATACATCATCATTTCATAAAATGTCTGCGAACGTCGAAACCAACATACCAGCTATCGAAAGCACAGCATCTCGCCAAAGCATCACAAACGCAGAGGAAAATCGAAAAAATACACAAGAACTCTCCCGGGAGATATTATATCATGTTATTCACCAACTCGAAAACCAAGCTTCAAAACCAGTCTCAATCCGCTCATCCAGCAAGACCAACAGCGATGACCTGGAAGTCTTCCGTTTTTTCGTCGTCACCATGATCGCCATCTCCGTCTTTGGCGCCTCAACATTCGCCGTCATAGTCGGAGAGATGACCGACCCCGCCGACATCTGGGCCACGCCGACTTTTACTCTCAAAACAGTCCGACTGTTTCTCTCAGTATCGTGGCTTGCATTTGCAGTGTCTATTGCTTTAGCTGGCTATAGCGGGAGTTTTCTTGCGCTGATGCGGCAGAAGGCAAAGGGCGAGATTGATGAGGAGACGATAAGGAAGTGGACACCTGCTGGGCTTGTTGTTTCTGCTGCGTTGCATCTGCTCATTGTTACGGGGTTCTTGTTTATGGCGCTTAGTTTGGTGGCGTATGTTGGATCGTTTGGGTGGGTTATTGTTGGGTTTTCGGGGTTGATGTATGTTGTGGTTTTTTATTTGCTTGTTGCGCAGTTTCGCGCGTTGTGAACGGTATAATAAATGGGTAAGCCCTTCTGATGGCTGTTTGGATACTCACGGTACTATCCTTAGCTTAGATTATAACCTACGGTATCAATTACATTCAACTTATGCTTAGAATGGATGCTCTCCACGATTGTGGATGTAGGTTGAAAATGAGGCTGACGAGAGGATCATCCAGCTCACAGCCACCACCAACAAATTGAACTGTGGTTGGCACCGCAGCTCAAGAGATGATATCATCTGTCGAATGACTCACAGAACCCATCTTGTCTACAGGAGTTATAGGAAGCCGGTTGTCCTGTAGAGGGAAACCGGAGTTTCCGCGTACCTATATAAAGACATCTCCAAGACAGGACAGTTCCATAGGAAGGGGTTCAGATGTTGAGTAAGAAATACGGCCAATATTTCCTATACTGAGATCGTCTAAATCGACGATAAGAAGGTGGAAGACAAAAGAAAAACGTTACCAATTTACGAGAAGAGAGCATTAGTCATGGTTGTGATGAGATGATTATCAACGCGAGAAGTTAGGCGCAAGTTTGATGTCCGGCAGACCTGACAGAACCATGGGGAAAACTAGAGATTATTCAACTTGCATGCAGAACGACAACTCCAGCCTCGAGGCGCCATGTTTGAACGGTTCTATCTAACCGTTATGATATTTCTAATAATTGGCTTACCCTTCGTGATTTCAAGCAAGCGAATTAGAAGAATCATAAACATTCGAAATAGTTATTGAATAAAGCTAGCAACCAGTAGATTGATGGGGTATAAACTAAGAATCCTCAATAAGAGGGACTAACTACACAGATTGACCATTCTGTTTCCATATTCATGTGACACGAGACGTTGAGCTCTTACATGAACTTGTGGAAGAATCGGCGCCAAGCGGGCCAAGAAGCGACCTTGGCACGGTAAGCATTGATCTCGTCCCAGTCATGCTCACGGAGACCAGTGTCGAGGTCGATCTTGTCAACGGTGAGCCACTGAGGCTTCTTCCAGAAGTAGCCGATGACCCAGAAGAGGAGCACGACAGGAATGGCAAGACAGGCCATAAAGAAGTCTTCGGCGTTACCATAGCCTGGCTTGTTTGGAGGGCAGATGGCGACAAAGAGCTGCATTCCGAGAATAGCGAAGCAAAGGGCGAGACCCAACCAAGAGCCCCAGACACCACCAGCAGCCTTGAAGGGGATTTGGTCGAGGCTTCGGCCTTGCCTCTTCCAGGCAGAGCGGAAACGGATGTGAGCCTACGGGATCAGGTCAGTAAAAAGTAAAACGGATCAAAGGCAGACTTCATGTTCAGACTTACGTAACAGATGGAGCCCCAGGTGAAGAGGGCAGCAAGGGCAGAGACAGCAAGAAGCCAATCGAAAACAAGACCACCAGATGAGGCGAGGACGATGTAGGCAAGGGCGCCCCAGATGAGGTTGAAGCCTACAGAGACGAGAGGTCGTCCGGAACGATCAATGTATGTAAAGATCTTGGGCGCGTAATCTTGCTCAGCGAGGGCAGTCAGAGTACGGGAGCCACCATAAACGGCAGAGACACCGATGGAGACGACTGAAATGCAGATGACCAAGTTCATGAAGTCGTCGTAGCCCTTGAGACCAGCATCCTTGGCTGCAAGCACAAAGGGAGAGGTACCATCCTTGTAAGGGTTGGCGCTGTTGAGGAGGCGCTCATCGGTGGAGCTGACGAGCATACCGACGAGGGTGAGACCAATGATGTAGAAGCTATCGCATGTTAGCATGAGACGAGAGAATGGGCGCTACGAAAGCTTACAGGGTGATACGCCAGAAGACCTGCTTGATAGCACCGGGGAGGGCCTTGGCGGGGTTGCGAGACTCGGCAGCAGCGAGACCGACCAACTCAGTACCAGCGAAAGAGAAGGCGGCTGTGACAAAGACACCACAGAAACCTCGGGAGCCGTTCTGGAAGGCGCCGGGGTCATACCAGAGCTTGGCGCCCTGATACGTGTCGAAGTCGCCATTGGAGGGACCACCGCCGCAGATGAGAATGATGGCGACAATCATGAAGATGACAATGGCAGCGAGCTTGAAGATGGAACTCCAGAACTCTTCTTCGGCGTAGCCCAGAGTACCAAAGATATTGATGACAATGATGAATATCCAGAAGACGGTAATCCAGACAGCTTCACTAATGTCTTTATTCCAGTATTGCACTGTGAAAGAGACGACTGTTAATTCGAGCGGCAAGACGATGACCCATTGAAAGACCTGGGAGTATTAGCATCTCAATTGCGCGACGGGGGATCAGCGACACTCACGTAGTTCCAGCCCATGGCGAAACCCCAGGATGGATCGATGAAGCGAGTAGAGTAGGTATAGAAACCACCAGAGACGGGATACATGACAGCGAGCTCACCGAGAGCGTGGACGACGTTGAAGATCATAATACCAGCGATAGAGAAGCAGAGGAAGACGGCGCCGGGACCGCCCTTGGTGAGGGCACCGCCGGAGCCGACGAAGAAACCAGCACCGATTGAACCTCCAATGGCGATCATGTGGAGATGGCGCTTCTTCATGGAGCGATCGAGTTCGACGACGCCAGTGCCGTAGTCACCTGTAAAAAAAGAATGTTAGGGGGTCAATTGGCAGTGGCGGACAGTGCATGCGACTCACGGCGCTGGAAAGACTTGAGGTTGAGACCATTGCGGGTCATGAAATCATCCTCGCGGAAATCATCGCGAACGCCTTCAACATCACCAGTGAAGGTATCCTTTGTGTGCGCATGGCCATGATCAGGCGACGGGGGCGTCGCGCTGCCGACGTCGATCTTTTCCTCCTTCGAGGTCATTGTAACAGAAAAGCTGTTGATGTGAAGAGGTGAGAAGCTTGCGGGTGAGGGAGAGAGAGAATGAAACCTGACGAGAAGAGGGAAGGGGATGGGCAGTGGTTTTTATCTCCGAGGAGCGGAGGGGCTTTTGTGTTACAGGGAAGGAAGCTAAGCTACCTTACCTTACACAAGCCCAAGTACAGGCGATGGCGAAAAGGGCAGGAGATGGGGATTGGAATTCAGGTGGTGGTGTGCCAAGACATGATAAGCATCCCATCAAAGAGACGAGAAGGAAGAGAAGCTGCCAAGTCGTTCTAGACGAGGCAAATGGAGGGAGAATGCAACATCCCCTCGAGCAAGGGTTAGGCTCAGGCGCTGTTGGTAGAGGTCTCCAATATAATTGCAGCTGATGGGTTGTATTTCTGCATGTTCCATGTCGGTCGTGTCGTGTAAATAAACCATGCCTCTTTCTTTACCTCTCAGCACATGCTGCTTTACCAAGGTGATCAAGTCCATTTCCCCAGGAAGCTTTGACAATTAGCGAATGAGTAGCCACTAACTGGGCTGATTTACAGTGATGGCCACTGCCCCGCACTTGGCAGCCTCAGTGCATTACCCGACATCCGCTCATCAACATCAACATTTGAGTTCAATTGACGTCCAACGCGTGATCCAATCTTGTAGCTTGTATGCAACGGACATGATACTGAGAACGGAAGGTGCAACGATCGATCTTCTCACTGGAGGATTGGACGGGTTGGGGTCCGTCTTGGCGCATGTCTTGGTCTGATTTGGGGTTTCTCACTCAGACTCGCTCATGCACGGGTGGACCGTGGCGCTGGTTGGGAGGGCGAGCTAAGCAACAAGCTTAAAATGTTTATCACGAGGTATGGGGGGGTATGACGCGCTGGCTTGTGTTTGCATTCAATCGTGGCGAGCAATCATTTCATTCTGTCTATGTCACACAATCTCTTGACCGTTGAAGCGTTACTGTTACCCCAAACTCGCCTCCAAAGATCAAATTCTACGCCCAGCTTTTGCCGAGAAACCTGTCAAAGATCCCGAACGCTTGGGGCCTCCGACGCCAAGAGATTCTGTATCATCTTGAAAGGGAAGGAGATAAACATGACTTGGGGAGGTTATTCCCAATCATCAGCTAACGGTTTAGGGTTGGTGGCTGACCCAGCCAATTGTGCTGAGATGCATTATCTCCATCCTCATTAAGATTGGCCGTGCAAATCCGGGGATGCGATCAGGCAAAGTGGGAATTTATTACGTTAAATATTGTTAAAAAAGCTGATGGAGTAACTGGGGACGTTGGTGTTTAATTTAGGGCGTGTCTCATTGGTTGGCATTTGAGTCAGGACAAACACTCCTAGAGACAGTCTCAGTTTCATCACCACGCCTGCTGCACGCATTCTTCTCATTTAAGTGAGAGTATCTCAAGACAAAAGATCATTCCATTCTCCAATCGGGCCCCGAAACTCTCCCTTATCTCTTGGCCAACTCCAACCTGGTCAGATTACAACCGCAATCTCTCTCACCATCCAACAACAACCCCTTCTCCTCAGCGCCAAGACAGCCGAACAGTCTTGGCAGTGATGAAAAACCAAGAAATCACAAAAGCCCAAATTGGGTCCCCAATGGGGAATGTCCCGCGGTTATCCCCAACCCACAAACCAATAGCATCACCACTCTCTTTTCTTGGCGAACAGCTGGTCGGCCGCACGTACAAAGCCACTCACTGTAACACTAGCAAAAGGGCCCAGGTGTTATTATGACAAACGGAAATCCCAAACTTGGGAATAATCTACGTCAGAGTCTGGGGAAGCTTTGCGGGGTAAACAAAGCACTGTATCGATGGCATTTGAGTGCGTGAGCGACACGGTAATAATATGGATAGAGGGGAGACAAGAGTCGCGGTCGAAATAAGAATGCGCCGTAGCGGATCAGAGACATGGAGGGGCCCTGCTGTCATCACTTAAAAAAAAAAAAGGCACGACTTTTTACGTTTCGGAGAGAACGTCCCCTTCTGGAACGGCAGTCAGAATCACACCACCCATTCACGGCGTAGCAGTTTCACCGGGGGGTCACAAATGGTTGCAGCCGATAAGCTCTCTCATTTGTTTATCTAAGGCTGCAAAAAAGAAAAACCCCGGCGGAGCGAGGAAGCTAAGGTATTCTTAGCTCATGCGCCTTCTCGTCGTCTTCGAATGGAGACTCGGGGCGATGTTCTTCCACGACCGCTTTTCCGCGCATCTGCGCCCAGACCGTTTTGTACACGGGTTTGGCGAATAGCGCGTCCATGTCTTCGAGGGTGATACCTGTGAGATTATGCATGTCAGACGCACTGTAGAATGAGTCTAGAAGGATTGGTTAATGTAACGCACCTTTTGTTTCGGGGACGAAGAACGTAGCCCAGATTCCCATGCACACGAGGATCGAGCTGAAGAAGAAGTAGGCGCCGTAGCCTAGGTCTGAGATCATGTAGGGAGTTGAGCGTGCGATGATGAATGATCCGAGCCATGTGTCGGCTGTCGTGATGGCGACGCAGAGCATGCGGATGTCGAGAGGGAAGATCTCGGATGCGTAAGTCCACGTGATGCCCTGCCATGTCGCACAGATGATGATGGCATTGATGTAGACGCACACGATGGCGAGGTATCCCCATCCATCGCGGTTCACAACGCCAGCTGCCGCTGCGGCTGCTGGGTCGGCTTGCATCACGTACCCGCCGATATACCACATAGGAATACAGCCGAGTACAGCACCCCAGATGAGACCCTTGCGACGACCGACCTTCTCAACGACCCAGAAGGTGAAGAGCACCATACCGAGGGTCTTGGAGATACCGTAGAAGCCAGTGGAGAAGAGCTTCAGGGAAGTACCTGGAATACCAAGACTCTCAAAGATACGGGGCGCGTAGTAGGTAATGATGTTGACGCCAGTGAAACTCTGCAGAAACATGAGAGCCATTCCAATACCCATGCGGTTACGCACGCCCTTTTGGAAAAGCTTCTTGAACTGCTGCTTCTTGCTCATCTTATTCGTACTGCGCTCCTCAACCTGCGCACGAATATCGCCCATCTCCCTCCTCACATACTCATGCTCTGCTGGAAGACCCCTAATCTGAGCGAGAATCTTTTCCGCCGCCTCAAAGTGATCACCACGCGCCAGCCAGCGCGGCGACTCGGGACACCAAAACATACCGAGTGCAAGACCCAAACCAGGGAGAAGCTGCACCGCCAAGGGAACAATCCACTGTGTCTTCGTGTTGACATCGATGGTGCGGTCAGTAGCGTAATTGATCCAGAAGCCAAGCATACCGCCGCCCTGCGAGGCTATTTCGAAGATACCCACGAGACGGCCTCTGATGGACGGCGGGGCTGTCTCACTGATGTACACGGGGACGGTGAGGGAGGAAGCTCCGAGGCCGAGACCGGCGACGGCTCTGCCGCCGTAGATCATGTTGAGGTTGCCGTTAGCGGCGGTCATGAGGGCGCCGCCGAGGAGGAAGACTAGGGCTGCGCCCATGATGGTCTTTCTACGACCCCATTTCTCGGCGATGGGGAAGGTGAACAGCGCACCGAAGAAACAGCCAGCCTTAATATGTTAGAGAAGAGGGAAGAGAACAAAGTCAAGGGGGAGGAGAGGTTACCTGAAAGGTGGAGACGATGTTTCCCTGGATGGTGTCGCGTTGGGTCTTTTCGACGAGGTCAAGGCCAAAGTCCCTCATGAAAGAGGTCAATGCCATGGTACCTATCTGGTCAACACGGGTCTGTCATAGTGCACAGATGAGTGGTACAAACCTCCAATAACAGAAGTATCATATCCGACTGTCTAAGTCAGTACTTTGCATAGTCAGAACGGCTTGGGAACTCACTGGCGAGGGCGGACATGCTAGCCACCGTGGCAATCAGGTGGATTCGCCAGTTCCGCACCTCAGGCGGATCATTGGTGCCCGACGCATGAGTATTCCAGCCCATAGATTATCGAAATGAAGCAAAGTTATACGTAAAGATATCAAGATGAAAGATTTCTCTCAAAAGACAAAAGCTGGTAAGTGAGTAGATAACTGGCAAGAGTCTCTGTCTTCCCCTCTTTTGAACACGGGGGCACTGCGGCCTTTTATCTTCAGGATGACGATGTCTTCCTGCTTGAGTGGCTGGGCCGTTGGAAAGAAGCTCGGGGTCTATTTTGCTCCACGTTTTCCCCGTGGGGTAGGCAAACAAGGTATCGTGGGTGTGAGTGTGGAGTTGCCAAGATTGGGATGAGGGGAAGGTCGAGGGTGCGCTTTTCCGTGGTGAGGAGGGATGAGATTGCATTTCCGTGTGTATTTTGTTCATACGGGTTGCGAACGGTGATATCATGTCGCAATTGCTGATGACGTACGTGTAAAACCTTACATCAGTACTCCCACGAATAGGCTTTTCATAGATGTCAAATATCGACCCTTCGGCGATTCAGCAATCGAGATGTCTCTGTTCTCAATACCCTCTTACAAAGCCCTCTCCCCGCCAAGTCCCTCAATCGTAAGGGTCTAATCGCCGACTCTTGGAGATCTGACAACCGGCCCGCCATTCAGAGTTTAGCTCCCGTTACAAGCTTCAAGCATAAATTTAAGCGTTACGTTCTCCGCTCCAACGCCATTGGCCCTCGGCCAACAGAACTATGCTCCGAGACGCACCTCTTCCCCGCCTGAATCAGTCGATTGCTTATGGCGAATACTACCCTGTGCTTTATTCTCTCATAGGGACTTTTACAAGCGTTTACTTGGCGCCAGTGAAGACCTTTGTAGATGAGTCGTTATTGTCTCGGCGTTGTAACGACTGCCGATCTTGGCTGTTGCTTATCATGAAGGATCTCGTTATCCCCATACTGTAGCCTAGCCATCATATTGTACGACTGGCTAGTTTTACGCACCGAGGTGATCTATTCGCTACACGGCCACGTTCTGTCTGCTCGCGTGAGAAGTCATTTCTCGGGATAACTCGGACACTGTCGTCTGAAACTAGCATGACTGCAACATAGATCTGTAACCGAACCCAGGATCATCACGTTGTTGTTACATCCCCGCACTCAACGCCCCATATCTAGAATAAGCTTAAATCACTTGGCGCCAGTAAACACCCCGAAGAAGGTCAACAACCTGGTTGAGCTTGTGGAGATAACTTCGGAGGATCGGCGTTTAAAGGAATTACCCCACGGGGATATCGTCGAACCGACGTTGTTAGTGTCAGGTAGCTTCGTGTTACGGGCGTAATGACGCCTCGAGTTGCGGAAATCAGTATCCGTTGTGAGTCATTCGTAGTCAATTGCGTTGAGTGCGCTGCATGGATGCATTAGTTGTAGGTTCTGGCGAAGATGGGGACATGTGTGGCTAGTGATAAGCATAAATGATGTCTATTCTTTTTGTCGTTTTTAGATCTTTTCTTTGTAACAAGTAACACATTAAACCAAATTCAAACAATCTATATACAATCCAAAGAAACTCCTACCCCTGGTTGGTTTCAAGCAATTTAGCGATCTCAGTGTGCCCTTGATCAAGAGCCTCATCCCGCGCTGTATGACCGTGGAAGTCCTTTGCCTCGACCTTGGCCCCGTGAGCCAACAGCAACCGTACCACATCTTCATGTCCATGTTTAGCTGCCACTGACAAAGGAGGCTGCTCTAATATAGGATCAGAGGCCTTCGTGTCTGCCCCCTTCTCGAGGAGCCGCTGGACGACACCAAGGTACCCATTGGCCGAAGCTACGTACAGCGGCGTTTTGAATGAGTCAGCGATAGCTTCGATATCAGCTCCATGCTGTAGAAGTAGCTCCACGCTATCTGGCATGTTTCTGAAAGCTGCCCAATAGAGTGCAGTTCTCATAGTCTCATGGTCTCTAGTCTCGAGATCTGGACTAGCATCAAGAAGCAGCCGCAAGACATCCTCGTTTGCTGCCGAAGCTGCCAAAGACACTGGGGTGTAATTCATATCATCCGTAGCATTAAGATCGGCACCTTTCATCCGTAGTATCTGTGCAACGCCAGTGTGTCCGTTAGCAGCAGCCCAAGACAAGGCAGTGCGCCCGTATGGCTCGTCTTTAGTTTCTTTCCGGGCACCATGGTCCACAAGGCACTTAACAGCTCCTTCGTGGCCTTGGCGTGCTGCCCAGAGCAAGGGAGTCTGGCCATCTGTATCGGCCAGTTCAACATCTGCTTGCCTGTCGAACAATTTGCCAATGGCTTCAACGTCGCCAGCCTGGGCAGCAAATGATAAGGCAGTTCGACCAGTATCGTCCTGAAAATCCACGTGAGTCGCACTTTTGGGAGCCACTGGGTTTGGATCATAGTCGACCGTTTTGTAAGCGACTTCATCGAAAGAAGGAACAGCCATCAGAGACAGAGACTTTAGCTCACTGGCAACATGATTCAAGACCAGCGTTCGCACTTGACCTAGTTCATCTTGACCAGTTTCCAGCATCTTCTGTGCCTCTTCGGGGATTTGCTCACAAAGTGGGCAGGTGAACTCATCCCGGTGGAAATTCTTCTGTTTCCTGGCAGAATAGGCACCAAGAGTGCGTGAATCAGGAGCCTTTAGATATTCTGGGTGAGGCTGAAGGATGTGGCTGCGCCATTGATGTTCGAACTCAAAGGCCATCGGGCTTTCATGGCCGATGTCGCAGTACCATGAGCGTGTATGGACTCTTTGCAACCACTTTTGTGAGTGCATTGATTCCATGTGTTTTACCCAATCTTCACGATGCACAAATGACTTGAGGGCTTTTGCACACTCGGGGTAAATGCAAGGATAGGGTTCGATGTGCGTGTTGATATGATGTGTCCAGAATTCCAGCATGTCATCGTCGGATCGCCTCAGCACCAGCTCCTCGGTGCAGAATGGGCACCGAACGCCACTTAGCCTTCGAAGGGTTTCGGGCCAGTTGGGCCTCAGTCGCGCCTTAATCTTAACAACTTCGGGCAACGGAGGATACTCGGATAAATTGTCTTGTCCGTCAGTGGAAGTTCCCTCAAAGTGGCTCAAAGGCCACGTTGCTGGTGCTGGATGTTTGCCTTGTAAGATAATGAGACGCTTTTTTACAACTGATTCTACCAACTGGTCGCACAAGGCTTGGCGGGCAACTGGAAACCGATGCCGAACCAAGTTTGCGATTTCTCTGCGAAAAGTGATATCCTTCTCCGTTAATATAGTCGTTAGGGATAGCTCGATTTGTCGAGCTGAGTAAGTTCTGATTTCGGCAGCTATACGGGTTAGCTGAGTCATAGCAGACTCTGCGGCGGATGCAGCATCTTTCCACGTCAGCCAGTAGTCATCCCTTTTCTCCGAAGTGGAGAAATCATCGAGGTATGGCTTATCTGTGACTGTTTTGCAATGATGACGTTATCATTATATTCCAAACAAGTGTCAGGCGAGGGAAGAATAGAACTTACGGCGATTCATGTTTGCCAAAACCACTTGCAACAACTCGACTACCGTGCCAGAGACTTGGCTTGTCTCTGCAAGCTCTTCATCGAGGGAGTCCGTCAGGTTTAGGGCTCTTGTCTCTTCGAGCCAATTTGTGAAGTTGTTGCGTAGCCCTAGAAGGTTAAATGGCGAACGAATTCTGACCCCCATCGGGTTTAACTTCTCTGCCGGTTCGATCACGCGTACGAGGAGTTCTTTGTCGTGAATCTCCTCGATGCGAGCAAAGCAGGTGAGACATTGGTAAGTAGTGGTGTAAATTGGCATAGCCATATCTGGGTCGGTATAGTCGTTTTTCTTATCCATAGTGTTGCGTTGGACTTGAATGTACAGGAAGGCAGAGAGGTAAATGACGGGCGCCAATACAGGTTTATATCGTTGATTGGTGATAAAGGAAGTTTACGAGGGGCACAGCCGATTGAAATGACGCAAGCCTTTCTTTGTGCACCACTAGGGCGTGCCCTTGGAGATTAACAAAGCTGTGTAACAAGAGTGCTTGAATTTGGGTGGCCCCGAGTCGAGGCCTGACGTTATGGCCAGGCTGGCGAGGGCAACAAAGCCCTAGCTGGACATATTACCAAAAATAAACAAGTCTTGCTCCGAAGCTCTGGTTTCCTTGTCGCCGCGCTCTTTGTTCTTTGTCCCTCAATCGTATTTGTGGTGCGCAGGATAACATCCGAGATGTCACACTACGGGGACATTCGTGAGCAGTGGCGAATGCTTCAGACTGTCCTCCCATTATTCTATTCAGCTTTATCGCTACCCATCAGCGACGGTGTAGATGACGATGTTTCAGGCGCCTCGGACGACGTTGAGAGGATCCACCTTCAGCATGCAGTCACGGCACTTAGGACTGATCTTAAACTCACCAGGTTGAGACAAAGCTGCATCGACGTTGACAATAATGATTTGAAAGTCTGCCTAGAATCGGGACACTTCAGATATTGTCTTAGGGACACTTTTGAAGCGCTAGAGTCTTTGATCGGTGAGGAGTTTCCCCTCATGCCAGAAGACTTGGTAAGGAAGCCCGCTCATGTACCCGTAGCCATGAATTTCTTTTATCAACGTATTACTGATTCTTTCTTGCCTCAGTCTGACACAATGGAAGTACATAGGTGGGAATTTCCACGACTCATCTTACTGCGGGAAGCCCTTCGGGAACACGAGTTCGAACATAGACTACCTCACGACAGCTCCCACTGGATAAATCGGGTGCTAGGAAACACTCGACTCAATATGCCCTCGCCATTTCAGCGTATCGGTTCCAGCTGGAGGATGCAATACACTCTTGACTCAGTTCAAGAGCTGTCTCAATACATATCCTTCCCTATGCATAGAGGAAGACTTCGGGCGTTGCGCGGAGTCTTTAGCCGCTTTCAGTCCGAGATGGAGGACATGATGCGTCGATCTATCACAAAATACACACCGAAGGTCAAGATGAAGTCCTTCACAGCTAAAGATGCACAAATCATTGCACATGTTGACGGATTTGCATCGGCGTGCACTTCACTCTTCACACAGATAGCGGACAATATCACATGCAGGGAACGCCACGTAGCGAGAGTCCATCTCTCTGGCTTCAGGAAGGACCAACTCAAGATGGACATCCAAACAACTCATTCTCCTGGCACAGTCTCAGCCGTTTTCACAAGGTTAGTCGCTTCCGCATACAGCAATACTTCAGCAAGCTCTGACGATGGGAAAGATCCTTAGACCGCCCTCTCACAGGGACACTTGATCCCAGAGATATATGCAAACTCACCTCGACTGATCGGGGGAGACCTGCTGCATTACATGTTTCATTCGATCGGGATGTCATGTGGATGCAGAATACTGCAGGAAGAATTGAATCATCAAGCGGTCCTGGATATCAAGAAAAGCTTCATTACCATCTCAGCGATTCGAAGAGGTTTCCATGCATGCACCGCCGGCTGGTTTCTGTTCTCCTCACGGGTTCAATGTTCCAGTTGAGCGAGACGCCCTGGATCGAGTCATACCTTGACCCAGAATATATTTTCCTGCCGATGCCCATCGAAGGGGACCTCAAGCAGTGGTGCCCCAGGATCCGTTGCCAGTTGGGGGTCAGACAAGCCACGCCGTCACAGAGCGACAATATTGCTGCCCTTGGCGTTATTCTCATGGAATTAGAGGGAGTTGAGAAGTCCGAATGGTTGCCCAACCGCGACGAGGACTGGGTTTCCGGGCAACGATCAAACCATTTCCGTTTGTTTCGAATGCTAGAGGAGGAGAAGTACTGGAAATTCAGTGTCACCGAGGACTGCCGTCAAATTTGTTGGCGTAACGATTCTAAGGAGGCTGAGGTCGCCAAGATCATTGAAGACGCGCTGAGACCCTTGTAAAAGTCGACGTGGCCAAAGGCGGTCAAGCTACATTTTGGAATCGTGTAACATGCGGGAAACACTTGGCAGCTAAATTAGCTATATGTTATCTACTGGTGATAGTCGCGCAGCCGTGGCGTACTTAACAACCATCCATGCATGGACTGTGCCCAACACACTTAGTAATGCTGTACTGCCCTTGTCAAAACAAGCAATTTTACGTGGGGAGGTCGGTGGCCTTCTCAGATGCAATAACTTATGTACTTCTTATCCCTCGCTCTAAAACATCACAAAAGACTTAGGTTGAAAGCCAGCCATCTCCTTTCTCGCACAACCAGATTTCTCTCTCTTCATCCGCAATCATGAACTTTGGAACAAACAAATCGCCCAAATTGAGAACAACCCCTTCCTATCATCTAGCGCCAGTGCTCACCCACCGCCCCTATCCCCTTGGCCCTTTTCGACTTGGAACAATTGTCAAGAACCTCAGGGAATACTTTCCCATGAACCAAGCGCCCAATAACGTGGTTCCTATTCCTGATGTGCAGCGCTATTACGGAGTGACTACTGCTGCCTCGGCGGATGTTCGGAAGTCTCTTGGTGCTCAGGGAGGCGTGAATGCCGGGGCACTCGAGAGCAGCATTGGCGGCAATGCCAGCCTCCTCGGGGAAATACACGACGGCGATACCTACATAATCGACAACGTGGAAACTACCTGCTTCTACCCAGAGGACGACTACTACGAGAAGTGCCTTGCGCTTGACAATGTGAAGACATTTCTCGAAAGGAGCAAGTACAAGAAGCCCATCTATCTTATTACGGGGCTGAAGGTTGCCCACCGTGCGTCCATCACTATGAAAAGCGGCCGCCAGATCGGGGGCAATACAGAGGCCAGCGTTCTGGTTCCCATAGCGCCCGTCGACGTGCAAGTTGGGGCGGGGGCTGGAGTATCCTCTCGCTCTGAAGTTGTCTCTTCTTTCACTCAACCCGACGCCTTTGTTCTTGGCATTCAGGTCCGAAAGATCTACCACAAACATGCGTTCTTTTCCGGCGAAACCCAGCTCGCGGATAAAAGAGTGGTCAAGGGTGCGGTCTTTGTCGACGACGATGAGATTGAGGACAAGGACGACGAAGCTGACGAGGTCAACTATGAGCTTCACGATCTAGATGAGGAAGACATGAAGAACCTCGCTGTTCTGAACGGCTAGGATGGGGATGAGGCTTGGGTGCTTCCATGCCAGCGAGCTTACTGCTTGGCTTTGAGACACCACGAGGAACTACTAGATAGGAGATGGCACTAGATTGAATACACGAGGATACGGGTAATCAGTTTAAACTTCCACTCGCTCTGAGGTGATGCCACGGGAGGATGCTACTTTGAACGCTTTCCCCAGCCGCTCTTGATCAAGAGGGCTTGACTTGGTTGCAGCTCAGCGATGCGTAGCAACTTCGCGACCAGAGCTTGGCTCCTCCACCGAGTGCTTCTCCAGTGAAGGGGAGCACGCCGATGCCAAAAGAACAAGCCGCTGTTGTGATCATTCGCCAAGGCCCTGAGGGTGTCTACGTTGATGCATCAGTTGCCAAGGATCCTTGAAAAGGGACCATAGACGGGAACCTCAGCCTTTGGCGGTCGTATGGAATGGCTGGACACTATCGACAGAGTATTGGCAATCGATCGGCATGTCAATCACTGATGGGCTACGTATCACCAATCAATGGGTATATTATCGACGATGGTTCGGTCTTGGGATACGACGTGTCGGAAGAAAGTCCTAGAGTCTCGGAGCATCATGGTACGATGATTCGCCAGCCGTCTGTCTTGGAGAGAGTCTGGAGAGCTTTCAGCTGAGGACGGGACAAAAGCCTGTGGCAGGGATTACTCACCGACAATTATCACGATGTACTCTCTGTTCTGAGAAGCGCGCGTTGCTGCCTGATGACTCTATGCGGCTGAAGAGACCGGCACGAGAGCCATGAGACCCTCGCTTCGTTCGTAGACCTGACCTGTCGGAAGCTCGGTACAGCGCCAGGTATTTGCCAGCACCAGCATCGACAAGGTTCGGGACGAAATGGCTGATGAACGGACGGCTGATTCTGACCGCTTCGCATGCTTTCGCCAGGCTCTCCCAAGTTCCCGATCAGCACGCGAATGCGTGGCGCGCTGCCTGCTTCAGATTGCTGCCATTGGCCGTGAGAATAGAGAGTGATCTCAGGGCAGAGAGAAAATTGGCCCCGCACTGAGTCCATGACTTAATCTACCAAGAGACACCAATCATGGTCAGTTTTGTGTGGCACAACTTTATCAGGCTGTCAGTAATCACTTTCGCTTACGCAAATACGAGTGTCCGCTGAGGTAGGCTATTGCTCACATATCAACATGCAAAACTCTTGGGACGGGAAACCGCTGTGTGTCTGACGCATGCATGGCCTTGATCCAGACTTTCATATTATCCAATAAATCGGTGTCAATAAGTTCTCGGATCAAAAGCAATGAAAAGGGGCTGAATATTCTCTGAGGGTCGATGCTCTTCCACTAAAAGGCCAGTACAGTTCTGATACAAGCTTAAATTACTATTCCTGATGGATGGTTTCACAGGTAGCCTAGAATGGCCGCCTACAGTGTTGGCGCGCCGTGTGCCTCTTGGCCTCGCGATTATTCTCAAAGCGCGAAAGCCGAATGTTGCGGGACTCTGTTTGCCTTTGTTTCAGCCACCGGATGCCACGACCTCACTGCCACCGGGTTATGTCCATTAATACCAGAGTTTTGCAAGATTTCATCCTTGTCCCGATATCTTTAGAGTCAGCCAAGTGGTCCATCCAGGACTGGCAATGACATCCTTTGCGGAAACCTTGTTTCATAATTTCCGATACCAACGAGATCAACACCATTTTCACCAATCAGGGCCGCAGCTGAACTGCATCCAAACACCCGCTCGATCGAACTGCAGAGCATGATGATGTGCTGGCTTGACAACCTGGTCAAACGAGTTCCGATCGCCGTAACATGAGAAAGTTCAAAGCACACACCCAGTGTTAGTTACCTCAGCCCAAATTATCATTTTCGGGCACTGGACTCTATGGTATCATCATGGATTCGAAATTGACGTATCGAATAGGCAAGCTTGTACGACAACGCAATTCCGGAGTTTCTCAACCTCCTGAAATCCTGATGACTGTTCCTGTGCCCTCCACGGCTGACCAATAAGAGTTCGGTAACCAAAGTAACATCAGCTAGAGTAGCTCAGCCTCCTTTTCCCCGCCACTATTCCCGCCCTGAGCCTCATTCTCTTCCTCAGATTGTGTATGGGAATATAGAAGACATGAGGCGCCCTGTAGCAAGTAAACAAACAATAGTGACGATCAGAGTCCAGCAAAGAATCGATAATTCAATTTCATCTACTGGCATCCATGATGCAGTCCAAAGCCGCATCTAGTGGCACTGTCAGGTAATCGGGTCCGGTTTAGGTACGGGTCCCCCTTAAGAGGATGGTTCCCCTCTTAAGAAGATGCCATTACTAAGCAAGAGATGATGGAGCCCAGTTACGGTCCTAAATTGAGCCGTTCTTGGTAAGATGAGATAAGATTCAGAGGGAACTCCTTTTTGGTCCCTGAATAGTATTTTGATGCGCCGCTACAAGTCTGTCATCGTTGATCCAGAGTACCACGGTGCTGCATCTCATATAACAGCCCCTTATAGCCCGTTTGGATAACCCCGGCCTAGCGAAGTAGCAGGCATTACTGCACGATCTTATCTTAAGACGAGGAAAATATTGCACATCGACCTTACAAGCGATGCTGCTATAATATTCTAACCCGCTGAATCCAGCCTCCTAGATGGCATCTGTACCAGAATCTCGAGATTACAACTCCCAGTTGTTTTTCTCAGGCCGTATAAAAGATACTAAACCTTGATGCTGACAGCCTGCTGTTGTCCTAGGCGAGGCAATGCCTCCGCCTACCTTGATCCCATGGTTTTTTTCCGTTGCCTCTCGCTGTGCCTCTTCTTGCTATACCTCTTATTCTTCTTGAAGCTATCTTCAGCATGGGAATTTTCTCCTCGCAGAGGAAGATTGATTCAACGTTGACAGAGGGAATTTCGTGACTATCCCCCGAGGGGCGTGCACCCGGCTTGCCTTGGTGGTCGCTGCACGGAGGCCAACCCAACCCGTCGCCTTTGGCCCCGGAAGGACCTTCTTCCGGCTAATCTGATTGGCTGCTGCTAACCTTGATCTGCGAATAGCTTCAAGGAAGGACCTTACAGGTCCTGAAACCGTGAGATTTAGCTAATGACTAAAGAGCGTTTTTACTCGTATATCTCTGACCTGGAATACTTCAGAGATACAAATCTATAAGGGGCTTTTTCTATCTCTTTCACAAGTCACTTCCAGAATTTCCTAACAATAGTTTAACAAACTCCAAAACTATTAAATGGTAGATCTCCAGTGCCGATCGAGCGGTCAACGACAATAACGAAAAGTACAAGCGAGAAGGATAGTCAGGACCCTAAAGCTCCTCCGCCAGTTGAAATAAAGCAGCTAGTCAGGGTTCTACCAAAGGAGTTTAATGGAATATTACAATATTGTGGCTTCCTGGTAACATGTTACGCCTTGTATTTCTACTTTTGAGGCATCAAGCACCAACCCGATCTATCAGCCAGAGTAATATGCTCTCTTTGTCCTTGGCTCTGATCTAGGTCGCATCCCTAAAGTATTACTATTATATACAGAAGATGCAGCTATATCTGATAACACAGCGTAGTCGAGGACAACGGTTGGTTGGATTTTCTTAGTTGTGAATCAGATGTATCATTTGCAGCTGATAGCTTCAATCAGCACAGATGGCTTAGATGCGTTCAAAGATTCAAGGTCGAATGATATAAAAATAGCATTCATGATCTGAGGATCGTCACATTCCTCAATACCCGCTCGAGCACTTCCTTTATCATGGCTTAAAGATCAGACACTCGAGAATCACTGTCCCTCCACGGCTGGTGCTACAGCTAACTGGAGAAAGGCGGAATTTTTCGTCGCATAGCAACTTAAGGAGTTGTATCCTCGATGGGCATTGACACAGAGGTCGTTGAAACCATGCTAGCGACCGCTGGCAAGGCTGGTATTGAGGTTTATATCAACGATGCCCCTACAACCCCAATCAATACGCAACTTAGTCTACCATTGTACATAGCTTATTAAGTCGTGGCGTTAGAAATGTAGTCATTATTCATCGCCTGTGTTCGCAACTTAAACCTTAACCTTAGAGGCCGCAGTCATCCCCATCCTTGGACATGGCAGCAGCTCAAAATATAAGGGTGTCTTGAAGAGCTCCTATGACATCAGTATTCCTAACCTCTCATACCTTCCACATGATCGCAGCAAAGTACGCGCTAGACAATTTTATTGAACAGACGACCTTATCTGGCACGGTACGTTGATTCTCGCGTACGAAGTCAAACCATAACCAATTGACCCAAGCTTGTAGGTAGGTTGGGCGAATTCGATAACCTGGTCCTGTGGCATGATGGAGATTTTAGAGCAAGGACAACCCAGTTTACTTTAGACTTGCTTGTGTTGTGACTTTGTCAAAAATCGGACAATATAACTTTCATACTGTCGACTGACCTTCTCCTAGATACATGCAACTACTTTAGCTGTGGGACCTATATGGAGACAGGAAGTACGTATTTTGAAGTTCTCCGCTCGTTATCTATTATAAACCAAGAAATTTAGATGACTTCGAGAATTTTATGGCCTACAAAGATATTTACAATACACTTCTAAGCCATATTGTTTCAAAGGGCTTCCTCAACATGGTCCGTCCAAGTGATTGGAGGGACTGGGCGTGGAAAGTCTATTCTACTAAAGGCGATTGTTCATGAAATCAAGCAGTAAACACTAGTTATTGTCTTCTGGTGTTCTATTCCTTCTTCCGGTGGTGTACCGACACGGCATGCCTTGCTTTCGAGCTTCATACACCAAATCATCTCTCAGAAACCAATCTTTTTCAGCATGTCCAGCACATGATGGCAGAATTGCTGCGGTGTGAGTCTTGGACAGAGGAAAGTTGCCTTGCTGTCTTTTCATCAATCGTTCGTAGCTGGAATCAGGCGAAAGTTCTCATTCTTATTTAAAACTATGATGATTGGCCTACTGGACTGCGCTCGTAGCTTTCAGAAGATCCATGTCTTCTTCTAGGATCTGGTCGGACCAATTACTCTTTTGTTACAGGTAGTCGCCAGCCTCTGGACCAGTTCCGTTCCGGGAATTTAGCAGCTCGATGCGAATGGGAACCATACAACATACCCGAAAGGTCTCACAGAAATGAAATTGGGAGCCTTCTAAACCAAGGCTAAGGGACAGTCTCTCTTAGCTATTGAAGCAGGAAAAGGTCAGAGAGTGATGGAAGCGATTGACTCTTTTGAAGGCTCATTTCTGGCGACCAGCACATATCTCACGAATTTATTTCGGTATTTCTCCTTACTACTGCGTAAGCCCTCGAGTGTGGTCGTAGACAGAAGAAGGTCTCTTCTCCGACGAGATGCCGGTTCTTCTAAATAAGCACCCAGGGATCAAGGTTTGAGTCTCTTCAGTACTCTCTTTGATGATAAGGTCCCTGAAATTACTGAAGTTGGAAGAACTTGCCGTTGAGGTTGCGGCGACACTTGAAGATAAGGATTTTGGAGAAGTTGCAGACAGAACATCTGTAGACATGAGAAGGTACTTGGACCGACATCTAGGCTGCATAGTCACAGGTGAAGAAGACAAGAGATATATCGCCCATCCTATACTAAGGAAGTCTCCTCCTGGGCCTATGGTGGAGCAACTTGACCTGTACGATCACGGCCGCCTCACAGAAGTTTGCCTTCATCACCTGCGTCTTGTCTTACAAGAGGGAGGAAAGCACGACATTGAGGCTAAGGGATGACAGGCTGGAAAGATGGCATCCACCAACAATGAAGGAATTGCCATATTAAATTGAGTATTCACAAACCAAGCTCAAGGATACCACGTCAAAGGATTCGAAATCCTCCGCTATGCTTGTAGAATCTGTCCCAAGCACTACCTACTCATCGGCAAACCTAACAGACAGCTCGAGCACCACGCCGCCTCTTCATTTATCTAGTCACCGCTTGGACGAAGGTGGTTGCAATTGTACCATATCCATCATGGCAAGCCCATGCGTTTGTTCTTCTCAGACGAAGAGGCGGAAAAGGGGGTAGCCCAGGATGAAGAGCCGATTCCTGCTGCTGCTGGACAACTTTTCTTCAATGAGCGCATCAGATCATCGCCTGAGGTCAGGGCAAGCTCATATGACTCACCGGTAGTCCACATTGGCTACTACATTTGACTCGGAGCTCTCGTCCCAGAGCTTCTTTTGCTTGAAACACTTGTAGAAAATCTTGTCGACATTGAGAAGCGCGGGGGATGCTTAGAGACAGTGTTGTTCTTCTCTGATCGCCTATTCATCTCTTATTTAGTCTATGCTATATCGAGCGATGATTTCCGCCTGACAAAGGACCTTCTCGACAAGATGGGCACCGAAGATGTTCTTTTTTTGTCCACTTCATATGGCAGCTTAGGCAGGAGCTTTGAGGGTCTCATCGATGCTTCCTGAGTGGCTCCTTGACCATGCAATGATGGATGGCAGTGGGGTGACGGCGCTCCTTGTGCCTGCATCTCGGGGTACTTTCAGTATCATTCAGCTACTATTGGTAGTTCCTAATGACCTAGGAAAAGGCTCGAGGGTTACGAATTTACTCAACAGCAGGAATACGAAGGGGCAAACTTCTTCAATCAGCCCTGTCAATATAGGCAACATTTGAGTCGTAGAGACCTTGATACAATGCGGAGCTGACGGGTCAGTCCAGGATGATAGTGGCATGACTTCTTTGCACTGCGCAGTGCATACGTGTCCATCTATCACCTGTCGACTAGTTTCCAAGGGGTTTGCTCATCTCGAAGACTGTGACAGTTCCACCGCGCTCCATATATCTACAAAAGTCGGAGATCCTCCATTAGCATCTGAGATTATGGCTGCTCTGATACAAAGCGATCCATTACAGCGTATCATGAACCTTGTAGGCAAGTTCGGCCTCAATCTTCTGCGAGACGCCTTCTTAGGAGGCTTCGTAGTCATTATTCAGAAAGTTCTTATTCACCGACTAGAATCTTGCCATAGAACAGAATCGGACCAAGGTCATGTGGATACGCTATGTCTATTGATTGACAATGGATTAGAACGGAAAAGAAACGAGTCCTTTCACACAGCAGTTAAGCGAAGCCAACTACTCATCGTTGGGCACTTTTTGATTAGTCAAAACCCTCTGTCATTAAACTGTATGTTTCAAGATCGTGTTACATCATGCTTCGCAAGTAGGACATGTTGCTACTATTCAGCTGCTGTTGATGAACAAGGCAAGCATCGAGGCGTTGTCACGCACCAAATACACGCCTCTCCATTTGGCAGTTGCGTCCCCATATGCTGTGCATGTTTACTCATCATTGCGAGTGGGACAATTATACCTAGTTCGAACAGGGTAAGATGATAGCTGTTTCCTCGCAACCTTAGTTTTGCTAGCAGGGACTGCCTGTTTGTAGTAGATATTCTGGTTAGATATAAAGAATAGAGACAGTCGGTTTAGCAAAGGAAGACACAACCTCCGAGTTCTAAGACTACCTCAGTCTGCACCCTAATTTGGAGGTCAACGGTCTCTGCGGTGCTGGCCATTTTTTTTAACCACCTGTGTATTCGCATACATTCTGTAGTAAGCAGTTGAATCATGTCCTTTGAAGCTAAACCCCATGTTCCAGACATTCATTACAAGCGATTTCGAACAACGAAGCTCTTTGTGCTAGTTAACATATCAGCTATGGGTTTCAGGACACATCTGATCTCAAAGAACAAAGAGGTAGGTAAGTACTGTGTTACTTTTGTCAGAGCTTTAGTTCCACCATTGTTCACAGTAGAGTTGCTAGCTCGTTTAGAACATCAGGTCTTGACCCAGAGTGGGCCATAACTTAATCTGATGCTATATTCAGAGGCAATACATTCTCATGATATATAAAGCGAGTTCTTTCCCCCAATCTCAGGTAATCCTACCATTACCAAGTTCATTCAATATCTCAACAGCACAAACCTCAATCAGTTCTTACTTTCTATCGATCTATCTTACTGTTCATTCAAGACCTACACGCTACCATGGACGAAGTTCACTGCCATACCGAAACGGCTCTTTCGATGCCTATTTACACCACCACCTACCAATGCCTCCTTGCTTTTGCACGTATCGAGGGGTACAATGATGATAAACTCTTCCTCCAGACGATGATCCGGCCGAGCGAAACGGTGGCACTTTTGGAAGATGAAAAGCGCAATAAGTCTAACTTTCTAGCGCTACGCCATAACTTCTTGTATTGGGTTCAAACGATAGGTGCCCTGAAGCCATTATCCTCCCTCGATAAGAAGCTTAAAGGGCTTAATTATATATCTAAAGCAGGGTTTAAAATTCCTATAAGTACCTAATAATAGCTTAATACCTATTTACCTAGGTATATAGTTAGGTAAATAATATTATATATAGGTATTTATAGGTATTTTAAAAAGATTTTATATTACTTATAATATATATAGGTATTAAAAAGTACCTATAGGTACTTATAGGTAATATTATACTTTTTTTATATTACTTTTAAAAGTAATATTAATATAGTATATTTATAATAATTATTTATAGTAATTAATAGAAAAAGTATATTTAAATATTTTAAAATATAATAAATTAAATATTTACTATTTATAGAAAAAGTATTATTAGTCTTTAGCTAATTACTTAATACTAGTAATTTAAGAATTAAGTCTTTTAATTTAGCTTTTAACTTATAATAACTACTATAAGTTAGTATAATAAGTCTTACTTAATCTAGGTCTTTTTAAAGGTATATAAAGATAAGGGTTAATAAAATTTAAGTTATAAAAAAACTAAGGTAAGCTTAATAGTATAAGTAATAGTAATTAATTTATAAATAATAGTAAAGGTTATAAATCCTAAGAATAAGTAGAAAATATTTATAATTAGAAAATAATAAAAAATAGTTATTAATAAGTTACTAGTAAAGTATTTATATAAATAACTTTTTTTTTATATATTATTAATAAGTAAAGGAAGGTTAAATACTATAGTATCTTTTTAAGTAATATTAAATAGGTAAAGGCCTTTTATAGCTCTTTAAGCTATTTTAAGGAGTTTTTTATAAAAAAAGAAGGCTTAAATAAGTCTAAGTTAAAAGACTTTTAGGTTTAGTTTAAAGCTATAAAATAAAAATATAATAAAAACCTTTTTTTAATTAAAAAAACCTTTAAAGTATATTATTTATATTAATATATAAAGTAATATATACTTTATACTCTTTTAATTATAATAGTACTTAGCTATATTATAAAAAGGTCTTTAGCTATATAGCTTAATATAAAGTATTTAGGATTTTAAGTAATATAAAACTAGAATTAAAAAAGATTTTCTTTAAATTACCTTTTTATTTATTATATTAGTTAATAATATAATATTATATTATACTAAATATACTTTTTTTAAAGAAAGATTTATATATAATTAAAGCTAATTTTTAAGAATAACTAGCCTATAAACTATTATAAGTATATAATTACTATATTAAATTACTATAAATATCTTTTTAGAACTAAAAAAACTAAAAAAGAAATTTTATTTTTTTATTAATACTAATATAAATAGGTCTATATAGTTAGATATATACTAAAAGGTATAGAATTAAATAAAGTTAGTTTTAGCTTATTTTTTAATATTACTTATACTTAAAAATAGAAAAATAAATTAAATACTACTTTAGTAAGTATTTTAATTTAATTTTAGTAAAAGTAAAAAAAAAAGAATAATAAGGTAAGGGGTCTTTATAATAAATAAATTTATATACTTATATAGCTTTATTATAGCTTAATAAATACTATAAAAAAGAACCTTAACTTAAAGTTAATAATTTTAGCTACCTTTAAGTAAAAAAAGCCTATCTTAATAAATACTAAGATAGTAGCTAATAATCTTAAGCTAAGTCTATATAGTAAATAAGCTATTAATAGCTAAGTAACTAATAAAATTAAAAAGATAAATAAAAATATAAATATAATTAATAAGGTAATTAATTTATTACTAATTTTTAATAATAATCTTATAATTCTTATTAAGGTAATCTTTAAACTATTTTTAAATAGATAGCTTTAATATCCTTACCTTTATAAGTATTATAGTTATTAAGTTCTATTAAGTTAAGATATTATATATTAGTTTTAAAGGTTATAAAATAGTTTTATCTTATACTTAGTAAACTTAGGTCTCTTTAAATTTTTATATAAGCTTAGGACTTTAAGTAAATTTAATAATAAGGCAATAAACCTATAAGATTATTAATTATAATAAACTTAATAATTACTATAAGTAATTACTATAAGGAATATATTAAAAAAAAAAATATATATACCTAAAGAATAGATAATAATAAGTAATTAATACTAATAAAATTAAATAATTAGTTTATAACTTACTATTTTAAAGTATTAAATTAATTATTTATTAAGTCCTTATTATTAAGGCCTTTATATTAAGAAAAGTTACTTTCCTTATCCTTATTATTATCCTTATTTCTATCCTTTAAAATTAATAACTCTTAAGACTTAATCTTAATATAGTTTATAATTTCTTATATAATAAGGTTTAAAATATAAGCTATATATTAAATAAAATAAGGACAGGGTAAAGGTATAGGCTATAATTTAGCCTTAATCTTATTATTTAAATCCTTAATATTAAAATATATATTATTATTTATTATAATTACTTAAAGGTAATTTAAAAGATTATAATTTTATAGGCTATATATTATATAAAAGTTTAATATAGCCTTACTTTAGTTTTTAAATATATTAATAAATCTAAGTATAACCCTTTTAAGTTATTACTAAGTATTTAAAAAATATATAAAAATACTAAGAATAGTAAACTTATTATAAGGTATTAACTATATATTTAATATAAAAAAGACTTTAGCTTTTAAGGAAAGAGTTTAAAGTACTATATTTTATAAAGATAAAGACTTATTTTAAATTTATTTAATAAGAGTTAAGCTATTAAGGAGTTAAAGGTATAGTAAAATAAAGCTTATAAGTTACTAAAATACTAGGTTTACTATAATATTTATAAATAAATAGCTATTAGTAATAAAATAAGTAAAGTAATAAATAGATTTAAATTACTATTTAATAGTATTAATTTAGTAAAAGTAAGTATAAATTACTATATTTAATTACTATAAATATACTTATATTAAAATTAAAATATACTATATTAATCCCCTAAGATAACCTTATTTTAAGAGCTTTTTTCTTATAAATAGTAAAGTTTAAATACCTATATATACTTAATATACTAATTCTAGATATATTAAGATATATTAAAGTAATATAGTAAAAGTAATATATAATTTTAAGTTTTTTATTTAATTTTTATAGACCTTAATTAAATTAAGACTAGCTTAAGAAGTCTCTTTTTCCCTAGAAGATTTTTAAAGCCTTAAACTTTAATAATTAAAGTAAATAAAAAGTACTAAAAGTAAAATTAATATAAAGTGCCTATTATTATATTATTTTTTACTATAAAATAAAAGTATTAACTATAAAAAAGTTAAAAATAATATAAAAAGGCTTATTAAGTATAGTTAGCTTAAAACTAGGTAAGCTTTATAAAGATATTATAATAATAAGAAATACTTAAAAATTAATTAAAAAATAAAAAAAAAATTTAAAAAAGGATTACTATAAAAGATTATTACCTTACTTAATAATATTAAATAAAAAAATTTATAATTATATTAAATTAATCTTAGCTATAATATATTAAAGCTATATAAAGTTAAAGTTACTTATTAGTTTAATACTAAAGACTTTAGTATATTTTATTATATAAATACTAAATTATATTAAATTAGCTAAATAAACTAGTACTACTTAAACTTAGTAAGAATTTAACTATTTATAAAATAAGTCTTTTTATTTTAATTTTTTCTTTTTCTTTATAATATTTTAAAAATTTAAAAATAATATTAATATATTACTTTTAAAATAGTACTTAATAATCCTAAAAGTAAAATAACTTTTAA